>BLSH010403222.1:1556873-1573117 GCA_018402905.1 Glandirana rugosa | reverse complement strand
ACTATCCAGATGTTTGAAGAACAGGTGTATGGTTCCTCCCCGGTTTTAGGTAAAGTGTTCTAAACTATTTTCAGATGTGTGCAGAACAGATGTAATGTGTGAATAACATATTTTCTGGTGCAGAACACATGTGTGTGAATAGCAGATGTGCAATGATTGACGGTTTCATTTAAAGTGACACAGACTTTAAAAAGAAGTGTGAATAACAGATGTGCAATGATTGACGGTTTGATTTAAAGTGACACACAGACTTGAAATAATTGTGCAGAAGAGATGTGCACTGATTCCCGGTTTCATTTAAAGTGACACACACATTTTGCAGAACAGTGATATGGGTACTCCGGGCTTATTTATACTTTTTTGACACAGTTTGAAGATGATTTTAGAACAGTTCTATGGCCTCTAATGTTAATTAATACTTTTCAGACCCATTTTGAAGATGATCTCCATTTTTGCATTTTTTATGTTTTTAATTTTTTAAAAATATTTAACGTTATTTCCCTGTCCCCATTTCATTGTAGGGCACTTGTCCCACCCTTACCCCCATTTTCCTTCCCTTTTCAGACCTCTAGGACCTTCCTGGGCTTTTTTACAGCATTTTAAAGATTTTTCATTAAAATTACCAGAACCCCGGACCCGAACCCGGACTTTTTTTGAAAAGTCCGGGTCCGGGTCCCGGACACCCCAAAGTTCGGTACGGACCCGAACTTTACAGTCCGGGTTCGCTCAACTCTATTCATATACTTTTGGACATTATCATCTATCACATTTTTATGCACATTTTTTTCAGATATCACAGATACCACAGCATACATTCAGAGGTCTACTGCAGTCCAAAGGGGGACTTACTCACTCATAAAGTTATGGTTGATTGGTGTACATATACTGTAGTTGTTTGAACATGTCCTTTGGATACTGATTCTGAATAGTTCATTATAATCACCTGGTGCACTCTTAATGTTCTGTTGAGAAAAGCCGCAGGGTCTGCATCCCTTTACAAGTAATTAACCCTTAATGACTATCTCACAAAAAATGACACTTCTTTTGCAGAGAATGCCCAAAGTATGATATCTATCTGTGTGCCAACTTCTGGGAAAATCAGCAAGCCAATCGCGCAAGCAGGAAAGTGCATTTTTACAGGCATTCTGGTTGCATTCTTGCTTTGCATTTTACAGAAAATTAATGCAGATTGAATAGGAAATTACTTTTCTTAAGACCGTAAATTACAACATGGCTTGTCTTTTTTTTTTCTTTTTTTCTCATGAGCATTAAGTTGCCCTTTAAAGAGAATCTTCAGTCACAGCTATTTAGTTTTTTTGGGTAACGTGGGAAAGACTTCCACACTCAGGAGAGGTTTTAATTGCCATCATCCCCATTAGGATTTCACTTGACTTTCTGTCCGGATGTGAGGTGGATTAGGACAGCAAGAGGAAAGAAAATCTCCCCAATGAGGAGATAGCAGTAACACTTGACCACACTGGAATCAAAACACATTCCAATCTGTGCAAGAAGGAATGTGCATACATAACATATTAAAAAAAAAAACATAAAATAAAAAAATTTGTATGGGATCTTGGCCTGTTACAATTCTCATACTAGGAAAATAAGAATAAAGTCTATGATAACGTTGCTTCTAATACATTTTAATCACTTCAGACAACTATTATTGATACTTTATTATATTATCATATTTAAAAACATACATACATATAAACAAAGGAAAAAAAGGTAAAAGAAAAAAATAATATACGCTCTTTACACCCTATAAGATGGTTAAAAATATCAGAAGGACCTGCTGGGAAAAAAGGTATTTTAATATTCATAACTACTAGTTGTTCATAGCCTCAGTGGTTATCATCTATAAGGAAAGAGGAAAATGCCCAGTCTTGGAAATATTTTGTACAAAAAGGGATCCATTTTTTAAATATTAAATATTAGAACCCCTTCCGAACAATCAGATGTTACGGAAGCCAGCGACCCCCAGGTCCCCCTCCAATTTCTCGACACAGCAAGTACCCGACAGGGGTGTCGATAACGGACTCAAAACACTCCCTTCAACCCTGCACAATGAACCCTTACATAACACCGTAATTAAGTTAGGCCGTTGGCCTCCTGACCCAAGACCTAAATCCATCAAAATAACCCCTTTATAACTACATACTTCTGTACTCTGAACTGCAACCACTTTCTTGGAACTACCCTGCTCTTTACAGACTGAATTTTATATGTTTGAACTTTATGCTAACCCTGTATCAACAACTATACATGTAACATTGCTAAATAACATGTCTATGTTCTGTAAAAAAATGTTTTTTTTTCTCTCAATAAAAGCTTACTGAATAAAAAAAATAAAAAAAATAAAATTAAAATTAGAACCCCTTCCAGCTTTGAATCTGATTAGTCCAAAGCTGGAAATTCAATGTTCAAAGTCTATCATCTCAAAAATTACCAAATACCAAGTACCAATCGTCAAGTTTTAGCGCCAAAGCACAAGTCCCTACCTGGCTCTGCTAGAACACTGTCCCTCCTGCTGAAACCAAACCCTCCTGCTCCTTGCCATAGACCTCTACACAACATTCCCAGCTATAGATCTTTAACTTCCCAAGGTAGGAATGTCCACACAAGAAGTCATTTTGCTGCTCTTTACTGGTGGTCTCCAGGAATTGGCATTACAGTCACATCACAAAGACATAGTCACTTGACATCACACAGTCAATCATGATTAGTCTGCAGTAGTCACAAATGAAAGAATGTGCAGTACCTCTGCAGTCACCTTCCTACAGTCTATCCTCTACCTAGGGTCATTAGTACTCACAGGGCTGTGCTCTCTGTGGCCTCCTTGCTAGGTACATCTCTCCCAGGAACCCTCCAGGGAAGCAGCCTCACACAAGGATCTCCGCCCTGGCCTAAAAGACCTTTTGCAATCCACCCTGGCCCCCACCGCCATAAGGGACAGAGTGACTACAGCCAGTTCCTCCAATGTACAGGTCCACTCCACCTGGCCCTCTGCCCTGTTCAGGGCCTACATGTGCTGACTACATTCTCACAGGTGTGGGATGTTTAGTTCCCATGCCCCAAGTGCCTGTGTGCCCCTACCCACCTGGCTTATTTGTTGGTGCTGACTTACCCCTGACATCATTGTAGGAATGCTCTACCTAAAAGGAGCCTAACACCTGGTGTTGCTACCTGCTGTACCAGACTAATTCTAATACAAAGCCACCAGTGGGCCAAAGTAGCTAACTGCACCTGCCTACATGCATACATCACAGAAAAGGAGACAAGCATCACTTGCATGAGCCTATCCCTCACGCACATATTTTTCTGACATGAAATATACATGTATTGGGTCAACTGCAGACAAGTATGGTCAAAAGTTCAGCTCATGTGTGTGGCTTTGCATAGCATATAAACACCATTATAGTACATAGGCCCTGCAGAAATGCTTATCTTCAAAGTTTGGCTTCAAACCAAGTGAATACTTTGCCCTAGAGCAAGGATTCCAAATATTGTAAAACAGTCTGTATTCACTCTTATATGTCACCCATCAATATCGGAAGCAAACTCCAAAGATTGCTCTTGATTATTAAAAGCATTGACCATTGTTTGGTCATCTCAAAGCTTCAATAAATCTTTGTATGAACAAATGGCTTGGAATGAGGAAACAATAGTAACCATAACTTTACATTTGGTACTACAGCTCTTACCACCACCTAATCTCTAAGGATACTTTGTTTCCTGTGTAAGTAAGTATGTGCCTTTAGATATGATAATATGATTTTGTAATAAAGTTTTAATTACTATTTGCAAATATATGCAGCTATATATGTCCAAAGGTTGATCGACAGCTGGCCATCACATCTATATAAGCTTGCCGGGCATCCCATTCTACAACTGTGGGTAGTGATATTGAGCTGGTCCCCTACTGTTGTTTACTAACAACAGCCTTCACTCCTCTGGGAAGACTTTTTTTTACAAGAATTTGGAGTGTGTTGATTGAAATTTGCCCCCTTTCAAATCTAAGTTTACCTCTATACGATCTATGAATGAAGGGGTGAACCCATCACCTGCCCATTCTCCACTCATAGATGTGCTCTATTGATGAGTGCCTGTCACAACCGTTAGTTCTATTAACCCTTGCCATACTAATAGATTATGGTGGTTGGAGTGGGGGGGGGGTGTCATTGGAGGATGAAGATTTTGGCAAAAGAAGGACACAACAGCACAAGGTACACTTCTCACTGAAGGTAAGTAATATCCATTGTGTGTGAGTTTTTAAGTTGTTGGTAATCTTAAGCTGTCAATTTAGCATTTGTGAGCCTAGGTACTGATGTTGGAGAAGAAGACCTGACTTACAAATGGTGTTCCAGTTTATCCTAAAGGTGTTCAGTAGGGTTGAGTTCAGGACTCTGGTCTGAACCTGCAAACTTGACTGAGTCTGGCAGTATCCTATCTTGCTGAGCCACCTGAAATGCTGCACAGCTCCCTGGACAATTTCTTGAACAATCTTGCCTTGAACCTTGCTTCTAGTGAACCTTGAACTCTTTGCTCCTCCCGTGAACTTCAAATTTATGCTTTTGCACTTCCTCTTTGCAAGATTATTGTGCTCTCTCCAGCCAATATCTCACTCTTGTCATTCCTGCTGTCTATATCTTCGCTACCACTTACCAACCTTTGGCTTGTTTACTTTCTACACTTCTGCCTGATCCCTACCTGCTATATCTGCTACTGGACCCCAGCTTGCTCACCTCCTGATGGGGTGATCCTAGGGACCATAACCTGGTACTAACAAACTAAGTTAGTGCTTACACCCGGCACCTCGGTAGTGCCTATGTCATCCACCAGGATGACCTGATTGTATACTTATATTGCTGGTCAGTGGGAGCCTCTCTACTGTTATAGCAACTGGCCTTAGAGCCTGCCCATTGACTGTAACACTCATGTTCCCCCACACCATACCTGTCAAACCTTATCTTTGTGGTGGTGTATGTCATGTATGAACTGAAAACAAGACTGTAAAGGGCCTTCTCCAAACTGGTAAAATGTCCTCCTATACTGTAACATTAACAGTAATGGAAAAACCTGAATCAATTGGATGGGTGTCTGCACGTGTTTGACTATATGGTGTAAATTTGAAATGTGTTTTGTTCTGATGGCTATTAGGGCTGAGTGCTGGGCAGTATTGTATTCTGTACATCGAGCCAAAGTTGATTTTCCTTATAAAAGTTCAGTTATCTCTAATGCAGGGTTTTCCCCTGTAAGGGCTGCTGATTGCCACAGGTTCCTTTCATACAGCAACAGTCACTCTTTCTGGCTCAATGAACAGTCTAGGGGTGTTTTTTGATGCTTCACTGTTAATTGAACTTGGATGGGGTGCACAGTAATATGAGGACACCCTTATGTTTGGCAAAGCTTCTTAATTCAATTCCTCCGGTATGCAGATAAGGAAATGAGTAACTCTTGAGACTCTATAAGACCTGTCACAATTTTAGAAAGTTCTGGCACTGATGCACAAGGGATAGTAGAAAAATAAGTCACTAGGATCCTACACTCAGGTCTGTATTCACAATGTCCCTGGATACTTGAATGCCTCCTTGCAATATCAGCCGGGAATTTCTCCTGTGAACTCTACAGACCAAGTGCTCAATGAAATTCCTTCGTCAGTTCCAGATGAAGGAAAGAGAGAGTGCAGAAGCTCCTGGTGAGCATCATTTTAATAATCGTTTCATCCACTATTAAAAGGACACTGCACCAGGAGCCTGTGCGCTCTCTCTTTCCTTCATCTGTTTTCAGCTTCTGGTGTCTCGCTGGTGCAGAGAGCAGCAAGAAGTCCCCAGGATCCAGTCTTCCTTTTCCACCACTGCTGTAAATAGACCACAAACTGTGGTCTCGAGTCGCAGGTTACACTTGGCACTAGCCCAAGACTAATTAATTGTATCTGGTGAACTTAGTCAGGTCTAGGATGTTTAACCACTTCAGCCCCGGAAGGATTTCACACTTTAGGACCAGAGCACTTTTTGCGATTCGGCACTGCGTCGCTTTAACTGACAATTGCGCGGTCGTGCGACGTTGTACCCAAACAAAATTTGCGTCCTTTTTTTCACACAAATAGAGCTTTCTTTTGGTGGTATTTGATCACCACTGCGTCATTTCTGATCGCCGCTATAAACAAAAGAAGAGCACCAATTTTGCAAAAAAACCCAAATTTCTTACTTTTTGCTAAAATACAAATTCAAAAAAAAAATATATAAAAAAACATTTTTTTCAAAGGTTTTGGCCGATTTATATTCTTCCTCATATCAGTGATCAAAAAAAATCACAATCAGCGTTTATTGATTGGTTTGCGCAAAAGTTGCCACGTTTACGGATGATGAGAATTAATTTCTGGGGTTTTTCTTTTTTTTATTTTTTACTAGTAATGGCGGCGATCTGCGATTTTTAGCGGTACTGCGATATTGCAGCGGACATGTCGGACCATTTTGTCACTTTTTTAGGACCATTGACATTTATACAGCGATCAGTGCTATAAAAATGCACTGATTACTGTGTAAATGCCATTGGCAGTGGAGGGGTTAACCTGCAGGGGGCGCTCTAAGGGTTGTGTTCCCTGGGCGTGTTCTAACTGTGTGTGGGCTGCCCTGGCAGGGGAAGGGGAGTGATCACGGCTTCCATATAGAGGAAGGCTGTGATCGCAGTCCTTCCCCCCTCACAGAATGGAGATTCGTGTTTACATACACGACCTCCGTTCTTTCACTCTGGGGGGGGGCATCGCGGGTAGCCGGTGGCGATCGAGTCCACCGCTCCCTGGCCCCCCCCCCCGGAACACAGTGAGCGCGCCAGCTCACCTCCGGCGGCGCGCGCGCGCTCACAGTGCTCGATCTGGCAGCCACCGTCGTATGACGGCGGTTTGCCTAGCAGAGCCATCTTGTCGCCGTCAACCTGCGGTTGACAGTCGGCAAGTGGTTAAGCAAACAGGCCACCCGGTTCTAGCATAGCTGGGACCTCAATGAGCTCCTGTAAGAACTTCAGCTGCACTGCCTAGAAGGGCAGAAGCCCTTTAGGCTGGAAACTTTTCCTCCTAGACAAGAACTGGGCTGCCTCAGCCCCAGACTACACCCTCCCCAGCCACCTACTGGGCATCTTTCCCCAGGGATTGGCCACATAAATATTCAGACTGTGAGTTTGCCTCTTCCAGCCCACTACATTCTAGAATCCTCCAGAGGGCCAGGGGGAAGCAATCAAACCTGCAGCCAGTGAAGCCTAGAACAGCCCAAAACAATCACAAATTGTTCCACTAATTACAGGGGAGCCAAAAAGACTAAATTTACCTAACTTTTCTAGCAACCTATCTGGGAGGGTGTTACACTAATACAGTGCCTTGAAAAAGTATTCATAACCCTTAACATTTTCCGCATTCTGTCATGTTACAACCAAGAACATAAATGTATTTTATTGGAATTTTATGTGATAGACCAACATTTTCTTTTAACAAATAAATATCTGAAAAGTGTGGTGTGCATTTGTATTCAGCCCCCTTTACTCTGATACCCCTAACTAAAATCTAGTGAAACCAATTGCCTTCAGAAGTCACCTAATTAGTAAATAGAGTCCAATAAATACAGCTGTTCTGTGAAGCCCTCAGAGGTTTGTTAGAGAACCTTAGTGATGAACACATAGCATCGCAAAGACCAAGGAACACACCAGACAGGTCAGGTATAAAGTTGTGGAAAAGTTTAAAGGTTATAAGAAAATATCCCAAGCTTTGAACATCTCACAGAGCATTGTTAAATCCATCATCTAAAAATGGAAAGAGTATGGCACAACTGAAAACCTACCAGACATGGCCATCCACCTAAACTGACAGGCCAGGCAAGGAGAGCATTAATCCGAGAAACAGCCAAGAGGCCCATGGTAGCTCTGGAGGAGCTGCAGAGATCCACAGCTCAGGTAGGAGAATCTGTCCACAGGACAACTACTAGTTGTGCTCTCCACAAATCTGGTCTTTATGGAAGAAGAAAGCCATTGTTGAAAGAAAGCCACAAGAGGTCCCATTTGCAGTTTGTGAGAAGCCATGTGGGGGACACAGCAAAAATGTGAAAGAAGGTTCTCTGGTCAGATGACGTCAAAATTTAAATTTTTGACCTAAAAGCAACATGCTATGTGTGGCGGAAAACTAACACTGCATATCTCCCTGAACACACCATCCCCACCATGAAACATGGTTGTGGCAGCATCATATTGTGGGGATGCTTTTCTTCAGCAGGGACAGGGAAGCTGGTCAGAGATTATGGGAAAATGGATGGAGCCAAATACAGGGCACTCTTAGAAGAAAACCTGTTAGAGTCTACAAAAGACTTGAGATTGGAGTGGAGGCTCACCTTCCAGCAAGACAACCACCCAAAACATACAGCCAGAGCTACAATGGAATAGTTTAGATCAAAGCACATTCATGTGTTAGAATGGCCCAGTCAAAGTCCAGACCTAAATCCAATGGAGAATCTGAGGCAAGACTTGAAAATTGCTGTTCACAGACGCTCTCCATCCAATCTGACAGAGCTTGAGCTATTTTGTCAAGAAGAATGGGCACAAATGTCCTCTCTAGATGTGCAAAGCTGGTAGAGACATCCCCAAAAAGACTAGCAACTGTAATTGCAGAGAAAGGCGGTTCTACAAAGTATTGACTCCGGGGGGCTGAATACAAATGCATGTCACACTTGTATTTATTTGTAAAAAATGTTGAAAACCATTTATCATTTTTCTTCCACTTCACAATTATGTGCCACTTTGTGTTGGTCTCTCACATAAAATCCTAATAAAATACATACCATATATACTTGAGTATAAGCTGACCCGAATATAAGCCGAGGCACCTAATTTTACCACAAAAAAACTGGGAAAACTTATTGACTCGAGTATAAGCCTAGGGTGGGAAATGCAGCAGCTGCTGGTAAATTTCAAAAATAAAAATAGATAGAGCCAGTACACAGGTATTGTACCCAGAACACAGGGGACAGGTAGCCAGTGCACAGGTATTGTAGCCAGAACACAGGGGACAGGTAGCCAGTGCACAGGTATTGTACCCAGAACACAGGGGACAGGTAGACAGTACATATGTATTGTAGCCAGAACACAGGGGACAGGTAGCCAGTACACAGGTATTGTAGCCATTATACAGGGACATGGAGTCATTACACAGGAATTGTAGTCATTACATAGGGACTCAGCCATTACACAGGTATTGTAGCCATTACACAGGGACTCAGCCATTACACAGGCACAGGGACTCAGCCATTACACAGGCACAGGGACTCAGCCATTACACAGGCACAGGGAGCCATTACATAGCAGCACAGTACAGTACCTTCAAGTCCTCTCCTCTCTTCTCCCCATCCTTGAGTGTGGAGTCAGCTGCTCTGGACCCACCCACAGCACAGTGACAAGCCAAACTCTGTCACTGGACATCCAATCAGTCTATGTATGTGCGCTGTTCAGCACACATACATAGATTTTAGGAGCAAGCCCTGGAAGCAGCATCAGACCACCCACAGAGGCTGCAGGCACCCGTAGATGAGCGATGTGGGACCTCACTCGAGTATAAGCCGAGGGGGGGGGCCTTTTTCAGCATAAAAAATTTGCTGAAAAACTCGGCTTATACTCGAGTATATACGGTATACGTTTTTGGTTGTAACATAACAAAATGTGGAAAATTTCAAGGGGTATGAATACTTTTTTAAGGCACTGCATCTAGCCTTTCCTGTTTGCGTGGCTATATGGAAGAAATTCCACTTTAAGACTCCTGTGCTTGCTCTTAATAAAACATCTGAAAAATATTGAACACAACTCTCGCTACGGGAAAATGCTGAAGGCTAATTGATTGGTTCCAGAACTCTGTACCTTTTCATCCTGTTTCACAATGTGCCAAAGTTTAAGCTCAATACAGTGTACTTAACTACATCTATTTTGTGCTATGATTTCTGGTTGAATATGTAAGTCACGAACAGTTTGGTTTTTCGGAGATTGTGCATATATTATAAGGCAGGGTGGATGTAATGGGGAGAAGCAGAGG
Organism: Glandirana rugosa; assembly: GCA_018402905.1. Lineage (NCBI taxonomy): Eukaryota > Metazoa > Chordata > Amphibia > Anura > Ranidae > Glandirana > Glandirana rugosa. The sequence goes on along the minus strand of BLSH010403222.1, from coordinate 1,563,054 downwards.
GAATTTGTAGGTCAGCTTGTTCTAGGAAAAACATTTCAGTAGCGTATAATAGGGTGAAGGATATTGCAAGTACTAAATGATTCAATTTTAACAACTGAGTCAAACGGGGATCAAGGTTATAGCGACTGTGCCGCATGCTATATAGTTCCCTTTGCCTGCCAACTATGAATATGCTAATCCGGTATTTAGGGTCAGATGGAATCTTGTGCTTTAACATATTGATATGTTTCAAATGCAAATATTCCCTTCCTCAACTGTCTTTATAATAACTCAATGTTAAACACTCTCTTCAGTCAGCAAATGTACAGGATTTGTAATTTGTAAGATGGGTTGGTAGGGAATGGAGTTATATAGGAGTCCTGAGAGTATACAGTATAAGAACACTTTCGCTGCCAGAACCTATTATCTGCATTTTTTCACACACATGGTCTGATGGGTGCTGATAGGTGGCACTGATGGGCACGGATAGGCGGCGCTGATGAGCACTGATGGGTGGCACTGATGGGAGGCACTGATGGGCATTGATGGACAGCACTGATTAGCAGGCACTGAAAGGCAGTAGTGACTAGCATCACTAATGGGCACTGATTGCTGTCACTGATGGGCACTGAGTGGTGGAACTGGGGGGCTTTTCTGTAATTAGGGCGCTGATGATCAGTGCCCTGATTACATGTCTGGTTGTTCCCTGCGAGGATATGCTGCTGATCGGCTCTCCTCACCACACACTCTGTCAGTGTGAGGCGATAAGAGCCGATCACCGGCACTTCCGCATGTACATGTGACCGGCTGGGATTGGACACAGCTAATCACATGGTTAAAGAGCCACGCGATTGGCTCTTTACAGAGATCGGGGTCGCGCAATGTCCTAGCAAAATGGCGCACCCACTATTGCCTCGCTATGCGCCCCCGTGGGCACACGAGAGCGGCCGTTTTAGGCACCATCATGTGACGTCCACCCAGAACAGGAGCCGCACCATCCCTCTGTCATTTTATGGTGGGTGGGCGGAAAGTGGTTAAAACCCACAAACATTATATCTTTTCTGAAAATGGACACCCTGGAGAATAAAATGTTAGTAGTTTCAGTTTTTTTATGTCACACTATATTTGCACAATGGTTTATCAGCTGCAAAATTTCAGGAAAAAATACACTAAAGTGAATTTTAGGGCAATAAACAAACGCAAGATATTACCCAATTTGAGGTTGCGCCGAGTAATAAGATACCCAACATGTCAAGTGTTAAATTTGCACGCCCCTGCAAAACAAAGCTTTAGAAGCCCCTACAGGTCATCAGAGTTGAGTAGAATTAACTGTGCATAATGGGCCTCAAATTTTTGATCTTGGTCCAGCTTGTGCCGCCCGTGATATATAACGCGTATCACAAGCGACATTTTCATAAGTAGGCACCCCTGACAGGTACATTCATGTTCCCGTGTGTGAATATGTGGGGGCAGGATAGGCTAAACTTTTTAATGGGCGGGTGGGATTTTTAAGAGAACGTGGCGGAGACTGGGAAGAAGTACCAGCACCTAAGTGGCGCGAATGCAGAAGAATATAAAGATTCAACGTAAGCACTTCAACCCTGGAAGATTTACCCCCTTCATGACCAGGCCATTTTTGCAATATGGCACTGCGTTACTTTAACTGGGGGGAAGTTCAAAACTAATCTTAGAAAGTATTATTTTACTGAAAGGGTGGTTGATGATTGGAATAAACTACCAACAGAGGTTGTGAGACAGTCAACAGTAAATGGCTTCAAACATGCTTGGGATAAACATAAATCTATAGTCAGACAACAAGGTAATGTAAAAAAAAAAAAAAAAAAGAAAAAATTATTAATAAAAAAAAAAATTAAAAATAAATAAATAAAAAGGGGCAGACTCGATGGACTACTCAGTATTTTTCTGCCGTCACTTTTCTATGTTTCTATGTTTCAAATTGCACGGTCGTGCGACACTGTACCCAAATAGAATGTATATCCTTTTCTCCCACATATAGAGCTTTCTTTTGGTGGTATCTGATCACCTCTGCGGTTTTTATGGCATTTTTATTTATTTTTTTTTTTACTAGTAATGTGCATTTTATGCTGTATTTTTTCCTGTTTTAAACAACTCTAAAATTATGGTTTTGGTACAAAGCATTGCAAAGTTATTTACAAATGAAGTAAAGTATTTTTTTTTTTAATTTTGCACTTTTTTCAGTGTGATGCGTGTAAATATATGTAAAAGGTGTAAAAACATAAATAAGCAGAGCAAACGAAAACAGAAAAAAAAACAAATCACATGGAAAACTATAATTGAATGGAGAAGAAGAATGGGGGTTGTTAGAAGGAGAATTCGAGAGACGGAGAATTAGGGCTGGTTAGAGTAAAGTAAGGTTTAATAAGGGGTTCAACAGTGGAACATTTAATAAAAAAAAGACACTTTTTTTTATTTGTCAGGTTGCTTTAACTGGCTTTATCTGCAGATCAAAGTTCATCCCTTTGATCTGTAGATGAACAAACAGAAAGATACAAAATGAAACAATGTTTCATTGTAGCTTTCTGTATTTGCTGCTAAGCAATGTTGTTGATAAACATTGCCAGACTGCTTTTTTTATGACAGCTCCTGCTGCCGGGACCTTCTCTGTGTATGGGCAATGCAGCTGCGATTAATTTGCGCTGATTTGCCGTGTACTGTGATGGGGGATCCTGGCAGCAGGGCCGAAAGACTGGACGTACTAGACATGCCCTGTGTACAATTAAGACATTTTTGGGGGCATGTCTAGCACGCCCAGAGTCTGCATCTGGTTGAGGATCAGTACCGCAGAGCCATTACTGGTCTCCACCAATACAGCAATACATGTCACCCTTCTCCCAGTGACTAATCCAGTTGCTTCTGGATACAGGAAAAGCTCTCTCTCCATTCTACATGTTTGCTCTCTTTCTCCAAAGGTACCTCATGCATCTCACTCTCTCTGTGACTCCAGACTGGATCCCTAGGCACTCTGTGTTGTGGATTCAAAGGCCAGAAAGTTTGGAACCATCGCTAATGAAAGTGCCAAGCACATAACACCCTTCACTACCAGAGTGGCCGTCACTTTTGCCATGTCTCCCATCTCCTGGCTGATTGGTTGCTTTGCATGAGACACAGACGCTGTGTCATTGACAACAACACATTAGCTTCCTCTAGATAGCACTTTGTAAGTTAGACCCATGTACTGTGTCTTCTCTAACTCACTCCCCTTTGTAAGCCCTGTTCTTTTGATACACTGTGCGTGCACCCCTTTAGGAGACTTCAGACCAGGCAACAAGGTAGACAAATCTTTTGCAGAGGTAGATTGCAAATAACAAGTAACAGTTCCAAAGAAATATCCACACAGTTTCCTATACAAAGCTCTCTGGCAACCCATAAAGTAACTGTACCTTAGACAGATAACAAAGTCTGTAAAATCAGCCCTTTTAAGGCAAAAGTCAGTTTAGACAATAAATCTACAAAAGGCAATCAAGTCCCTTAGAGTCTATGATTTGACAATAACCCAGAAAGGCAATAAATGTATCAGGCAATTGTGAGTCCATGAGGGTCTCCAGGTTCAAGACCCCACCAGGAACCCCAACTTGGCTCCCATCATTCCCCCAAGAGGCTCCAGCAGAGTAACTGGTATATTTTGGAAGTATTTACCCAGGAACTTCACACCAGGGCATAGGGTGAGCCCTTTTATAAAGTATGACTTGTAGGGGGGTGGTAATCTTGCCAAAAATTGTGGAAAAACATTAACCCTTCCAACTCAGTCACCTCCAGCTCACAGGTCAACCTAAAGACACAGTGCAACATCAAGGCATTGTAACATTTTACCCCTGACTACTGGCCCACTTAAAGCAGAGTTCCACTTGTTTTTCAGTTTATTAAAAGTCAGCAGCTACAAAAAGTGTAGCTGCTGACTTTTAATAAACAGACACTAACATGTCCCACGGTCCAGCGATGTGGCCACCCGAAGCCTCACTCCTCTCCCCCTCCTCTCTGTTGTGCCATCATAGCAACTGTGGGCACCAGGCCATGGCAGCTTGCAGCTTCACAGTCGGGTGCGCACTGTGCATATGCGAGTCGCGCTGCACTTCCCTACTGGCCAAGCAATCTTCTGGGACCTGTGACGTGTCCCAGAAGATTTCTGAGAGGAAGGGGCCGCCTAAGGGGAGAGGAGGAGTCGCCTAGGCGGCGAGAAGTTGGAAGAAGGACGTGGGACAGGGAATACCTGTTAAAACCAGGTGCCCACTCCCCACCCCCTCAAAAAAAAGTTACATGCCAAATGTGGCATGTAAGGGGGACGAGGAGTGCGTAAAGCAGAAGTTCCAATTTTTTTTTTTTGCTTTCTGCTATCACATCCAATAAAAAAAAAATAATAATTAGAAAAAAATGTTTCTTCATCAATCTGGGCCAATATGTATTCTGCTACATATTTTAGGTAAATAAATCCCAATAAGCGTATATTGATTGGTTTATGCAAAAGTTATAGCATCTACAAACTATGGGATATTTTTATATATTTATTTTACTAGTAATGATGATGACGATCAGTGACTTATAGCTGGATTGCAGACTGCAGGATTGCAGCAGACATTCTGACACTTTTTGAGAACCAGTGACACTAATACAGTGATCAGTGCTCAAAATATGCACTGTCACTGTACTAATGACACTGGCTGGGAAGGGGTTAACATCGGGGTGATCAAAGGGTTAACTGTGTGCCTAACCAGTGTTTTTCTAAACTTTAGGAGATGCTTTTACTAGGGGAAGACATGGATCCTATTCAGTGGGGCCCGTCCATTGGGGGCTCATGGGCGCCGCCCCCTCATCCATGCATGCACCCCCTAATCTACATGCAGGGCGCCGGACCCATGGATTTCAATGGGGGGCGTTTTTTTTCTTTCAATAGTTTTTATTAAGAAATAAGAAATAGTATTACAGAGTAACAACATGCTCAGTACAAATAGCACACAGATGTTCCGACTGGTTACAATAGTATGGAGTAATGCTATTACCCAGTAAACCATCTTGGATGACTGGATAGGTATATCATACAACTTGGTGGGTATAGCCGTTAAAGCAACTCTGAGAGTAGTACCAGTCGGGGGAGGGAAAGGGTAAGGGGGAGGGTACCAGTGTTCCAGTCTGACGGTTAATGATTTCAGGGAATTAGGCTTTGACGGTGCATTTCGGGTGGGAAAGCCAAGGATCCCAAGTAGTTAGAAATTTAGATAGTGACAGGTTTTTCCTTGCTAGCATTTTTTCCATTTCGCATTGCAGATTGATATCTGCAATTGTTGCTTGTAGGGAAGGAGGATCAGGAGATTTCCACTTCCTGGTAATATTTAATTTGGCTGCCAGTAGTATGTGTATTATGACTGTCCTAAATTTCCCGGGGAAGTTGTCTAAATTTAAGTGCAGGATTGCTAGTTCAGGGTTAGGGAGAATCGAGTTTTGTGTGATAGAGGAAATCAGGGCAAAGATTTGTTTCCAGAATGTGGTCAGGGTTTTACAGGACCAGAGAGTGTGGGAGAGGGATCCGATGGATCCACAATCTCTCCAACATGTATTAGAGGCATTTGGGTATATCTTAGAAAGTCTGTAAGGAGTGAGATACCACCTATGAGTAGTTTTATGGAATAGTTCCCAGTGGTTACTGCAATGGGAAGCTTTGTAGGTGTATAGGTAAGATTTGTTCCATTGGTCTATTGTTGTAGTTCTGTTCAGTTCTATGTCCCATTTCAGTTGTGAGGGAGGTTGCTGTTGTGAATACTTCTCTAGGAGGAAGTTATAGATTGTGGAAATGCTGTGTTTTGGGTGGGTTGGTTGGGATAGAAATAGGTGGATCGGTGCTGGGATGGACGCCGAGGTCGGAAGGTTCGGACCCATATGTAGTATATTTTCTGTATTTTAGTTTGTGCAGGGAGGTAGGTAAATGATGGGATGTGGTCGTTAAATTGGATGGTGTTAGTCTTGTTATGTTGATGAGGTCTTATCGGGTGGAATACGTTTGGGACTTGGAAGGCTGGAGCCGCAGGTAGGGTCGTGGCTAGGTGGATAAAGATAGGGTTGGTTGGGTGGGTTTTGTGTCGTAAAGGTGTTAGATATTGAAGGAGGATCTCTTCATAAGTGTTGTCGTTGGAGGGAGTGTTGACTTTACCCTGTATCTTGACTTGTCTTG
>BLSH010403222.1:1541494-1553833 GCA_018402905.1 Glandirana rugosa | reverse complement strand
TCAGTTCTGATTGTTGGATCGATTCTGGTATATTTCGGAATTTGATATTATTTCTGCGTGAGCGATCTTCTAGATCTGCCAGTTTAAGGTGGATCAATTGAATGTCTTCTTCGTGTGATGTGATCGCATCCACCATTTCATTATGAGCTCTCGGAAGTTCTGCGACCGCTTTTTCTATGTTCTGGATGCGTTGCTCATGTTTCTGTACCGTGGATAACATGGGGGAGAGTACCGATGATAAGTCCAGGTGCAGAGTGTGTCTTAAGGATAACAACATATCTTTCATGACCTGCTCAGATACAGGTTTGTCAGATATGGATAGATCATCCAGGGCTGGTTTAGCTTGGGACGAAGGTATCATAAGTTCGTTCGTAGGAAAGAGCGAATGTCCGAACGATGCTTCATTCAGAACGATCGGAGAAACGATCGAACGGGCGTTTTCGGACTCTTCGGTTCTAAGTTTGGATTTTGCCGGACTTGAGGTGGAGGGAGAGGGTGGGGGCGACAACTCACCCGATTCGCCTGGAGGAGTGAAGGATCCATGTAATCCCCTCTGGGGAGAGTGGAGAGCTGTGGCTGTATCTCCTGCTGTGGGAGCGGCGCCATCTTGGGTCCCCATGCGGCCTGGAGCAGGGAAGAAATCTGTCAATTTCTTAGGAGCTTTAAAGTCCTTTCTTCTTTTGGACATTCCTGGAGGTGCTAGGAGGGATCAGGTATGCGAGGGGTGGTTAAAAGTCCCGGTGTCTGTCGTGGATCGGTCGCTTTTTGCCGTTTAGCACAGGAGCTGTGGATTTAGGCAACCATTCAGTAGTGTCGTCAGGCCACGCCCCCAATGGGGGCGTTTTTTTGAAGCACGTGATTAGAGCCAGAGGCACCAAGCTCCAAGCCCACAAAGTTGTGTGACAATAGCGAATAGAGTGAATATTCGCTATTCTCACACTGACCCTCCTCCCAGCCAATCGGGAAGTGGGTTCCGAGACCCATCACCCAATTGGCTGAAAGGACAGGCAATCCTTTTGGATGCCTAGGAGGAGGAGGGAGGAGATGCACAGAGGAAGCCGCCATGATGTAGAGGAGGAGGAGACACCCGCCCAGTACTCACTGCCCATAGTAGTGCTGCCCGCCCAGAACCTAGATGGGGTAAGTGCAGGGCCTCCGGGGGGGTGGGAGTGGGAGAAGGGGGGGTGCAGGTGACCAAACCAAGTGGGAGTGTATTAGTGCCACCAGCCGACCAGGGGGGTGGTTGTTTGCCACCTCCCCAAAAAAAGAAACCACCGGCCACCACTGATCCTAGTCCCTGCTTTGCAGAGACACAGGATCTATGCCTTCCTACCTGTCAGAATGGTTTACATAGGCAGATTTCAGTTCTGTCTCTGTGGCTGATGATCGGTGGGTGCCAGCAGCCATCAAGTCCCCAGTACCCACTGACCGGCTCCCACTGAGTAGAATCACGGTGGAAGCGAGCTGCCTGAGGCTCCCATTTGTGCCCCCTATCCAGACGTGTGCAGGATCGCTTATATATACGTGATTCTGCGCACAGTGGCCACCATGTAGCAGTAAAACTGCTATAGGGCGGTCAGCAAATGGTTTGGGGGGGGGGGCATGGTTCTATTATTCTACGATAAAGCATCAGAATGTTTTCCCTTCTATGGTCTGTCAGTGTATGTGGTTCAGCTGCAAAAGTCAATTTCTCATTAATCAAGGAAGATCAATAAGCGATCGGCGTTAAAACTGAATTCTATTTATGTGAGATGATTTGAAGAAATGGGTTGAAAAACAGAGTATCCTCCACTATCTATACAGGAGACCTGGAAGTGGCCTAATCAACATGTTGGCTAATTGGAGGTCTTACTGTAGGAGATGAAGGAAGAATCAGGAGCTACAAAGTATCTTGGCTGTGATTGATACTTTTGGCCATAAAGGGGAGAAATAATTGGAGAGGTGGATGTGTCTGTCTGAGCTTTCCGGGAACTGAGAAGTGTGCAAGCATGTGCAAGATATGTGAAATATGTGGAACTGATGAGCAAAGATTGACAAGAGCCGAAAGGAACGGAGAGGGCATTGGAACAGAAAAATGAAATTCTCCTCAAAAATGCTCAGGGGAAGACAGGTGTGAAAGGAGACAATGAACACCAGAAAGATGGTTTCATACACAGATGAATCTGACTCCACAATGAGTCTGAGAGATTCCAGCTATTTGCCATACAATCCGAAGACAATAGCGCCATTGAATGAGAGGTATGTCTATGGAGTATGCTGAGACAATTTGAAGCCAAACTCACTGGATTTCTGGAAATAAACTCAAATTCAAAGCTGTATAAACCAGCCAACCAATCAGTTAGACGTCTACCGTATAAAATACATTTCTTGATCATCCTCAAAACAAAAACATCTTGTTTTATTTGCTGTGGGAAAAAGATATTAACCAGTCAATGAACAAGACGTGATTGATAATATTTATTATACATTTGCGTCAGAAATAATTAGGAGTAACAAAGAAAAAAACTAACAGAAAGCTTTTTTTTTTTTTGTCCAGATTTGGATGGAAAGGGGAAGGGTTCAATGCTGCTATCGGTGCCCTACCCGGGAAATTTGCCCTCATCTGTTATCTTGGTGGCACAAGAAGAAATAAAGAGAAATCTCCCCCGCACAACAAATAAAAAACCTTACAGAAGTTCTGACCTTTCCATACACTATAAAAATGAAATTAAAATGCTGAATTAAGTTCCACAATAGCTAATTAGAGTGAAGAGAGAACGGTGGAATGCAGAATAGGACAGGGTATAAAATTGGAGCTCTTCTAAAGTGAAATTAAACTCTCAGTTAAAAAAAATAATGCTTACAGGTAGAGTTGATCGAACCTCTGGAAGTCTGGGTTCGGCAGGTTCGGCCGAACTTACGGACAAAGTCCGGGTTCGGGTCCGGACTTGACCCGAACTTTGACCCGGACCCCGAACCCCATTGAAATTAATGGGGACCCGAACTTTTAGGTACAAAAATGGCTGTAACAAAGTCCTGGCAAGTCCCAGAGGTCTGCAAAAGGAAAGAAAATGGGGGTAAGAGTTGGACAAGTGCCCTACAAAGATAGGGAAATAACTTAAAATAATGTTTAAGCTAAAATCACATAAAAAAATCAAAAATGGAGGTGGCTGTGGAGTTGGAGGTTGAGGAGGCGGTGAAAGTGGCGGTGGAGGAGGAGGAGGTAGCCAACACTGTTTTTTTTTGTTTTGGAATTTTTTTTTTTTTTTTAAACCAGCAATGTAGATGCACTTTTTAATTTTGTGCAAGAAACAATAATCTGTCCCTGTAAGCAACAGTAGGAACCTCTCCCTATAGAACTTGGAGATGATTTTAGATTCTAAAATCATCTTCAAGTTGTACAGGAAAAGCCTCCAGCTGTTGCTTTAAGGGAAAGATTACTGTTCTAAAAACATCTCCAAAGTGTATGGGAAAAGTCTATTGCAGCCGTATAGAGCCATATTACTGTTCTAAAATCATCTCCAAAGTGTAAGGGAAAAGTCTATTGCAGCCGCATAGAGCCAAATTACTGTTTTAAAATCATCTCCAAAGTGTATGGGAAAAGTCTTATTGCAGCCGCATAGAGCCATATTACTGTTCTTCCAGCCGCATAGAGAGCCATATTATTGTTCTAAATTTTGGCCGGGCGGCCAGAAGCAGAGCGAGCAGGGAGGAAAGAGCCCGGCTGCTGATTTCAGCGGCCGCGTCCGCCGGCCAGAGCTCCCGGATGTGTGGAAAAGGACACCTGTCTAAAGACAGGTGTCCTCTTCCCCCTCCCCCCTCCCCCCCGAAAGGTGCCAAATGTGACACCTGAGGGGGGGAGGAATCCAACCAGCGGAAGTTCCACTTTAGGGTGGAACTCCGCTTTAAGCCTCTTAGGGGTCAATTCAAGAAAATATATAGTGGAGTTTAATTCCTCTTTAAAATACCTAAACATGGAGTTTGGAGAAAGGCCTTCCACAATACAGCAGTCTTTCATTATTTTTCATGACTTTTTTTAGGGTTCCATTTCAAGCACACATCATAAAAAAAAAAAAAAAATATATATATATATATATGTGTGTGTAAAGGAGTTATACAGTATATACTGTATATATGTAAAAGAAATCATATATGCACTATATTGTCATAAGTATTGGGACACCTGCCTTTACATGCACATGAACTTTAATTTAACCCAGTCTTAGTTCATAGGGTTCAATATTGAGTTGGCACTGATGTTGGATGAGAAGGCCTGGCTCGCAGTCTCCACTCTAATTCACCCCAAAGATGTTCTGTTGGGTTGAGGTATGGACCTTGCTTTGTGCACTGGTCCAAATCATTTGGTGGAGGGGGGATTATGGTGTGGGGTTGTTTTTCAGGGGTTGGGCTTGGCCCCTTAGTTTCAGTGAAGGGAAATCTTAAGGCGTCAGCATACCAAGACGTTTTGGATAATTTCATGCTCCCAACTTTGTGAGAATAGTTTGGGGATGGCCCCTTCCTGTTCCAACATGACTGCGCACCAGTGCACAAGCAAGGTCCATAAAGACATGGGTGAGCGAGTTTGGGTTGGAGGAACTTGACTGACCTGCTTTTAGTCCTGACCTCAACCTTATAGAACACCTTTGGGATGAATTAGAATGGAGACTGTGAGCCAGGCCTTCTCGTCCAACATCAGTGCCTGACCTCACAAATGCTCTTCTGGAAGAATGGTCAAACATTCCCATTGAAACCTTCCTAAACCTTGTGGACAGCCTTCCTAGAAGAGTTGAAGCTGTTATAGCTGCAAAGGGTGGGCCAACTCAATATTGAACCCTACAGACTAAGACTGGGATGCCATTAAAGTTCATGTGCGTGTAAAGGCAGACGTCCCAATTGTTTTGACAATATAGTATATATATATTTCAAGTCAATTTTAATTTAATACAATTCGTTCAGGAATACAGCAGACAACAATTCCTTCAGTAAAAAGCCGTGCAAACTGTTGACACTACACTTTATAAATTCTATATAATAATAATAATAATGCTTTCTAAATGCTCTGTTACTAAGCATAAAACACTTTTGGCCTATTTTCTTTTTGTCCTTTTTGTTCTTTTTCGCCCTCTCTCTTATTATCAGTTTCTTTTGTCAGCTTTATCTTAAGTTAAAGGCTTGCCAAACATGCTAGATTATGTTTTGTTGGCATTTCTATTCTGTCTTACAGACACTAGAAACTGAGAAAGAAAACTTGGAAGAGCTTGGGCGTCTTAAAGCAGAACTGAAGTCAAAAGAAATAATTATTAGACGGCAAGGTTTTTTTGGTAGAAGAGACTTTGCGTGGCTTTTCTGCCAAAAACTCTCTTCACTTTTTACTAGTGATTTCTTTTTTGTACTCCCAACATTGGGCAGATGTCAAAGAGTGGAGCCTACCGATTGTGCAAATCCATCATGCATGCTCCAGAGATGGATTGACATCTGTGGAGTGCTGACACTGAACTTTATCACAGGGTAGGGGGAACATAGAGGTGAGCGATGCTATTGCGACACTGCCACTGACATGGATTGCGATATACAGTATCTCACAAAAGTGAGCACACCCCTCACATTTTTGTAAATATTTTATTCTATCTTTTCATGTGACAACACTGAAGAAATGACACTTTGCTACAATGTAAAGTAGTGAGTGTACAGCTTGTATAACAGTGTAAATTTGCTGTTCCCTCAAAATAACTCAACACACAGCCATTAATTTCTAAACCGCTGACAACAAAAGTGAGTACACCCCTAATTGAAAATGTCCAGTGGGCCCAAAGTGTCAATATATTGTGTCTAAACAGACCCCTGAAGTCTCACTTTTGAGGCAGAGAATGAGGCTGGGCAAACCCATTCCCTAGTTTCCTTTCTGCAGCTTCAGCTGCAAATCAGATGAATTAACATGAGACAGAGGCTCCTGTTCATTCATAAACTGAAGCATAGTAAACACAGTCTACTATGTTTCAGTTATGAATGACCACAATGGGGTTGATTTGCTAAAGGCAAATAGATTGTGCACTTTGGAAAGTGCAGTTGCACTCTGCAAGCACAGTTGCTCCAGAGCTTAGTAAATGAGCAGAAGCTCTTCTGACTTCCATCATCCAATCAAGTGTAAGAAAAATAGCTGTTTTCTTTTGTTTTCCTTGAATTTGATTGGGTACTCTTTGCAAAGTGAAGCTGTACTTAAATTACTAAGCTCTTGTCAGGAAAATGGCCATTCCAGCTGACTGTGCCCGTTGCGCACGCCTGTGTGCGTTCATGCAGGTCCGCGCGCGCCAATGACGCCAAAACAGTCTATTTAGCCGGACAACACCTTGCAGCCGATGCTGTCCGATCTGCAGAGTTTGTGCGAGTTCCGAGCTATCTGATTATCTGATAACTGTTCTTGTGACCCGGCTTGTCTTGATCCGGCTCTGATCTCTGCCTGTACCAACCCCAGCTTCCACAAACACTCTTCTGCCTGCTCCCTTGTACCTCAGCCGCCTGCACGTTGCCGACCCAGCCTGTACCCGACCACCCATTGCCGGATCCTTCTGTACTGCCCCACCCGCCAGTTGCCAACCCGGACTGTACTACTACTCTTCAGCCTGCACAAGCTCCAGCGGACACCTACCAGCCACCAGAGACTTGTCCTGCCCTCGTGCCCCCCTGTTCTCCAGAGCTTCCTGTCTGCACTACCAGGGACTCTCGAACCAGGGCCACAAGAGAGGTTACCCCTACATAAGCCCGACTCCATCACCAGGTACGTGACAGTATTGGACAACCATGCCTGAGTCTGCACGGGGGTCCTCTCCCACGAATTAACTTTGCTTTCACCTGGCAGGTCTGACCCAGGCCGTCCAGTCCCTGCAGGAGGACTACCACTGGCTGGAGGGACGGATCCAGGAGCTCACTACAGCCCCCGGGGCTGGTCAATCTGCAGCCTGCACCATATTGATTATGCCCTCTGAACCTCAAGTGCCCTTACTGGAATGGTTCTCAGGCGAACGCACCAATTTCCGAGCCTTTTTTGTCTCCTGTGAACTACATTTCTCCCTCCAACCCAGCACCTTCTCTGCGGAGGCCACAAAGGTGGGTCTAGTGATCTCCCTGTTGCTAGGGGAACCCCGGTCATGGGCACACCGCCTGCTGGAACAGAGGGCCCCGGAAGTCTCTGACCTAAACCTTCAAGCTATGGCCCGCCTCTATGAGGACCCGCATCAGGCTGCCACTGCAGAAGCTGCGCTCCACGCGCTCCAGCAGGGCCGTCGCACGGCGGAAGACTACGTGGCTGAGTTCAGGCGCTGGAGTGCTGACACGGCGTGGAATGACGCATCGCTCCACCATCAATTCTGCTTGGGCCTCTCTGATTCACTAAAGAATGAACTTGCTCGTGTGGCAGTACCCCAGACCCTGGACACATTAATCAACCTCTCTATCCAGATTGACAGGCTTTTCAGAGAACGTAGAGCTGAGAGGTCTGCAGGGTCCCCACAACTTGCCTGGAGGCAACCCCGGGCTCCCAGGTACTCCAGTCCAGTTCCTTCAACTTCCATGGTCTCTGCAGTAGCCATAGCCCAGCCCAAACCCAGAAAATCTGGCCTGCTCTGTCCTTCTCTCACTCGGGAAGAACGGCAACACCACCAGAGCAGCAACCTGTGCCTCTACTGTGGAGAACCGGGACACATGGTGAGAACTTGCCCGGCCAAGCTTGGTAAGCGTACACCACTCGTCTGTGGCAATGTACCAGTCTCAGCAAATACCTCTTCCCACCTCACTCTCCCGCTCTCCCTTCAGCTCCCTGGCAGGAATATCCTGACCGCCGCCATCATTAACTCGGGCACTTGCAGTGGGTTCATTGACCAGTCCTTTGTGGCCCAACATCAGATCCCCTTGTAGCCAAAACCCCATGGAATGGTTGTACGTCTGGCAGATGGCACCAACATCAAATCTGGCGTGGTTGCTCACGAAGCCATCCCTCTGCCAGCTACAACCCCAGGCGTTCACCAGGAGCTCCTTCGTTTGGATGTTATTGTGTCCCCCGTTCCCTATCATTCTTGGCATACCCTGGCTGCAGGCCCATAGTCCCTGCATCAACTGGGCAACAGGCGAAACAAAGTTCCAGTCCCCCTATTGTCACCAGCACTGCTTTCCGGAGACTAAGGAATTGGTCCCTACTTTACTCAGTCTGGACGCAGACTCCGACGCCCGCCAGTTGGTGCCTTCTGTGTACCACAGCTACCTAGAGGTGTTTAGCAAGAAAGGGACGGAACAGTTGCCGGCCCACAGGACCTATGACTGCCCTATCGAGCTCCTTCCTGGAGCCAAAGTTCCCTTCAGAAAGCTCTTCCCCTTGATGGAGCTGGAACTGGCGGCCCTCAAGGCCTATATCGATGAAAACCTGCAGAAAGGTTTCATCCGATCCTCCATGTCTCCCGCAGGAGCGGGAATATTCTTTGTAGAAAAGAAAGATCATACATTGAGACCTTGTATAGACTACAGAGTATTAAATAAAATAACTGTAAAGAACCGCTATCCTCTCCCCCTGGTTCCAGAGCTCTTCCAGAGGCAGCAAAAGTGTTCACCAAACTGGACCTCCGTGGAGCATATAATCTAGTCCACATCCGGGAGGGCGATGAATGGAAGACCGCCTTCCGAACACGGTTTGGACACTTTGAATATTTGGTAATGCCCTTCGGGCTCTGCAACGCCCCAGCCACGTTCCAACACTTTGTGAATGGTGTATTCAAGGATTACCTGAATCTGTTCGTCATCGTCTACCTAGACGATATACTAATCTTTTCCTCTACCTTGGAAGAGCACCGCAGGCATGTGGCAAGCATCATGAGCCTCCTTCGGCAGCATGGGCTTTATGCCAAGGCGGAGAAATGTGACTTTGAACGTTCAAGTATCCCCTTCCTGGGGCTTATTATCTCCGTCACTGGCATCACTATGGACCCACAGAAGGTCACGGCTTTCCTAGACTGGCCAGTCCCTACGGACAAAAAGGGAGTTCAGCGGTTCATTGGCTTCACCAATTTTTACAGAAAATTTATAAAGGGGTTCTCAGCCATTATCGCCCCAATTACCCAGCTGACCAAGCTGAAGACAAGATTTGTGTGGACTGAGGAAGCCCAGGAAGCTTTTGTGGCTCTCAAGAGACTCTTTACCTCGACACCCATCCATTTGTTCTGGAAGTGGATGCCTCTGAAGTCACTGTGGGGGTCGTGCTATCTCAAAGACATGGAGCTAAGGCTGCCCTACATCCTGTGGCGTTATTCTCCCGCAAGCTAAACATCCCTGAAAGGAATTACGACGTGGGAGATAGGGAGCTTCTGGCGATTAAAGCAGCCTTGGAGGAGTGGCGCTATCTGTTAGAGGGAGCCAGGCACCCCTTCTTGATCTTTACGGATCTCAAAAATTTAGAGTGCCTTCAGGCAGCTAAAAGACTGAGACCTCGCCAAGCCCGACGGGCACTCTTGTTCTCACGCTTCCTCTTCCACGTGACATACAGGTCTGGGTCGAAGAATGTCAAACCTGACGCCCTATCTAGGATGTTCTATAAACCTGGTGAGCCTGCGATCCCTGATACAGTCCTACATCCCAGGAATTTCCTATTGACCCAAGGGGATTTGCTGTCCCAAATCAGGCAGTCCGTAGCCAAGACCCCCAGGCCTGCAGACCCTAACCTGCGACAGCCTACTGTGTCATGACAACTGGCTCTTTATTCCAGAGGACCAGTGCCTATCGGTCTTGGCATCCTGTCATAATCAAAAGCTGGCGGGACACTTTGGTGCTCGCAAAACAACGGAACTGCTTCTGCGATCATTCTGGTAGCCGCGAGCAGACAAGGACTTCAGGAAATATGTCAGCTCATGCTCTATTTGTGCCCAGAACAAAAGCAGTAAGACCAAGGCCTGGGGCTTAATGAAGCCACTTCCCATGCCCGAGAGGGCTTGGTCAATGATCTCGATGGATTTTATTGTTGAGCTGCCACCTTCCCTAATGAAGATGGCCCACTTCCTTCTCATGAAGGGTACCCCGTCAGCCACTGAAACGGCTGAGATATTTATCCGGGAAATAGTGAGGCTCCATGGACTCCCAACCAGCATCATCTCTGACCGTGGAGTTCAGTTCACCTCCCGGTTCTGGAAAGCTCTGTGCTCTTCACTTGATATTGAATTGACGTATTCTTCAGCATACCATCCACAGACGAATGGTCAGACAGAGAGGACCAATCAAACACTCGAACAATACCGCCGCTGCTTCTCGTCATTTTCACAATACGACTGGGCCTCTCTGCTGCCATTAGCCGAGTTTGCCTTTAATAACACCGTCCATTCGGCCACAAAGCAGTCTCCATTTCTGGCCAAATACGGCTTCCACCCGACCTTTACGTTAAACTACAACCTCAAAGGTGCAGTACCCGCAGTACAGGAAATGACCAAGTTCTGGCAAGAAAACTGCAAACTTCTTCAGGAACCATGGCCCGGACCCAGGAGCATAACAAAGAGGTGTTTGATAAAGGGAGACGGGGAGAGTTGGACTTACGGCCTGGGGAAAGAGTCTGGCTTGCCACGAAGAACCTAAAACTAGCCTGCCCCTCCAAGAATTTGGGCCTCAGGTTTATCAGACCCTTTCCAGTGAAAAGGAAGATCAACAAGTGGAATTTGAACTAGAATCCATCCTGGATTGCAGGAAGAGGGGTAACAACATCAAGTATTTAGTGAAATGGAAGAGTTACGGCCCTGAAGAAAACTCCTGGGAGCCCAAAGCCAACATCCATGCGGATGAACTTATACGATCTTTTAAGGAGAATAGCCCTGCTACGATTGCCGGGCTGGGCATCCAGAGGCTGCCCCTTGGGGGGGGGGGGGCAATGTCAGGAAAATGGCCATTCCAGCTGACTGTGCCTGTTGCAAGCGCCTGTGCTTGTTCGCGTACGCTCATGCGTGTCCGCACGCGCCCGTGCGTATGTGGGCGTGCCTGTGCACACCAATGGCGCCAAAATGGTCTATTTAGCCGGACAGCACCTTGCAGCAGATGCTGTCCGATCTACAGCGTTTGTGCAAGTTCTGAGCTATCTGATTATCTGATACCTGTTCCTGTGACCCGGCTTGTCTTGACCCTGCTCTGATCTCTGCCTGCACCAACCCCGGCTTCCACGACCATTCTTCTGCCTGCTCCCTTGTACCTCAGCCGCCTGCACGTTGCCAAATCCTTCTGTACTGCACCGGCGGCCAGTTGTTGACCCGGACTGTACTACTCTTCAGCTTGCACGAGCTCCAGCGGACACCTACCAGCCACCGGAGACTTGTCCAGCCCTCGTGCCCCCCTGTGCTCCAGAGCTTCCTGTCTGCACTACCAGGGACTCTTGAACCAGGGCCGCAAGAGAGGTTACCCCTGCATAAGCCAGACTCCATCACCAGGTACATGACAGCTCTGGAGCAACTGGATTGGGGCCCCCCAGGCCAGTTAATTAAATATTTATCGGCTCCTTCCCCTCTCTCCATCCTGAAGATCCCTGTGCAGCTGCTGCTGGCGGGAGAGGAGGGAAGCCAGTAGAGCTGTAAAGGGGGGGGGGGGCATGCAGCAGCAGGGGGAAATCTGATAGTGATCAGTGCAGTGGGTGGGGGATACATCTGGAACTAATCTTTTGTGGTTTACCCTCAGGGCCAGATTTACATCACAGGTGCCTATAGCCAAAGAATTCTGAAGTGTCCCCCCCAAAAGAAAAATACAAATAAAACCCAGCACTAACAAACACACTCACCACTAAGCATACATTCTTTCTGCAAGTTACAATTCTTCCCAAACAAAGATGCAACAATTCCCCATCTTCACAGTCCAAATCTTTCTCCCAGCACATATCTTTGCCCCCCAAATCCCATCTTTCAGCTCAAATCCCCCCTAAATTACCCACAAATCACCCCTTCTAGCACACATCCTCTTTCCTTCCAAATCCCCCATTTTAGCATAAATTCTCTCCCCAAATCTCCCCTCCTAGCATAAATCCCCCCCCCCCAAATACCCTTTCCTAGCATAAATTCTCCCCCCAAATCCCCACTCCTAGCATAAATCCTCCCCCAAATCCTACCTCCTAGTGTAAGTTCTCCACCCAAATCCCCCTTCTCCCATAAATTCCCACTCCTATCTTAAATACCCCCTCCTAAATACGATCCTCACCCCTAAACCCCCCTCTTAAATACGATCCTTTCCCATAAACCCCCCCCCCCTAAATACGATCCTCCCCTCTAAACCCCTCTCTTAAATACGATTTTACCCCCTAAACCTTCCTTTCTCCTACACACGATCTTCCCCACTAAACACCCATTAAATCCCCCCTAA
>BLSH010403222.1:1517423-1530701 GCA_018402905.1 Glandirana rugosa | reverse complement strand
TGCATTCAAAATTAGCCTTTTTATCACCCCCCCCCCCCCACCACTTCCCTTATGCTGCAAATGTGTTGGCACTGCCACCAGGGGAGGGCTGGCAGCCTTAGGCCTGGGGGGCAAGTCCAGTCAAGTGGCCCATTGAACCACTGAATCTGCTCACCATCCACACCCACCTGTTTTTTCAATGCAACCTCACCAGTGCCCATCAATGCATCTCATCAGTGGCTATCCAATGCAACCTCACCAGTGCCCTTCAATGCAGCCTCACCATTGTCCATCAAATGTAACCTCACCAGTGCCCATCAATGCAGCTCACCAGTGCCCATCCAATGCAGCCTCATCTGTGCCCATCAATGCAGTCTCACCAGTGCCCATCCAATGCAACCTCACCAGTGCCCATCAATGCAGCTCACCAGTGCCCATCCAAACAGCCTCACCAGTGCCCATCCTGTGAAACCTCATCAGTGCCCATCAATGAAGCTCACCAGTGCCCATCCAATGCAACCTCATCAATGCAGCCTCACCAGCGCCCATCCATTGCAACCTCATCAGCGCCCATCAATGCAGCTCACCAGTGCCCATCCAATACAACCTCATCAGTGTCCATCAATGCAGCCTCACTAGTGCAGTATGTATAGGAGAGGAGTGTGGAGAGTATAATGGTAATTGAGGGGCAGTAAAACCCTGTAGCTGAGCTGCAATTTTACCATCTCCAACCATTCCTCCTGCAGAGGCAGTGGCTGGGTGAGTATACATGTTGCAGCCACAAAGGTTTGGTTTTCTTTCAGGTGAATAGGTCCACTCTGCAACTGCACTAGTGTGTGGTTCAATTAGGCAATGAGAGGGCGATACAGTTCCTCTTAACAGTCTGTCAAATGTTCTCTGAAGAGGGATCCAAAAACAGATCACTCTTCAGAGAGCACTGCTAGTGTGAAAGAGCTAAGGGGTTGATAAGCACTGCTATCTGTCTTAAAGAGCTCAGTCATACTAGTGCTGGTGTCTGAAGAGCAATCTGTGTTTGGGTCTCTCTTTGGAGGGCATTGCTCCACCTCCACACTATTTGCTTTATTTCCTTGATCCCTATGGTTGTGGGGCAGTATGCACTTGAACGGTTCATATTTGTCAGGCGCTAAACCTGCTGAAAGCAGCAGGGGCTATCATTTGTACCATGGCCATGAAAGCATAACATTGCGGCGGCAGCAAGTGCACACCCTGGGATGCTGCCTCTGAGGCAGTGGTTGGAGGCAGGGGGGTTAAAAGTGTAATTCAAAGGCAAAGTTTTATGCCTCCCCCCCTTCCCCCAACCACTAGTGAGAATGAGTCACAATTCACTGCAGAGGTCACTGGACAGTGACATTCACAGAACAACTGCATCAGCCCCACCTATCCTCACAAAAAAGAATTCTGCTCTCAATTTCCCCCACCTGGTCCCTCCGACCCTCCCAGCCACCTTAACAACCTTTTCTGAGGCCCTGACACACACAAAAAGCAACTTACTATGCTGCATGGGTGCATGCACTGCTATTCCTTGCACTGTAATCAACACAGAAGCCGGTAACATGGAGCTTCTGCCTCCACCTCCATGACCCTCTTGCAGCCAGTCAGGACAACGGCAAGATGGAGGCTCCGCCCCCATGTCACTTATGCGGCCAGTCAGAGCATTGGCAACATGGAGCCCCGCCTCCATGTCCTGTCTGCAGCCGGCCCTAGGGCAAACAGAATGCTGAGGGGAGACAAGCAAGGGAGAATTTTGAACCAGCGCTGCATTCATTGGGAGGCAGGAGTAAAGACACTGTACATTGTAGCTGTCACTGCGGCCCCGATCACGGGAAGCCATGGTGGGACAGCTTAGGTACATACAGTGATCCACTCCACTGGCTGCATGTGTTGTTCCTGGGACCGGCAGTGCTCCAGAGCAGCCCAGGAGGCAAGCTCCCCGGCCCGGTCCAGTGAGTCTACCCCTGGCCACCTCTCCCCACTGTCACCTCCCACCACTCGGCTACAGCTTCAAACTCCTCCCTCCTTAGTCATCACAGTAAAAAACACTCACAGAAAGACTGCTGGCCTGGACATTACACGGGGCAGCTGGATCACGGCAGCAGGCTTTATCTGCCTGAGCACGGAAAAAAAATACTCCTCTCTGAAACCCGGCCCACTGAGCCATCGGCCCACCGGGAAACTCCCGGTAGTCCCGATGGCCAGTACAGGCCTGCACAATTGTTACATTAAACTATAAAAGTTATGATGGGTTGTTTTTCTTTTATTTGTTTTTGAAATGTAAAACGTTTTTAGACTGATGTTTTATATTTCTATTTAGCATAATTGTACAGTTTTTTTAAATACACATTTACGATATGATTTCCAAAGAACTATGGGTTAGATAAAGAGATAGCACAGCAAGCATAGCTCACATTTCTTATCTCTTTGTCTGAATGATTTTCATAGAAGAAAAGAAGACAAGGACACATCTAAATGTATTATTGTTATTTCCTCCAGCTCCATTAGCCAAATCAAAAATGCACAAGAGCTGAGTAACACCATATGACATCCATTTTCTATTGGACTTTTTTCCTTTTCTATAGCTAAGCAGTGGGTGGTCTTTGCTCTGGAACAGCACTGCACTTACGTAAGCATTGTTCTGTCCAGGTGTAATGAGAGCCCTCAAAAGCCTTATGATGCATTCTCAAGGGTCATGTCCATGATGGCCAGGGTTTACATGAAATGGGCTGGATGATGCTAGATGTCATTCACCCAGGCATGGACCAGCAATGGATTTTACAGCGGTAGGTCTGTGGAGAGCAACGCTGGAGAGTAGTTAACTATTGACCTGAAAGCTGTGTTAAAAAAACAAGCTGGTTCACTGATTTCCTTATTTTATTTAAAGATGGAGTTGGGCTTTAAATGTATTTAAAAAGTCTTACTGGTGTAGCGCAGACCCCTGTCGTGTCCCCCTGATTTGCCTCAGGTTCTCTTCACATGTACAAGCAGCCAGGTACACAACAACTTGGACAGTCTCACAACTCAATGACCATGCAGGGAATGTCTTTTATACTTTATTGCTTGTTGAACTTGGTTGGGATGCAGGGTGGACTTTAGGATACTCCAAATCAAGTGCACAAAGTAACCAAAGGACACTCTTTTACCTGTCTACTCTCTTCAGGGTAATCCCCTTCCTGGCAGCTACTAGGAACACAAGGAACATTAGGACCCCAAGCAAGGACAAGTCCCGGTTCAGCAACACAGGAACAGTCACTCAAGGGGTTAAAGCAGGAAACAGTCAGTTGGATCTTATATCTACGCCTTTGCTCACAATGTCCCTGGTACTTGGATACCTTACGTGATGAGTAAGCACACGTAGCTGTGTGAAATGCGTCCACCTCTATTCCGACCATCACACTTGTGGTATTGTCATGCATTTTATATGGAACTTTGAATAAATGGATTTCTGTTACGTCGGTGTGCAGCCAATTCCTTTTCTAGACTTGGATACCTCCATCCAACATTGGCCCGACACTTCTCCTGTAAATCTCCAGACCAGATCCTGAGTGAATCACCGTGATTTGGCTCCAACTGCTTCCAGAAAATAGGCTCCTCATCTCCCACTGAGCTGGGGCCTTGATGAACTTGATGACTGCAAACTTCAGCTACACTGCCCAGTACTGCAAAATCCCTTCATGATGGGATCTTCGCCTGGACAAGAACCCTGCTGCTCCACACCCCCAAATTATTTATGTCCTCCTCAGCCACATACTTAGTATTCTCCCCCAGGGTTGACCATGGCCAAGAGTCTGCCTCTTCCAACCCACTAAATTCTAGAATACCCTGGAAGCCAGGGAGAAGTAACCAAGCCTATAGCCAGTAAGACTCAGAACAGCCAAAAATAATCACACACTGCTCCAATGTGTACAGAGCAGTGGCGGCTGCTCATGCAGGGTGCAAGGGTGCCGCCCCCCCCTAATCCATGCACCCGGCCCCTAATCTACATGCAGGGTGCTAGACGCATAGATTCCAATGGGGTTTTTTTTAGAAGCTCATGATTAGAGCCGGATTAGCTTCAAAAAGGGTGAGCTCAGGGCGCAGAGCACTGCGCCGGTGCCCATCCAGTTGTGTGACATTAACAAATTTATATTCGCTATTGTATTCCTGTTTCTCCTCCCAGCCTGAGACCCGATTGGCCAGCAGTCCTAAAACCCGATTGCCCGCAAGTCCTAACTCCTGATTGGCCCGGGAGGAAAAGGGACCGCTGGGACTCGAAAGGAGACGCAGGGGGGAAGCCACTGAAGCCACGACCTGGATGGGGTAAGTGCGGGGCTGGTGGCACCAGGGGCGGGGTTATTTGGTTGGCTGACTGGCTGGGGGGTGGCTAGTGGGCGTGGAGGGGGGCACCCCCCCCCCAACAAAATTGAGCACCAGCCGCCACTGGTACAAAGGAACCAAAAAATCCCAAAAAACTAGATTTGCCTGAGCCTCTCTAGCAACCTATTCTTAGGGGATGCTACAATGGGATGAGGGAGGGGGCTATACAGAATAAAATACTTACTTCTCTGCATCATCTAGTGACATAATAAAAGGTCAAGTCATTGCTGTTTATTTGGCAACATGACCTAATCCATACAAGAGTTGATGTGCCAGCAGGGCTGGCCAATCAGTGTTACTCCAAACAGTGCAGCGCTATTAAACCTTGAATATAAACCCACTATTTATAGTGATGTGTATAGAAATTCTTATAATAAACATAAAAGTGCTTAACAGTGTAGGTAAATATTACCCAATGTTTAACATGTTTCCAATGTATTAAAAACATATATGAAACTCATAAATAAATTAGTCCATGGAGGTAAATGCAGTCTTAATAAATGAATCCATATGTGTTGAGTAGTGAACTACGGTCTCAGAATCCACCAGCATGCAAAGTGAACCTCCACCATTTATAGATAGGGTACTCTTACCAGATAATTCTGGATATATGTGCATAAACCAAATTATGGTCAACCTTCCAGGGCATCAACTAGGCTCCGCGGTTAGACACCCACAGCGTAGAAAACATAGGGTAATCACTCCACAGGGATCCAGGGGCAACTCGGATCGAAATTCAGACAGAAAGGATCCAGGGAATATCACAATGGACCTCAGCAAGGACAAAAAGTGCTACATAGTGCATTATCTTTTAAGCAAATCCTTTATTAAAAAGAATCGCACTTACATACTAAAAACTTGTAACAGGTGATGTGGAATTCCAAACATCCGGCAACAGATAGCGCAGTGAAAAATGGGAGCAGAACCGCCTACTCCCCGTGGATCTTCGAATGACATCATGTGACCAAACATGTCTATACTAAAACAGCAACAGCCGTTCATAACACTATTTAAAATTCAGATAATCGCATTAACATATATAGTATATCTAAAGAATATTAAAAGCCTATAGATTACCTCGAAGAATTTTATAATTCAAAACCAGAAAACACTTCAAACAGCATCAGGCTAGCACTTTCCGCTCTCTGCTGGCAGCATTAGGAGTGTTTAGCGGCTTGTCGGTATTTGTGTGTTTGTTAATACGTTCCACAGATGCCTCTGGAGCCCATCCCATCCTCCGTACAAGAAGAAAGGAAAGATACTTTTTTTTGATCCTGTGGTTTCAGCCACATGCAGGGAAAGCTTTTCCCGTCGTTCTCTTTGCAAACACCTTTCTCGCATTTGCATCTCCAATGATAGTCAAGGTCAAGGCAGCCCCTCCGGACAATTTCTTGACAGGCTGTTTCTGCAGAGGTGACAGCTGAAGAGACTGCACTGTGGCTCAGTCCACAACATGATAATTTGAGGTGTTAATTGGCAAAAACCTAAATGACCTTGGGAACCCTTTGCTCTGCACACTTCCTGTACTGCAGCCGTTACAAACCCACAGAACTAAAATAGTCAACATTATTTGTTCATCAAATAGCAAAAAGATTTTTTTTTTTAAGGAAAGATAAAAATATGACATAATGTGCATTTAAAGACATATTTTATATGGTGTTTAGATAGGTTAAACCACATATGTCAAGCACAAGGCCCATGGGCCAAATCTAGCCCTCCAGGCCATTTTATGTGGCTCTCACACTTCTGTGGCACCCCATTTGCCTGTGCAGCTGTGGCACCCCCTCTTCTCTGCCTCCAGCAGTTAGCAGCAGAGAGGAGGACAGAACTCCTCCACTGGATCTTGTACTTCTCTGTGGAGCCATGGAGAGGCTTGTCTTTGACCCCCCCCCCTCCCCTCCCACACACACCCTTGTCTTCGCAATCAAAAGCAGAGAGGAGGACAGAACTCATCCACTAGATTCTGCGCTTCTCTGTGCAGCCATGGAGAGGCTTGTCTTTGACCCCCCCCCCCCACCCTTGTCTCAGCAGGCAGGAACAGAGCAGAGGATGGAACTCCTCCACCAGATCCTGCTCCTCCTTGTGCAGCCCTGTCTCTGCCCCCCCATTCCCCGTCTAAGCAGTTGGCAGCAAAGAGGATGACAGAACTCTTCCACCAGATCTTGAACTTCTTTGTGCAGCCATGCAGAGGATTGTCTTTAGCTCCCCCATCTCAGCAGTCAGAAGCAGAGAGGAGGGCAGAACTCCTCCACCATATCCTGCGCTTCTCTGTGCAGCCACAGAGAGGCTTGTTTGCTCCCCCTCCCCCGTCTCAGCAGTTGGAAGCAGAGAGGAGGGCAGAAATCCTCCGCCATATCCTGCGCTTCTCTGTGCAGCCACAGAGAGGCTTGCTTCCTCCCCCTCCCCCGTCTCAGCAGTTGGCAGCAGAGAGGAGGGCAGAACTCCTCCACCAGATCCTGCACTTCTCTGTGCAGCCACAGAGAGGCTTGTTTCCTCCCCCTCCTCCGTCTCAGCAGTTGGCAGCAGAGAGGAAAACAGAACTCCTCCACCAGATCCTGCGCTTCTCTGTGCAGCCAAAAGGTTGTGCTTTTGAAAAACAACAGACTTGCTGGCTGGATCACCAGATGAAAACAGAAGAAAGAAAACCTAAAAAACGAAAATGAATGCAGCCATCACATCTAAGAATTGGTAAACTGCAATGCTTGGTTTTGGGTTGATCTTGGGTTCACACTGACAGCGGGAATGAAATGGTGCGAGTTCAGCTGAACTCGCATGATTGCATTCCTGCATGTCAGTCCCGACTTCAATTTCAAGGACATCTGTGCGGGTTGCTGCACAAATGTCTATGGAAATTGCACCCCAAGGTCGCCAAAAGTAGTACACAAGCTACTTTTGGGAAAAGCGGTGTCACACTGATTCGGATGGTGCCAAATTGCTCCAATGTGAACCTAGGCTTAATACCGATTTAAAGCTGTGACAGCATGTAAGGCCTCATACACACGGGAGTAATAGCAAAACGTTGGGACCGACGTCAGGCAAAAATTGGCGTCAAAAACACAATTTCGTCAGCATTTTGCATCAGCGTTAATGAGCGTCTGCGTCAATAGGTGTTTTTATTTTTTTTTAAAAAATCCTCTGCTATTTTTTAACTGGCGCTAAAAATGCCGGTTAACGTTGCTACGGCGTTAATGCGCGTTAGTGCGCGTTTTGCCGGCTCAGCGTCAATGACTCCATAACGTTACAAATTCAGAACGCACAGGACCTGCGTTCGATTTACAGGTTAATAACGCCAACGCCATCTACAGCTCAAAAACGTTGGCATTTTTATGTGGCCATTGAATAACATGGAGAGCTGCAAAAACCGATAAAAAATGCGGCGTTAAAAAACGTCCGTGTGTATGAGGCCTTAAAGTCCTAATGAGACCACGTGTACACAGAAGAGAGCTGAACTGCAGTGCTGAGTACCAATCAGCAAATAGTGAAGGTTCAACACTGTTTGTTAAATACATGGGCGCCGCAACAAAATAATGCCTGCAAATTGCAAAGGGAACTAAACTAGTGAACACCATTACAACATAATAAGATAGGGAAGAAAGAGCTGGTAACTTGTTCTTCCAAAAATTGTAGTTTTTTTTGCAGGTGGAGCACAGGAAATACAGTCGCTTAAGCGTTTTGGCTGTTAGCTTTAAAGCGGAGTTCCACCCAAAAGTGGAACTTCTGTTTTAGACGTAAAGGCAGAAGGTTTTTTGCATAGAATGCAACACCTTCTGTGTGCAGCAGCCCCCCCAGCAACCCCTAATTACTTACCTGAGCCCCATCTCTCTCCAGCGATGTCGATGAATGTCTAAGCTGTCTGGGACACTCCTCCTAAATGGCTGAGACACAGCAGCGGTGCCATTGGTTCTCGTGGCTGGCAATCAAAGTCAGTCAGCCCAGTGGCTGGGCCTGGTTCCATGTCTGAATGGATACACAGAGCTCTGACACGGCTCGAGTGCCCCCATAGAAAGTTGCTGGCTGAGGGGGCACTCACCAGAAGGAGGGGCCAGGAGAGCCAGTGAGGGACCCGAGAAGAGGAGGATCGGGGCTGCTCTGTGCAAATCCAGCTGCACAGAGGAGGTAAGTATAACATGTTTGTTACTTTTTTTTCTTAAAAACCAGACTTTACAATCACTATAAGGCCTTCTCCCTCGCTCCTGTTTGTGAAACTGAGCTTTTGGGGGGGGGGGGGGGGCAGGTACCCGATTATGACAGGTACCTGCTCCCACTTCCGTTCCGGTCGCCTTAGGCAATTAGAAGTGGAAGCTCTTCCTCCTGAAGTCTTCTAGGACTTATGACAGGTCCTAGAAGACTTTGCAAGCTGTCACAGCCGGGTGCTCGTAGTAGAGACCTCCGAGGGAGGACACAGGGCGGGTGAGTGACCCACTGGATCGTGAGACATGTGAGTGGCTGTTTATGAAAAGTCAGCAGCTACATTTTTTGGAGATGTTTGAGAGATGTTCGGCTAAAATCCTGTTTCTAGTATTTTTATCCATTTTCTATGATGTCTAGGAATCTTTTCATGCCCCGTAAATCTTCAATACTAAAAATCACAAAAAAAGGAGAGTGCATCGGCCTAGTGAAACACCTTCAGACACCAATTTAATACAAAAAAATTATTAAAGCTAAATTCTTGGCACAAAGACTTTATTTTAAGTGGTTGTAAAGGATTTTTATTTTTATAATAACAAACACGACTATGGTTACCTGCTCTGTGCAATAGAATTGCACAGAGCAGCCCAGATCTTTCTCTGCCCGGGTGTCCCAACAGTACAGTTCTGCCTCTCTTGCTGGTGCCCTCAATCAGAAACCAATTCCCATGGGGGCACTCATGCAGGCTTGCTCCCGAGCCTCGCCCCCACCCCCTTGTCACTGGAGTTGATTGACAGGAGCTGGAGCCAATGGCAACAGCAAGGGGGGCAACCCTACAGTGCATTTACTGCAGAAGGAAGAGCATTGCCACCCTTTAGGTTAAGGGGTAAGGGAAAACCCAGGCGGTAGGCACCCAAAGGGCAGACTCGGCACATACAGTGGTGGAGAATGTGGAATATATTGTCAACCATTACAGATACAATGATTGTGCCTCTTCAACTGCAAAATCTGAGCAGCAACACTTACAGCAGCAGATGAAACTCACAGCTGGAGAACGGTAGACCAAGGCCGGCAGTACTTGGTACAGAGGGCAGTAGGCAGGCAGATGCAGTAAGAACAATATCAGAAAAGTTTTCCAAGTAGTCTGCAACAATGCCTACACTGTTTCCCCTCTTCTGGAACCTTCCCTGTGCTAGGTTCACTTTCCCTATTAAGAGGGTTCCTGTCCCTAACCTCATTGCATGCAATATGCGCATTGACAGTAGTAGGCCACGGCTTTTTGTAAGCTCTGCCCTCACCAAAGATGGCTGACAGCATACAATCGGACAGCAGCCCACCTGGTGGCCATACGGAGTCCTAGGAAGAATAATTATTCCTCTTGCCCTCCACTCCCCCAGCCGGGCAGACACAACAGCGCTACCCATGTAAGGAGGTCAACCTGCACTTGCCTACAACCCTGCTGTCAAAGGAAGTGCCTATCCAATGGTACTACTGGCAGGATCAACAGAGGTCCTTGAGAAACACAAGGACAATCTTACTGGTATGGACAGCCCACATCACAAATGTGATTTGTAGCTTGACCATAGTTCTACTCTTTTTTGTGATTTTTAGTATTGAAGATTTCCTCCTAGAAAGTGTTGAAGGGGGTGGTAGGGTCTGGTAGAGAAGGAAGAGAGTGGTCACCCTGTAATCAAAAGAAGGGCCTATCCCATGATACTGCTAGTAGGATCAACAGATGTCTTTGAGAAACACAGGGCTGATCTTACTGGTATGGTCAGCCTGCATCCCAAACTTAATTTATAAGTTGACCATCTTCTCTTTTAAGTATAGAAGATTTCCTCCTATACAGTGTTGAAGGGATAGTAGTGACTGAGTAGAGCTAGTACAGGATTTCCCTAAGCTCTTGTGGATAGAGTAATGTTGTAGGCAGCGCTAGACAGGCTTTTTCACTAATAGAGCTATCAAGGGTGTCGTCATTTAAGCAACATCAAGGGTGGCAACCCTATAGTGATTTTACTGCAGAAGGAAGAGCATTGCCACTCTGCTATGAAATGAAGTGCCGTCCCAATGGTACTACTTGCAGGATCAATATATGTCTTTGAGAAACACGAGACTGATCCTACTGGTATGATCAGCCTGCATCACAGACATAATAAAAAGCTTGGAAGATTTCCTCCTACATAGCGACTGAGTAGAGCTAGTACAGGATAGTGCAGATAGAGTAATGTGCCTTCAATCATAAGGGCTGTGGGCAGAGCTAAGCATACCTTTTCATTGATAGTGCTGTCAAGGGTGCAATTAATTAAGCAACAGCAAGGGTGGCAGAAGGAAGAGCATTGTGACCCTGCTGTCAAAGGAAGTGCCTATCCAATGGTACTACAGGCAGTATCAATAGTGGTCTTTAGGAAACACAAGGCCGATCATACTGGTATGAGGAGCCTAAATCACAAATGTCATTTAAAGCTTGATCATAGTTCTACTTTAATGCATTCATACTAACAATATTTAAAATGTGTTCCCTTGGAAGGACTCTATGGGGTTGATTTACTAAAACTGGAGAGTGCAAAATCTGGTGCGGCTGTGCACGGTAGCTTCTAACCTCAGCTTGCTCAATTAAGCTTTGACAATAAAACCTGGAAGCTGATTGGTTTCTTTGCAGAGCTGCACCAGATTTTGCACGCTTCACCTTTAGTAGATCAACCCCTATATGTTAACCGAAGTGTGTTGTCATATATTTGCCTGGCGTTCCCCTTTAACTCCAGTCGGTACACAGCAATGGTTCTCTGAATACGTTATTTAATAGTGCAGTTGTCTCAGTCGTGTGCTGTTCGGCTTGAAGGGATATTGCTTGCCTTTCACTGTTTTGTCATCCAATGTCAGAAGTTCAGGGGGAATCCCTTTGTGGGCTGTTTAGTTTCAGTATGGAATGTCGGAATCCTTGTTCTGGCACAAATTGAGAAAAGTTCCATCTGTTTCATGCCAGTGGATGTGTTTATAATCCCAGCATGTGCTTTACTGGAAATGGTAGGGCACTTTACCATGGCATTTGCTTACTGGGGACTTTTCTTGCTGATTATACAAGTGAAAAAGTTCCAAAATTTCCATCACTTTCTCCTGTGAAAATTTGCCAACAGGATTATACAGCCCAGGCTTATACAGTTTATGTGCACAACATATCCACGATACCTTCTTCAAATTCTCTGTCATATCAAAGTATAACTAAAGGATACATTTTTTTTTTTAGGATAGAGTGGAGAGGGATTAGAAATTCCAAATTTGGGATTCTCATCAGAACAGGAATAGATGGAAAAACTTCCAATGGGAGTAATAGTTCTCATGACCCTACCCTGGTGACAACCAGAGATTTCCACCATTGTAGGGATTCCCTAATACAGTGGTTCTCAACTCCGGTCCTCGGGACCCCACAACAGGCCTGGTTTGCAGGATAACTGAAATACATCACAGGTGATATCATTTGCTGCTCGGTGATTTCAGTATTCTAGTCTGCATCTCCCCAAGGTAATACTTAAGATCTGGCCTGTTGGTGAGTCCCAAGGACCGGAGTTGAGAACCACTGCCCTAATACATCTTGTTGTGGCTATGGGACAGGAAGAGAAGGGAAATATCCCCCAATGTGGCACAAATGGTAAAAATATATCTGACAGGGGTTATATAACGCTCCTTTACTCTATTCACATTGAAAAGAAAAGTATTGCTTTTAATTCTACTGTAAATTGCTACATAGTTACTACTATCTGTTAGAGAGACTGCTCTGTTAGAGAGACTTCTCCTCACTTCCGGTCCTGCTGACCCCAATTTCACCAGACAGTAGACAAGGAAAAATCTTAACAGCAACACAAACAAAAATCAGAATCTGATAGGAAAGCTGGAAAGCTTTCTCCTGTCTGTGATGCTGTTGGTTCATTCCCCTCACTTCCTGTCTTCTAAAGGGTTGTCAGCAGGACAAGAAGTGAGAGTAAATCTCTCTACCAGAGCCTTGGATAGTAGTTAAAACCTGCATAGGTTTTACCTCTTCACCATTCATTGTCTTCCACAACCCCAAGAGTGCCATACAGTACTATATAGCCGAGTGGGTAAAGGAATCGGAGAGTATAATATCACAAGCAGACATCACCAACATGTCTATGTTGACTCACAAAATGCCTGCAGCCAGTAGAGTGCAAGAGAAAGATTTTCAAGTATTATCAAGATGGTATCAATTTCTGGTAAGGTTGCAAAGAATATTTCCCTAATAGTCAAACAAATGTTGGAGATGTAAAACACACCTAGGCACACTATTCCACCTTTGGTGGTTGTGCCCAAGGATTGCACCTTTTTGGTCAGCTGTACTTGATGTAGCTGAACTCATAATGAATATAGAAATTGCTCAAACTCCACAATTGGCATTGCGGTCCATTATCTCAGGCTCTGTTAGGAAGGTCAAGGAGGGTCCTTGACATTTTTTTTTAAGTAATACTCAAGTCGATGTAGTTCATGTCGACTGGTTTTTCCACGTTAGGAACCCGTGTTGGTGGTTTCCACCTTATCACACGGATCCACACAAAATGTAGAGGTTGTAAACAAACTGATAATCCCTTTATAAGAAACGTTGGAATGGTCTTTAACTATGGTAGAACTATTATGAACTTTTAGAAAGAGAACGTGAGATGACCGACGTCCGTAAAACACTCAGTTGTATCTGTACAACCACTACAGACGAACACTATAATATGAGAGGCTAAGGAAATGGGTGAGCCGATATATCATGACATACCGTGAGAACCCCAACACCTTCTGTTA
>BLSH010403222.1:1476033-1506384 GCA_018402905.1 Glandirana rugosa | reverse complement strand
AACAGATCAAAACACTGACAGAATCCATGGATGGCAGGCTTTTGAGTGTCCTTGCAAAGAAAGGTGGCTATATTGGTCACTGATTTGTTTTTGTTTTGTTTTTGAATGTCAGAAATGTATATTTGTGAATTTTGAGATGTTATATTGGTTTCACTGCTGAAAATAAATAATTGAAATGGGTATATATTTGTTTTTTGTTAAGTTGCCTAATAATTATGCACAGTAATAGTCACCTGCACACACAGATATCCTCCTAAAATAGCTACAACTAAAAACAAACTAAAAACTACTTCCAAAAATATTCAGCTTTGATATTAATGAGTTTTTGGAATCATTGAGAACATGGTTGTTGTTCAATAATAAAATTATTCCTCAAAAATACAACTTGCCTAATAATTCTGCACTCCCTGTATGCCTGACTTGTTCCTCTGTACATGGATGTATGTCTGTCCATAACGACTATGTGCTGGCCTATCCCGGACTATTATCTACTCCATCCACTTGACCCCTAGATTTGTTTGTACCGACATCGTTGTGTCGGTTGCTTGGTTGTGGATGGTTGCCTGCTTACACTTATGGGTGTTTATTTTTTTGGGGGCTTGCACCTCTGGGCGAGCCTTGAGGGGTTCTGCCCTGTCACGTATCCCCCCAGTGCACATAGGCCCCTCAGCTGCTTCAGCAGTGAGTGGGGCCATTTTCAGCCATGCCCCGAGCGCTGTCTCCTGCCGCTGTCATCTGCCTTGGGCGCGGCTACTACGTGCGCCGCAATGACGTCAGACGCCATTGCGCCTGCACATGATGCCATCGCGGGGCTCGCGGTGGCATCAGATGCCGCGACGGCGGGGAATCATTAGGATGGGGAGTCCCTACCCCCCACTGGATCCTGTAGGAGGAGGCGAGCACGCACAGGTGGGTGACAACACACCCTTAATGCAACAAGGAGTTTCAATGGACAATTACGTTTGGAGACGGCTCCCTCCCATTCAGGGAGGGGCCTTCTCTATTTATACTGAAGTTTTTGCCCAGTAGTTTGAACTTTCACAACGCCACACCACGTTCACATTGCGGGCCGGTATTTTTTGCAGCATGGGGGTAAGTGACTCTACATTTATCGATATATGTTTATACTTTGCTCCTTGTAGTGGGGGTGCATCTCCCCCTGAATTTTGTGTCCAAGTATATGGACTCCATCAATAATTGATATCTTCATTCACTTGTAGGTTGCTTTTACCCACAATGTGCGTGGTGTGAGCATTATACTATATATACTATATATCCAGTAAGTAAGCATCCTGCTTTATATACATCCTGGAGACTTGCTCAATTTCTCTAAACTTTTTTACCAATTAGTGCTCTCTACCCTGCAGGTGTACGGTGGGGGAAGTTCTCCCTGTCCCTTGTCTTGTGATGCTCATGGGGGATTCAGGGGCTGCCCTTTGGGACCACCCGGAGGCTCTATCTTGTAACCTGACACTATATGGTACTACTCCGGCCTTCTCCGGCTTTGCCGGGAACCCTACAATTCCGGGCACTGTGAGGCTATCTTGGTTTGGCTTTGCTTGATTGCAGTCAAAGTTTTACCCTTCAATGTATCAGGGTGAGTATCAGCGCACTGTTTGGACAGACCCACATCCATATGAACCACCTATCTGTATATATGTATGTATATGCTATTACAATTATTGTGATATAACTGTTATACCTTGATAAACATTATGAATCTGTATGACTCCTGCCACACATTTATGTTTGCTATTATTTTTCAGAACCACGTTATACAGTGTCTTCCCTGAGGAAGAAGTAAAAATGAAATTTTGAACTTCGAAACATGTTGGATATGGAACCAAGCCTTGTATATCAGGACACACATCATGCCTGATGGTTTGAAAGCTCATGCACTGGTGTAACATGCTGCAGTGGTTCAAACTGTGTGTGTTGTTTATGTTTACTCTCTAGACCTATGGGTCACTTATCACGAGTGATACTTTTTTAACTTTGATTCAATAAATTTTACCTTACTACTGTGTTATACCTCCTCTTGGTTAATAATGCTGCGTTAATTCCCTTTGGGTCTATCAACTTCGAGTATTGCTATTGCGAGGGAAGCAGCACGATTTCCTTGTCTTACATAGCCATATGAGTTGTGAGGGTACCCTTGCTTTTGTTTTTCAGCATACAGTACTGGCAAACTTCATGTCATTGAAGGAAGGATGAATGGAAAAATGTACCAAGACATTTTTGATAAAAATCTGCTGCCATCTACCAGGAGGATGAAGATGAAATGAGGGTGCACATTTCAGCAAGACAATGATCCCAAACACAAAGCCAAGGAAACTCTCAATTGGCTTCAAAGAAAGAACATAAAGCTGCTAGAATGGCCCAGCCAATCACCCGATGTTAGGAAAGGAGTCTTCCAGTGTTTCCGTGGTGGTGCGCACACTCGTGAGCGTTCGCGCGCGCCAGTGCGTGTGCACGCGCCGGAAACAGTGCCTGACAGCCCTATTTCAGTCTGCAGAGCCCTGCAGCCGGTGCTGTCCACTCTACATCGTTTTGGTTCCTGTGACCCCAGCTTTACCCTGAGAGACTTCCTGCACCTGTGACCCCGGCTTTCTGTTTGACCTGCTTGCTTGCCGCCTGTCCCGACCTTCTGCCTGCCTCCGACTACGCCTCTGCCTGATCCTGTACCCGACTATCCGATTGCCTGAACCACTTGTACTGCACCGCCAGCCTGTTACCGACATGGTCTGTATCACCAACCTTCTACCTGCACGAGCTTTGGTGGACCATCACCTGTCAGTGACAAAGTCCAGCCCTCGCGCCCCCCTGTGCTCCAGAGTTCCCTGTCTTCACTACCAGGGGCTCTTGAACCAGGGCCGCAAGTGAGGTTGCCCCCGCATAAGCCAGACTCAACCATCAGGTACGTGACATCTGACTTGAATCCAATAGAGAATCTATAGAAAGAACTAAAGATCAGAGTTCATAGAAGAGGCCCACAGAACCTTCAAGATTTGAAGACTGTTTGTGTGGAAGAATGGGCCAAAATCACACCTGAGCAATGCATGCAAAGTGAGGGGAATTCTCCTCTTAGACATTTGTTTTCATTTAGTGCCTTCAGTACTTTTTCCCTGTGTCATTCCATTTTATTACACATAACTTCATTTCTGAACTTATTTGTTTTGGTTTCTCTGTATGTATGGATTGCATGGGTTGTTACCGACATGTGGTAACAATTCCATGTCAATAGCACCTTTAGAAATATACCTAGAAAAATGGTGACATGTTCAATACTTATTTTACCCGCTGTATATATATCATACAATCCCATATACACAATCCTTTACCCACAGTTGATCCAGAGGAAGGCAAAAGGCCCCAGCAAAGCATGGATCCAATTTACAGGGGAAAAAATACATTCCTGATCCCCTGAAAGATGATCGGAAATACCCTGGATCAACCTATAAATGTCAGTATCCAGTTATATTATGTACATTTAGGAAAGAATCCAGTTCTTTTTTAAGACAGAACCAGCTCTTGAGGGAGTCTATTCCACATTTTCACAGCTCTTATGTGTCAACCAAATTTTAATGATGTGGTGCAGGGGTGTCAAATTCCATTGCAAGCCACATCAGCATTATGGTCGCTCTCAAAGTGCTTATTCTATCTGTAAGGCTAGATGACCAGAGTACCCCCCCTTACATCAGATGTCAAGAGCCCCCCTCCATCAGAAGTCAAGAGTCACCCCACTGCTGCCGGTAAGAAGTTGGGGGCAGACATGGGAAGCAGAAAGTACAGGGTCTGGAGGAGGACAAGAAGAGGGCTGGAATCAGCTGTAGGAGTCTGCTGAATGCTGAGACCAGGGGAGGCAGAGACAAGGGGGTGCTGCTGCTGCAAGGCAAAGCACAGGATCTGGCGGATGTGTTCTGTCTTCCTCTCTGCTGCCAACTGCTGAGACAACTGGGATGCCTCAGCTGCAGGAGAGGTGCAAGGTCTAAATGAAATGGCCTAGCAGGCCGGATGTCAAGACACATGTGTTTAGTGTTAGTAGTTTACGTTTCACTGTTTTTAGTGTTAAAGGGAGATACAACGTGAAAATGGAATATGTTAAAACAAATTTTTTAGTTTTAAATAGAGTGGGGAGGGGTTAGACCAAATATCAAGTTTTGTTGCTGTCAGTGACCCCACTGAGAAGAGTCATAAGTCTGTTTGTACTGTTAACTGTTGTCACTGAGAAGGAAAGTGAGGAGAAATCCAACATTTTAGAATTGTCCCTAGAACAAGAGATCTCTGCGGTGGGTATTGAGGAGTGCCTAGTATAAATGTTCATACCACTCAGAAATCTTTTTTAAATGTTTTTGGTTAACAGCATCAAATGACACAGTTCAGAGGAAAGGTCTCCCCCTTCTTCAGGGCTTGAGCAGTGGATGTTATTACAATCACCATGAGATGCCATAGGAAACCTATGTTAAGGCTTGGTAAAGACTGTCAGATCTTAAGAGCTGTTACGTACCTGGAGGGTGAGCCAGACGGTAGAGGGAGACCTCTCCTACAACTCCGGCTTACGGACCGATGGGATTGGTACAGCGGACACGGAACCGCGGTGGGGTAAGAGTGCCTGATCAGTCCTGGAGGCAGCTGGGCTGGATGCTGATGCAGACTGGCTGGACAGCAGAGCAGGTTGCTGATGCAGACTGGCTGGATAGCAGAACAGGATGCTGATGCAGACTGGCTGGACAGCAGAGCAGGATGCTGATGCAGACTGGCTGGACAGCAGAGCAGGATGCTGATGCAGACTGGCTGGACAGCAGAGCAGGTTGCTGATGCAGACTGGCTGGGCAGCAGAGCAGGTTGCTGATGCAGACTGGCTGGGCAGCAGAGCAGGTTGCTGATGCAGACTGGCTGGGCAGCAGAGCAGGTTGCTGATGCAGACTGGCTGGACAGCAGAGCAGGGTTGGGCAGGCCGGGTTGGCAACGACCGGACAACAGCAGGCAGAAGGAGAAGGCAGAGGCAGGTCACAAGGCAATCCGAGGTCAGGGCAGGCGGCAGACAAGCAGAGTAAAAGGACAATCCGGGTCAAGGTAAACGGGTACAGGAACACAGGTTACAAGATGCAGAAGCTGCAGACCAAACAGTAAAGTGACAGTTTGGAGGACCGGCTTAAATAGGGCCTTTGGCGCCAATGATCGTTCGCATTGATACGCGCGTACGCGTGCACATTGGTGCGCGAGTGCGCATGCGCGTGCGCCGGAACGCATGGATCGTTCCGTGGGCTTCCTGACAAGAGCACTATAAACTGCCAGCAGGGAGGGGGAGGCCTTTCCTTCAAAATGTGTTGGCTGTATTTGATACTCTTAACCAGGAGCCTAGGACCAGAACAAGGTCCACCTACACCATACCTTCATTATGTATCAGCTCCCTTGAAGGAAGATGTACTCTATTGTATATTCTCCTGTCAAGGTATATTAGTGCTGAAAGGCCGGCCTAGGGACCTTTTAGACCTATTGGTCATTTGTGAACGTGTCTGATTGTATGCATATCCCCCCAGGGTTCCCCAGTGTGGACCGGACATTGCACAACCAGATAGAGTGGACAGCAACCAGAACTTTGCTCCTTTTGTATTTTTGGTCAACACTCAGGTATGCTGCTAACTCTGGTTGAATAGTATAGAATTGCTGGGATTACTTTAGTAATCATATGCATGCTATGTCCCACTGGACTATTTGCTCTGTTTTCCCTATTCAGACCCCTGTGAATGTGGTTGTAACAACCCCTTAAGGATCCCCTGGGATACACACGGGCCAAGTTCTGTGTGATATATTCAACGGATGAGCAGGAGCTCCCATGGTTGCTCCTTGAATTGTTCAGGTACTTTTGTACATTTCTATAGTATTTTAAGTAGCTATGTAGGAGTTTATGGATACATTATTCAAACACCTCCATCCCTGTGGGACTCTATGGTTACTACCACCTACCACCTATCAGGCCCCTCTTTTTGGCCTATTATATTTACAACTAGAGGCGCACACTCCAATCAGGAGGTAGGTGCCTCTGGTGCTTTTTTCTTGTTTGGCCTGCAATATCAGGATGGTGGCTTGAGGAATTAATTTTTGGGTCCTTTTTTTGCTTTAGGTGCTTCTAATAGTATTGGCTACTATCCAGTGAATCAACCCACCCTTCTATATATGTCTATACTCTAATAGAGGACAGCTCACTGTTGTAATTGTACCTAGGTAAGAATAGAGCTTAGGTCATAATGAACACTTACTGGGGTTATATATATATTTGACATGTCTCCTACTTCTTTTGTACTATAGAATTAAATACTTGGTACTGTATTATTTATATTTAGTTACATGTGTGTCCCCACATCTGGCACATGCACCTTGGGGCACGGTTGGGACGTGGTAAACCTGGTTGGTCTCCCCCTTGGGGGTGTACAAATCTCTGCGGCTGCAAGTAGGTAATGGTCTTATAATGTATTAGAGTTTTGTAGATCTACATGTACTGTACTAATATATGCTTGTTCCTTGCTAGAAGCTCAATCTCCTGAAGAAGTGGCCTGAGTGTCACGAAACATGTAGAGTGAGCCAATTATACCAGGACAGTCAAGTGGACTCCCCTTGAGTGGGAATTTATCGGCTGTGTTACGAATCAATGTTAAGCATTGTTGTATGGTATTCTCTACCCCTCATGGGGACCACATGTATTGTCCATTATGTTTTTAAAGTTGTTTATGTGAGCACCTAGATGCCAGGTGATCTCACTTTTATGTAGACTAATAAAGCTCTATTTTTTATATACCTGTATCTGTGTATGTGCCGATAAAGTCCATCATCTCTGTATTCCTCAAATCCACAAATGAATTAGGACGTGGCACGATGTTACATAGTTTCTTGGGATCCTAGTGGCCATCTTAGGATACCTACAATTCCAATCTCTATTGTATATTCCTCAGAACCAAGCCTCATTCCTATTGGCCCAGCATTTTGCACACACACATTAGACACTCAGAACAAGAGGTAAGAATAAATCTTCAACATGGACACCTGTTCCGGGGACAAATGTCCAAGAGGAGAATTCCCCTCACTGTTTCACCTCTGAGGCAGGAAGTGATGATGATGTCTCCCGTAAACTCTCCAGACCAAATCCTCTGTGAAATCCCTTAATCAGTTACAGCAAGTTTCAGCATAACAGCCTCCCCCCCAAGCTCTTAGCATAGATGGGACCTGAATGAGCACATGTAGAAGTACAGCTGGACTGCCCACCTCCTGGTCAAGACACTGGCTGCCTCAGGCCCCAGACTGTTTATGCACTCCTCAGCCACCTACTGTGCATCCTCCCCTAGGGATTGATGGGGGCCACACACATTTTCAGACAGTGGGTCTGTCTCTTCCAGCCCACTACATTCTATGATCCACAGGAGAAGTACAGCCAAGTGATATTGGGCTGTACTTCTCCTTTAAGCTATGACCTTGCCCTTATCCAGTTGGCTTTGTCTTTATTTTGGTAAGGCTTCCATTTTGGGATGTTGAATGTTGACACTACTAAACATTCAAGTGTGGGTTGCCACTACTGGCAACTTTCCCACCCTAGGTCACAGATTATGTTGGCTTTGCAATTATCAGGTCCTGCAGCTTTTGATAGCACTGGTGTCTTTTGGGATATTAGATTGTCCAATGGATTTTGTCAAATAGGGTTGAATGTCCTTTCAGAAAATTAAAAAGGCCTTCACATAGAGTACGCATTCAATACACTGAAAAGGACGAGTGAGTTTTACAATGTTATAAAGAGCCCAATTATTTCAAGCTCTGCCCTAAGCCTTTTAGTGTGTCCTGTCGAGTCTAGTTTCCACATTGTGATTGGCTGAAATAGACTCTAACCCCAAAATATCCAAGGCCACTCAAATTCACAAGGTTTGTATTGGTTACTATAAAAGAAATCACTCTGAATCATGAGTAACAATTCCCCTGAGGCCTCAGGAGAGATCGGTTATTGTCTTCGGATGGTCCATTCTTATCTTGAAAAGTCCACATGACAATAAGTGAAAAACAAGCAGGACATAAGGAAAAAATGTAACAAGACCTCTTCAGTGACCTTTCTTGTAGAAAAATCGATTCAAGTTGTCCACAGCTGTTTGGAAGTTGAGTTTGGCTATTGTGCTGCATTTCTAAGACGTAAGTCAGCTATTCTTTGTCGCTTTCTGTTTTGCTTTTTTAATGTGTTTTTTTTTTTTTATCCGTAAACACGAAGGAAGGTATTGAAGAGCGGCATACTAAGAGATCAATTGTCATAATTTGCTAGCAGCATTTCATTTAGCCGACAACAGATGATTGATTCAATAGTCATTGCAGGTGTACTTCGGTATCTGTAATGGACTGTAAGTAATTTATTACGATTCCACAAACTATGGCTCCTGGGTCTCTAGGATGTTATTTAGTAATTACTTGGAGTATTGATGTCTTGCAAGGGAAGTAATACCAAGCAAACTATGTATATACATGCTTTCATTAAGTACGTTTGTCCTTTTTGATGGCTGCAGGGAAAGCAGAAATTATTACAGCGCCTTTCATCTTTTTCACCGTCCTTTTCAGATTTTAAATGACTTTTGGAAGGGAAAGAAACAGAGCAATTGTCAAAGAAAACTATGAAAAAAAAAATCCCAGAATCCTCCTGGAGACCCAGAGTTGACATCAGTCTTAAGCTGATGTCAGTCGTGAAAGCTATTGATGGGTTTTTTTTTGGTGTAGGTGCCAATTCATTTTGGATTTATGATTATATTTTTGTTGTATTAAAAATTCTAAATGTAATATTATTTTCAAGCCATTTCGGATACAAAGTGTAGATACTAGAAAACTCAAAACTCTCTTTTTACGGCAAAGAGTAGGAAGTCAAAAGTTGACTCTTGGGGGTAGTGTATCTCTAGTGCCACTGAATTAATGTCAGCTCCTTGGTTAGTTTTTCTATTGTTACCATTCATTCATTTTTGTTTGGGGTAGTATATGCAAAACAGTTGCCATCAGTGTTAAAGAGAAATTCCAGGTATGGATACTTTATACATTGTTGCATTAGTCCATCTTGGACAAATGCAACTATGTATATACCATATTGGGCCAATGCCCCTGAAAGCTGCATACCACTGAAGTAGACACCACTGTTCCAGTGATCTCCACTGGCTTCCAGTTACTGTGCCGAGTGGCTGGCCTGCTGCATTCTGAACACAAGAGGTTGGCTGCTTGGCATGGGTACCATTTAGAGAATGCTTTGCATTTTCTGAAGGCATTCAAAGCATTCTCGGATTGGACAAGTTATAGAGCATGACATCATTGCCCCCACCTCTCCACCTCATTTTTTCACCCACTAACCATCCCCTACATTAACACGTAACCATCTCCTAAAATTAGACCATAAATCTGTGCTGTGTTGATATGGGGCCATAACACTTTGCTTCTCCACTATTCTGTTCAGCCACAAGGAGGGAAAAAAGTACCTGGTACCTCCAGAATCAATATGGACCATACCTAAATGAGAAGGCAAGCAAAACCTGACAGAATCCATATACTTGTATTTGGGAGACATCCCAGAGGAGGGGGTCTTTGTGCCCCTGCCCTATGTTAGAATACCCAACCTCAGCACATAGAATAGGGGGCTGTTTACACAACGTGCTATCGCGTGGCCTGCAACATGCTACCCTCCTCAAAATAACTGGGACCCAAATGTGACTGATGTGCTTCTCTTTGCATTCTATCCTAGTCTCCTTTTTGCTGGTCTCGAGAATGTCCACATACAGCGATTACAAATACTGTATTGATTTTCCTGGCCACCATCCATCACTCATGATGAAGGTGAAATTATCTCAACAAAACCCGTTAGAGCTTAGCTAGTCTTTCCCCATTGCGCTATTGAAACACAATGTCTTGTCAACGATAAAGCAAGACGATATTCACAAGTTATACTTATAATGCAACATGGTGGTTTATAAGACATGAGTGCGGGGTCTACCAAAGTTATTTTACTTTGTAAGGTTTTTATGTAAGTTAATGAATAAATATGCTACATTTTATGAGTTATTCACATTGAGACAATTTTCCGGTACCTCAAAAGTCCTCCCTTTTATATCTAAATTTGCAATAACTAATGGGGATGTGGTTACCTTTATTTGGATATTGAAGGATTTGACTCTATATATTCAGTTTACTTTTTCTCCCATGTGACAGTTAAAGCGGAACTTCAGTTATTTTTCATCTTTCCATCTATTAAATCTTCTGCCCTTGTTGTTTTAACTTTGGATAGTAAAACTTTTTGTTTTCTGCCAGTAAATACCTTATACCGCCCACTTCCTGTTTCTTGGCTGCAAAAACACCTAGGCGTATGACATCGCACAGCTCTCTCACTCTCATGAGAGTTTGCTAGGAAGGGAGGGGGTGAGTCATAAGATGGCCAATGAGAGCTGCAGAGCTGGAGGCGTGCCTCTGTGTAAATCCAGAAAGTGAACAGGCAGTCGCTTCAGCTGCCCACAGTTAAAATGATTGCAGCCAGTCTTAGTGGAGGGAGATTTCTGCAGCATATTTAGCAAGTACAGAATCACAGTATATATAAATAATATGCAAAGTGGTTGGAGGGAAGCTTCAGAATTGCAAAGTTGTTTTTATTACAAATTATGTGAGCAGACTGCAGTTCCTCTTTAAGTACATTTTTCCAATGGGCCACCAACAACAAAAATAAATGAATAAATAGATAAAAAAAGGAGGATTTAGACACACAAAAGACCTTTCATTTCAACCAGGCCATAATTTCATCAAAATCTTCCCATATGATAATATGTGCATTAAATGTCGCTTATGTACAGTTGTGTTCAAAATAATAGCAGTGTGTTTAAAAAAGTGAATAAAGCTCAAAATGCTTCTAATAGCTTTTATTTGCATACACACAAATGCATTGGGAGCGCTACACATTCTATTCCAAATCAAAACATGAACAAAAAGATATCAAATTTGTGTTGTCCCTCTAAAAAATTGAAGAAAGTGAATATTAGACTGTTCAAAAAAATAGCAGTATTTATATTCTTCTTTACAAACTCAAACATTCACTATATAAACTGAAAAATGTTTAAAGATTTTGCTTTCCTTTGAATCACTTAAATAATATTTAGTTGTATAACCACTGTTTCTGAGAACTGTTGTACATCTGTGTTGCATGGAGTCAACCAAATTCTGGCACCTGGGAAGGTATTCCAGCCCACGATGATTGAATTACATTCCACAGTACTTCTCTATTTCTTGGTTTTGCCTCAGAAACTGCATTTTTTATGTCACCCCACAAGTTTTCTATTGGATTAAGATCCAGGGATTGGCTTGGCCACTCCATAATGTCAATCCTGTTGGTCTGGAACCAAGATGTTGCACATTTACTGGTGTGTTTGGGGTCGTTGTCTTGTTGGAACTCTCTTCAGCATAAGGCAGCATGACCTCTTCAAGTATTCTGATGTATTCAAACTGATCCATGATCCCTGGTATGTGATAAATAGGTCCAACACAGTAGTATGAGAAACATCCCCATATCATCATGCTTGCGCCACCATGCTTCACTGTCTTCACAGTGTACTGTGGCTTGAATTCAGTGTTTGGGGGTCGTCTGACAAACTGTCTCCGGCCACTAAACTCAAAAAGAACAATCTTACTTTCATCAGTCCACAAAATGCTGCGCCATTTCTCTTTAGGCCAGTCAATGTGCTCTTTGGCAAATTGTAACCTCTTCAGCACATGTCTTTTTTTCAACAGTGGGACTTTGCGGGGGCTTCTTGCAGATAGCTTGGCTTCACATAGGCGTCTTCTAATTGTAACAGTACTCACAGGTAACTTTAGACCTTCTTTGATCTTCCTGGAGCTGATCGTTGGCTGAGTCCTTGCCATTTTGGCTATTCTTCTATCCATTCGAATGGTAGTTTTTCGCTTTCGTCCACGTCTTTCAGGTTTTGTTTTTTAAAGCATTTGTGATCATTTTAGCTGAGCAGCCTATCATTTTCTGCACGTCTTTATATGTTTTCCCCTCTCCAATCAACTTTTTAATCAAGGTATGCTGTTCTTCTGAATAACGTCTGGAACAACCCATTTTTCTCAGAATTTCAGAGAGAAATGCACTGTAACCAGCATGTACAACATTTGCTGCCTTCCTTCCTTAAATAAGGGCAATAATTGCCACCTGTTTTTCAAAGAATGGATGACCTCACTAATTGAACTCCACACTGCTATTATTTTGAACATGCCCCTTTCAATTAGTGATTCAATTACACAGAATTAGCAGCATGCATGTCATGACTGTTGGGTCTGTTGGTTTTCTATTACTCTACTACACTTACTAGTA
The DNA here is from genome assembly GCA_018402905.1 of Glandirana rugosa. Taxonomy (NCBI): domain Eukaryota; kingdom Metazoa; phylum Chordata; class Amphibia; order Anura; family Ranidae; genus Glandirana; species Glandirana rugosa. Next base: position 1,494,026 of record BLSH010403222.1, on the reverse strand, counting down.
AAATATTTACCATGTAGAAATATAATTTCTACCAAAAACAGTGATTGATCAGGTTAGTGATGTCTGACTGCCATTATTTTGAACACAACTGTATGTTATTTACCTGTGAAAGCCTCTCTTGTTTAGACCAGTGTTTCTCAACCCTTTTTTTTAGTTGAGCCAAGCTTTAAAATTATAGACAGCCTCAAGGCACCCCATTCTAGACTGTAAAAAAACGATTCTAATAGTTTTACACAATGCAGCAACATCCACACATAGGACACCCAACGTTAGAGGTGAGGTATTCTTCCAAAGCAAATACATTTTTGCACACTGGTACTGACTAGTATTCCAATGTTTCTCTTCTCCCTCAATTTCTCTCTATCAGTCAGCTAATATGGCCCCAGAGCTGAGGAAGAGGGGCAGAGGAGGGTCAAACAAGGATGCTGTGGAGGCAACAGACATCCTCCTTCTCAACTGATGACATTATTGGTTGTTAGGATGCCAGTGTCTGGAAAGGCATAATGGTGCATAATGAAAACCTGTGGCTTTGTGTAACTAATAGACAGGCTTGATCCACCTGCTGGCTTGTATACAATTTTTGATCAATTTTTAGGTATTTTGCCAAGGCACCCCTGAAGAAACCTCAAGGCATCCCAGGGTGCTTGGGCAACCTGGTTGAAAAAAGCTGGATTAGACATCCAAAATCCCTGGGACTGCTGCTGGGTGCCGCCATCTTGGATTGATGTTATCCATACCTCCCAACTTTTTGAGGTCAGAACGAGGGACAGCTATTAGCAAAAGTATGTAGGCACAGGACACACCCCCTGTCACATCCCCTTAAAGGAGAATTATACAAAACCACTGCTATTCCTTTATATTGGCTTTTGAAATTTACAATTTGGATGAAAGGTTTAGCCTGGGAAATGCTTTTGAAAGATAAAAGGTGCGTTTTATATATAACTATATAGATCAGACCAAAATGAGGGACAAATGAAGAGGAATGAGGGGCAGAGGGACTTTGTTCCAAATCAGGGACAGTCCCTTAAAATCAGGGACAGGTGGGAGCTATGATGTTATCTGCCTCAGCAGACTTAGAGCTGTCACTTGAGTGACACTCTATAGTATTCCCCATTCACCCTTCCACCAGCTGCTACATAAAAGGTTATGTAGGAAGTGAGAGGAGGTGGAGGAGCTGGCCCAGCACAAACAGTATAACATATTAGCACAAACAGGCTATGACATGCAAGGAAGAAGGGGCTGTGCTAGGGAATTTATTTTTCCTGGAGTGGTCACATTTTAAGCAAGCTCAATGGTGCATTGCAAGTGAAAAAAATTGTAAAAAAGCACTGCAGTATAAATACAAATACATATGTGAAATACTTGATTTGTCTATGCCCTTCCCTGCAACTTTTTAGGTTGGTAACAGGGTCTCTTTAAAATCTCTGCTAGGAGGGAGGAGAGAACCTCCTCTGAGTCATTCAGCTCACCAGCTGTTGAAATAGCCTGCAGAAAGCTTCCACCAAACGTGTTACTTGTTGGAAGCTTAATATAATAGTTATATGTACAGTATTATAAATAGTACTTGAGGTCATAAATGTATAAAAATTATTACAATACTACTATACAATCACTTGTATGATTTGTTGTTGAATGCAATAAACAATTTTTAATACAAAATGCAAGCTGACTAAACCTTATTTTAGTTCACTTACTGGTATTCTAAGACAGATTTTTTCTTTTTTTTTTTTTTTTTTTTTACTGATTAATCAATTTCTATCACCAATGTAGATCAAACCTAGTAAAAATAAACTACAAGGAATAAAAAAATAAAAAATCAATTGTTCTTCTGGAACAACAGGTGGACAATCGGCTTTCCGGTGCAGCATGCCTCGAGGGTATACTTTATCGCCTGCTTATAGTGATTCAGTGTTTCTTAATGTACTTTTTATGCTGCGTCTTGAAGAATGGGCCACTTATTTAAAGGATTTTTTTTTCTTCAATTTTATCTCTGTAAACCAAAATGCTTTGTGCAGATAAGTATAATCCCCTTTTGCCTTTTTTTTTCCCTCCAGAAATGAAGCAGACAATTCAGCCTGGATATCTCAGGGATGGATTCATAATTACGACGGTGAGGAAACTGACAAAATACATCTCGGGCTTTTATCTGAGAAGATCGCGGAGTATTGTAATCTAGAGAATGAGAATGCTGCATTTAGCTTGTTCATAGACTTATTCCGAGTTCAGGTTTCAATTTTTACACATTGATATCCCTTTTCACTAGCTGATTTATATATCTTTTGTGTAGTCTTTTATTCCTATTTTGCTTAGCATTTTTTTTCTTTCTTGGTTTTTTTTTTTTGAAAGTTTGATGGTTTATAATTTGTATTTTCATTTGACCACAGTATTTATTTCTAAAGAATACATTTAGTTTATTCAGTTTAGAGGCTGAACTCATAAAAGTTTCAAAAGCATATTTAGCATTCTCTTTATAAATCCACCACTGCCAGCATGGCAACCTGTGTTCAACTGGCTAAAATATTCTTTTCTGTTCTAGCAGACCTGGAGGGAGCCACATTTGCCCTCTGAATCATACCAGCTATAGAAGACGCATATAGCCCAAAGCAGGTCCTGTTCTGCTTTGATACCTGCTGCTTAAAATGATAAATGAAAATATATGATATTATATTATGATATAATATAAAATTGAATGTAATCTAATTTAATAGTAATATATTATAAATAATAATAATCCATTCCAGTATTCCATTATTCCATTTCAATATACCAATAATAATAATATGCCATTATAATATGATATAATATAATGTAACAATATATTATAATTAACGACAACATATAATAGCCATTATAAAATAATATTATAATATATACTGTATATATATATATATATATATATATATATATATATATATATCTGAGATGAAGTAGAGAATAACCCTCAGAATAGAGAATGTAGATATCCTGTATACTTCCCTTCTTTTGTTTTTTGTAATGATTTAAAAGGAACATGTTTAAATGGAATGTAGTAAATGAAACAACAGCGGTTCCCAATTGTTTGTAATTATACTGACTGATGGTTATTCTGATGCAATACAACACACATGACAACATAACGTAGTCTTATTGGTAGTCAGTCATATTAATGTTTGTTAACCCTTGGCGACAACAAAGTAAATGATGTAAGGTAAATTTGTACAAGGAAAATTTAGTAATGTTTTTTGTTTTCTTCCCTTCATATGTCCTATAGATGTAAGAGATAAGACTCCCAATAAGAGATGAAGTAGAGTCTATATATATATATATATATATATATATATATATATATATATATATATATGTACAGCTGTGCTCATAAGTTGACATACCCTGGCAGAATTTATGATTTCTTCGCCATTTTTCAGAGAATATGAATGATAACACAAAAACAATTCTTTCCCTCGTGGTTAGTGTTTGGCTGAAGCCATTTATTATCAATCAACTGTGTTTACTCTTTTTAAATCTTAATGACAACAGAAACTACCCAAATGCCCCTGATCAAAACTTTACACACCCCAGTTCTTAATACCGTGTATTGCCCCCTTTAAAATCAATGACAAGTCTTTTGTGGTATTTGTGGATGAGGCTCTTTATCTTCTCAGATGGCAAAGCTGCCCATTCCTTTTGGCAAAAAGTCGCCATGTTCCTGGAAATTCTTGGGCTGTCTTGCATGAACTGCACGTTTGAGATCTCCCCAGAGTGGCTCAATGATATTGAGGTCAGGAGACTGAGATGGCTACTCCAGAACCTTCACTTTATTCTTCTGTAGTCAATAACAGGTCGACTTGGCCTTGTATTTTGGATCATTGTCATGTCCAAGTGCGTCCAATGCGCAGCTACCTGGCTGATGAATGCAAATGTTCCTCCAGTATTTTTTGATAACATACTGCATTCATCTTGCCATCAATTTTGACCAAATGTTCTGTGCCTTTGTAGCTCACACATCCCCAAAACATCAGCGATCCACCTCCGTGTTTCACAGGGCTTGTTGACAACTCTCCAAATGTAGCGTTTATGGTTGTGGCCAAAAAGCTCAATTTTGGTGTCATAACTCCAAATGACTTTGTGTCAGAAGGTTTGAGGCTTGTCTCTGGGCTGTTTGGCCTATTGTAAGTGGGGTACTTTGTGGCATTTGCGTAGTAATGGCAACTCGACCATGCAGCCCATCTTTCTTCAAGTACCTCCTTATTGTGCATCTTGAAACAGCCACACCACATGTTTTCAGAGAGTCCTGTATTTCAACTGAAGTTATTTGTGGGTTTTTCTTCACATGCCGAACAATTTTCCTGGCAGTTGTGGCTGAAATTTCAGTTGGTCTACCTGACCGTGGTTTGGTTTCAACAGAACCCCTCATTTTCCACTTCTTGATTAGAGTTTGAACACTGCTGATTGGCATTCTCAATTCCTTGGATATCTTTTTATATCCCCTTCCTGTTTTATAAAGTTCAACTACTTTTTCCCGCAGATCCTTTGACAATTCTTTTGCTTTCCCCATGACTCAGAATCCAGAAACATCAATGCAGCACTGGATGAAAGATGCAAGGGTCTGTCAGGAGTCCAGAAACTCATTGACCTTTTATACACACACACACTAATTACAAGCAAACAGATCACAGGTGAGGGTGGTTACCTTTAATAGCCATTCAAACCCCTTTGTGTCAACTTGTGTGCGTGTTATCAGGACAAAATCACCAGGGTATGTAAACTTTTGATCAAGGTCAATTGGGGTAGTTTCTGTTGTCATTGTGATTTAAAAAGAGTAAACACAATTGATTGATAATAAATGGTTTCATCCAAATACTAACCACGAGTGAAAGAAATGTCTTTGTGTTCTCATCCATATTCTCTGAAAAATGGCTAAGAAATCATAAATTCTGCCAGGGTATGTAAACAATTGTGTATATATATATATATATATATATATATATATATATATATATATATATATATTTATTGTGACGTTATGCTAGGTGCGATAGTGGACGGGCAATATTTGTTGCTTCGCATGCATTCACTTGGACTGGTAAGAGTCCGACCTGGGTTTTGCCAGCCACCGTGGAAGAGCTGGTTCCGGCCTGGAGCTTCTGGTCCACTCAAATCCCTCTCCAGATGCTTGAAATAACCAGGAAGAGATCTCAGTGGGGCTCACCCTGGGACTCAGTATGCTTACACTGAGAGAGCTAAGACCTTGATTTGTTGGTTGCTCTAAGGACTGCAAAAGGAAAAAGGTTTGCGTTTGCTTTTTTGAAGATGGCAGGGACAAGCCCAACATCATATAGAGCGTTATACTGTCTGTATTAGTTTAGCGCCGGACAGCAAGGTTTTGCTTTTGCTATTTATGTTTGTTTTATGACCTGCAACCTTTACCAAATAAAACTGGCAACCAGTCAGATTTTAAGAAAATTTGCCTACAAGCTGTCTTCTTCCCAGGAAAGGTGATCCACACGAGCTAATCTCGCATACATGGTGGATTCAGCAGGCAACTTTCCAGCATGGAGGAGATGTTGAAGGCCTTGCTACAGGTATCTGTGGCCCAGCGGGAGACCAACCTCCAGGTCGCACAAGCCACTGTAGCGCAGTGGGAGGAAAGTCGCTGAGCTGCTGCAGCGCAGCAGGAGGAAATTCACCAACAGCAGGAGAAGATTCACCAACTGCACAAGGCGAATCACCAGGCCGCTGCAGCACAGCAGGAGCAAATCGCCAGGCCCTGGTGGCTCAGCAAGAGATGATTACCACCTGCAGAAGATGACACCTGCGGATGATGTGGAGGCCTACCTCCCCACTTTTGAGAGAGTCGCTGTTCAGGAAGAATGGCAAAAAGGACAATTTTTGGGACTGCTAGCACCTTTTCTGACAGGTGAGCCCCAAAAGGCATATTTTGATTTGGAACCTGATAAGGCCCAGGACTATGAGTCTCTAAAAATGGAGATACTTGCATGCCTGGGTGTCACCATGGCAGTTCGGGCTCAACAGGTGCATCAGTGGACCTACTGCATGGACCAGCCACCCCGCTCTCAAATGTTTGACTTGATCCATCTCACGAGGAAGTGGTAACAGCCAGAAACCTTGCCAGGTCCTCAGATCGTAGAGCGTGTGGTCATGGACTGGTATCTGCTTGCGCTCCCTGCTATTTTGAGAAAGTGGGGCAGCCATGGGGACCCAAAAATGGCAAATCAGCTGGTGGACCTCGTGGAGAGATACAGTGCTGCTAAGGACTTGTTGCACCCGTCTGCACCCCACTCCAATGTATCTAGTGGTGAAAGATCACCTGGTGGACACGGTAAGACTGTTTCAGGGTTCAAGGACATGGGGAAGTTTGATAAGAATGCTATGGTCCCCTGGACGACGTCTTTTGATGATGAAACGTACGTTGGGAGGGCACGCTGACATCACCACTTGCTGAACGATTATACCCGGGAGATGTGTATGCCGGCTTTCCAATGCGCATTATGAATTGTTTTATGAGAGTATTATTTTAGCTACCTAAATAAAGTGTTATACAGTATTATGCTATGCAGGATTTTTTTATTCTTGTGCACAACCTGCCACGTCCAACTGACTGCATGGCGATCCATGATTTGTGAAGACTCCTGTGCGGAGGCTTGCGGGGAACATCCCTACACCCCTGGTTGGACTTAAACCACAGGGATTTTTTTACCCTTGGTAAGTTGGTGGTGGTTCACACGGCATGCTTACCCTGCACTTTTGGTGATATATATCGTTTCAAGATATCTGCCTGTATATGAGGATCCCTTTTGTGGAGGAAATTGACAGCATATGTGGGACTGAATTTTTCCATCTGTCACCTAGGGGACCCTTGCTGGTTAATCCCAAAAATGATATATATGATTTTCACCTATTTGTTTCTTGTACTACTGGTGGTCTTCATTGCCACTGTTTTAAGACTGTTCTTACTCCAATTTCAGCGCAGCCCTATAATTGCTGATTCAGATGGTATATTAATTGTGTATATTGGCTGCTGCTTCCATTGAAGACTTTAGCGCGGTATTTGCCACCTTTTTTATATAAAGAGACTATGGGCTCTAGACCTGGAGACTGGTCAAAGAAGCCAGGAAGGTCTTGGGGACCCTTGAGGGGACTGGGTATAGAGCACATACAGTGCTAACGATGCCATGCATTAGGCCATATTGCTGCCAATTGTTCCCTGCATGATAAATCCATGCAATGTGATTATACTTATGTGATTAGACGCCTTTCTCTTTTTGCACAGGTCACATACACAGCATCATAATCAGGTCGCATGGAAAAGCAAATGTGTGTGATTTCTATTGATGGGAAACCAGTCACTGCACTGCTTGACTCGGGTACTGTGGTAACGTTAGTCAAAAGCAATTGTATAAATCCTGCAAGGTTACACCCTAGCACTGTCGGGGTCATTTGCATCCATGGGGACACTCGGGACTACCAGATGGCAGTGGTTGAGATTGACACCCCTTGGGGCATTGTGACACATTCAGTGGGGGTGGTACCTTCACTGCTTCATGAAGCCCTAGTGGGGAGGGATTTTGCCCATTTTTGAAGGTTATGGGAAGGCACAGAGAGTCTGGAGGAAAGAGCTCCCCCTACTGAGGAAGCACGGGAACTCTCACCAGACCCTTTTTGTCGAATGGAAGGGGAGATTGGTGGCAGGACCGAGGAAGAAGGAGACCCTCTTCCTTTTCCTGTAATGGCTGGGGAACCGGAGGAGCCGGAATATAGCTCCAAGCTGGTGGCTAATGACCCAGAAAATGTCTTTGACCCTGACTATGAGAGTAAACAGAATGTACTACCTGACTTAGAGGTCCGGGGAGAGGACTTCTGTACAGAGCAACTATGGGATGCCACTCTCCTTAGAGCCAGAGAAAACGTGAAGGTGATGGATGAGGAATCGGTGGACCCTAATTGGGAGGTGTCTTTTCCCTACATGGCTCTTAAAAATAATATGTTGTATCAGGTGGTAAAACACGGGGAGGACGAAGTAGAACCGCTAGTGGATCCCAAACCCTTTCACAGGATGATGCTAGATCTGGCTCATGAACATGTAATGGAGGGGTATGGAGAAGACCAGGGAGAGAATTACCCAGAGATTCTTCTGGCCTGGGTTGCATGCAGATGTCAGAGAGTATTGGGAATTCTGCCCTGAGTGTCAACTCTCTGCGCCCTCGCCCCATTTTCATAGTCTACTTGTTCCACGGCCCATAATTGAAGTGCCATTTGAAAGAATTGGCATGAATCTCGGGGGACCCATAGTAAAGTCAGCCTGGGGACACCAGCACATCCTAGTAATACTAGACTATGCGACACGCTATCCTGAAGCTATACCCTTGCGGAACACCTCTGCTAGGACTATCGCCAAGGTGTTGGTCCAGGTATTTAGTCAGGTGGGGATCCCTAAAGAAGTCGTAATGGATTAGGGCAACCCTTTTATGTCCCCTGTAACCAAGGAATTGTGTAAGTTGTATAAAATCTCCCATCTCCATACCTCGGTCTACCACCCCCAAACAGATGGACTTGTGGAGAGGTTTAATAAAATGCTCAAAAATCATTGCCATTCCCCTGACGGGCATGACGAGGGGCAGAGGGTCAGTTATGGTGAAGTGGAGCCTGGAAGCCGAGACGGCATTCCAGAAGCTAAAGCAAGCCCTGTGTTTACAACTGGTGCTTGTGACCCCAGATTTCACAACAGAATTTGAGGTGCAGACTGATGCCTCTGATGTGTGTCTAGGGGCGGTACTGTCCCAGATCAGAGACGGGGGGAGGAACACTCGGTTGTATATCTAAGGCAGAAGCTGAACGGGCACAAGCCATAGTCGAGGAGTGTCTCACGATTAAATGGGCCTTAGAGAGCCTAATGTATTATCTATTGGGCAGGCCATTTAGGCTCGTCACCGACCATGCCCCTCTGAAGTGGATGTGCGACAACAGAGAAAAGAATATTCGGATGACAAGATGGTTTTTGGCCCTGCAGCCCTATAAAGTCACAGTGGAACATAGGGCTGGAAAGCTGCAAAACAATACAGATGCCCTTTCCCGGGTCCACTGTATGGGGGTAACAGTTGCTCAGCCGCAGGGGCTTGAGCAGAGGGGGGATATGTGACGTTATGCGAGGTGCAATAGTGGATGGGCGATATTTTTCGCATGCGTTCACTTGGAGTGGACTGGTGAGAGTCTGACCTGGGTTTTGTCAGCCACTGTGGCAAAGCTGGGTCCGGCCTGGAGTTTCTGGTCCACCCAAATCCCTCTCCAGCTGCTTGAAATAACCGGGAAGGGAACTCAGTGGGCCTATCCTGGGACCTTGAGTTGTTGGTTGCTCTAAGGACTGCAAAAGGAAAAAAGGTTTGCATTTGTTTGTTTGAAGATGTCAAGGACAAGCCTGACATTGTATAGAGAGGTATCCTGTCTGTATTAGTTTAGCGCCAGACGGCAAGGTTTTGCTTTTGCTATTTTTTGTTTGTTTTATGACCTGCAACTTTTACGAAATAAAACTGGCAACCAGACAGATTTTAAGAAAGTTTGCCCACAAGCTGCCTTCTTCCCAGGAAAGGTGATCCACACAAGCTCATCTCGCACAATATATATATTGTGTCATTATGCGAGGCGCCATAATGGACGGGCGATACTTGTTGCCTCGCATGTGATCATTTTGAGGTTACTAGTGCGAGACCGACCCAGGTTTTGCCAGCTACCGTGGCAGGGCTGGTTCAGGCCTGGACTTTCTGGTCCACTCAATCCCTTCTCCACCTGCATTTAATGACCAGGAAGATAGCAGAGGGGAGCTCTATCCTGGATGTCAGAGGGAGAAACTGAGTGAGCTCTGTGTGCTAATTTGGACTCAAAGATCAAGGTTTCACTGTATCAGTTGTATCAGGTGGTGAAATGCGGGAAGGACAAAGCAGAACAGCTAGTGGTTCCCAAACCCTTCCACAGGATGATGCTAGATCTGGCCCATGGGCATATAATGGGGGGACATCTGGGTAATGATAAAACCAGGGAGAGAATAACCTAGAGATTCTTCTGGCTTGGGTTGTATGCAGACATCAAAGAATACTGTGAATCATAGTCCCCTTATCCCCCTACCCAAAATTGAAGTGTCATTAGAGCGAATTGGCATGGATCTCGTGGGACCAGTAGAAAAATCTGCCCGGGGACACCAGCACATCCTGGTGATCCTGGACTATGCGACCCCCTATCCTGTGGCCATATCCTTGCAAAATACCTCCGCCAAGACTATCGCCCAGGAGCTGGTCCAGGTGTTTAGTCGGGTGGGGATCCCTAAAGAAATCTTGACAGATCAAAGTACCCCATTGATGTCCAGAGTGACCAGAGAATTGTCCAAGTTGTACAAAATCTCCCATCTGCCTACCTCTGTTTACCACCCCCAAACTGACGGTCTGGTGGAAGGGTTTAACGAGACCCTCAAGAATATGCTAAAGAAGGTGGTGGATGAAGATGGATGAAATTGAGATTTTTTGCTGCCGTACCTCATGTTTGCAATACGAGAGGTTCCCCCTTTGAACTCTTGTATGGTAGACATCCTAGGGGAATGCTAGATGTCGCAAAAGAGACGTGGGAAGGAGAGGCCACCCCATATAGAAGCGTCATAGAGCATGTCTCTTTGATGCAGGATTGAATACCAGCTGTCCTGCCCCTTGTACGAGAGCATATGGAGCAATCCCAGGAAGCTCAGAGAAGCTTTTATAATCAAGGTGCCAAAACGTGAACTTTCAACCCCGGAGACATAGTGCTGGTGCTAGTCCCCATGGTTGAAAGTAAATTCCTGGCAAAGTGGCAGGGTCCCTTTGAGATTAGGGAAAGAGTAGGGGAAGTAAACTACAAATTTTACCAGCCTGGGAAAATGAAACTGGAGCAGATTTACCATGTAACTCTCCTAAAACCCTGGAAGGACAGAGAGAGTTTATTAGCAGTGCCCGCTCCCCAAAAGGACAGGTTACCTCTGACCCCGCATGTCCCCATAACTGATGCAACAAAACAACATTAAGGAATTTGTCAGTAAAAATAGAGACGTTTTCTCTTCCCTACCCGGACTGACCACTGTACTACAACATGACATAATCACGGAACCAGGGGTCCATGTAAATGTAAAACCCTACCGAATACCTGAGGCTAGACGAGAGGCCGTGGTGAGAGAAATAAAAACCATGTTGGAGTTATAGAGGATGATAGAGGAGTCCCACAGTGCCTGGTCAAGCCTTATAGTACTGGTCCCAAAGCCCAATGGCACTATCTGGTTCTGTAATGATTTCAGGAAACTAAATAGCATGCCTAAGTTTGACGCATACCCAATGCCACGGGTTGATGACCTTGTGGACAAGTTGGGAACTGCCCAGTACATTAAAACCCTAGACCTAACTAAGGGATACTGGCAGATCCCCCTAACAGAGTCGGCAAATGAAAAAATTGCCTTTTCTATACCCGAGGGGTCCTTCCAATACAAACGAATGCCGTTTGGTCTGCATGAGGCCCCTGCATCCTTCCAGCGGATCATGGACAAAACCTTGAGGGACGCATCAGCCCTATGCAGTGGCCTATTTGGATGATGTGGTCATTCACAGCCCAGATTAGGAATCACATCTGCCCCAGGTACAGGCAGTGGTAGATTCACTAAGGGTGTCACGATTAACAGCCAACCCAAAAAAGCGTGCCATAGGTCTGGAGGAGGCCAAATACCTTGGGCACGTTATTGGTCAGGGTCTGATCAAGCCCCAGATCAATAGGATCGAGGTAATTCAAAGAGCACCCGGTCATCTACTTAAGCAGGAAGCTTAATAGGCATGAAAGGAATTATGCCATTGTGGAGGAGTGCCTGGCTATCAAGTGGGCCTTAAAAGCCATAAAATACTACCTGCTGGGAAGGTCATTCAGGCTAGTCACCGACCATGCCCCCCTTAAGTGGATGTGTGACAACCAGGATAAAAATAGCTGGGTGACTAGGTGATTCCTGGCCCTACAGCCGTTTAAATTCTCAGTGGAACACCGGGCCGGAAGGCTTCAAAATAACGCTGATGGCCTTTCCCGGGCCCACTTCATGGTAGGGACAGTTGCTCCGCCCCAGGGGCTTGAGCAGATGGGGGGATATGTGATGTTATGCGAGGCGCCATAATGGGCGGACGATACTTTGTCGCCTCGCATGCAATCACTTTGAAGTGACTAGTGAGAGTCTGACTCGGTTTTGCCAGCCACCATGGCAGGGCTGGTTCCGGCCCGGACTTTCTGGTCCACTCAAACCCCTCTCGATCTGCATTTAATGACCAGGAAGAGAACAGAGGGGAGCTCTATCCTGGATCTCAGAGGGAGAAAGCTGAGTGAGCTCTGTGTGCTAATTTGAACTCAAAGATCAAGGTTTGCACTGTGCTTTTTTTGTGAGTGTAGGGGACAGCCCCCACACTGTATAGAGAGGAACCCAATTGTTTAGTTTAGTGCCGGTGAGGTTTTCTTTTCTGTTTTTATGTGTTTTGATCTTGCAAACCTGTGATAATAAACCTGGCAAGCAGCCAGATTTTAAAGAAACTGACCTCCATGTTGAATATTTTCCTCTGAAAAGTGATGCCCACTAGCTAATTGCCGACACGTGGTGGAGCATGCAGACAGGTTTCAGAGATGGAGGAAATGTTGAAGGCCTTGCTGCAAGCCAATGCAGCCCAACGGGAAACCAACTGCCAAGTCGCAAAAGCCGCTGCAGCACAACAGGCGGCTCTACAAGAGACTATTGCAGCTCAGCAAGAGGTAAAAAAGGGGCCCGCTCCTTCTGTGGCAGTGGAACCAAAATTGGTGTGCGCCTCCTACCATCTACAGAAGATGACACCGGCGGATGACGTAGAGGCATATCTCACATCTTTCGAGAGAGTCGCCGACTGCAAAGGATGGCCGAGGAGCAGTGGGCAGGGCTGTTGGCCCCATTTTTGACAGGTGAGCCCCTAAAAGCCTACTTTGATCTGGAACCAGATAAGGCCCAGGACAATGAGACTCTAAAGGCAGAGAGCCACCAGATTTTAAAGGAACTGGACTCCATGTTGAAAATTTTCCTCTAAAAAGTGATCCCCACAAGCTAATCGCCCACAATATATATATATATATATACATATAGTATTTCACAAAAGTGAGTACACCTCTCACATTTTGTAAATATTTTATTATATCTTTTCATGTAACAAAATTGAAGAAATTACACTTTGCTACAATGTAAAGTAGTGAGTGTACAGCTTGTATAAAAGTGTAAATATGCTGTCCCATCTAAATAATTCAACACATAGCCATTAATATCTAAACCGCTGGCAACAAAAGTGAGTACACCCCTAAGTGAAAATGTCCAAATTGGGCCCAACTAGCCATTTTTCCTCCCCGGTGTCATGTGACTCGTTAGTGTTACAAGGTCTCGGGTGTGAATGGGGAGCAGGTGTGTTAAATTTGTTGTTATCACTCTCACGCTCTCATACTGGTCACTGGAAGTTTAACATGGTTCTTTGCAGGATCTGAAAATAAGAATTGTTGCTCTACATAAAGATGGCCTAGACTATAAGAAGATTGCCAAGACCCTGAAACTGAGCTGCAGCATGGTGGACAAGACCATACAGCGGTTTAACAGGACAGGTTCCACTCAGAATATGCCTCGCCGTGGTCGACCAAAGAAGCTGAGTGCACTTGCTCAGCGTCATATCTAGAGGTTGTCTTTGAAAAATAGACGTGTGAGTGCTGTCAGCATTGCTGCAGAGGTTAAAGGGGTGGGAGGTCTGTTGTCCCAGAAGGAAGCCTCTTCTAAAGATGATGCACATGAAAGCCCACAAACAGTTTGCTGAAGACAAGCAGACCTAAGGACATGGATTACTGGAACCATGTCCTGTGGTCTGATGCGACCAAGATAAACTTATTTGGTTCAGATGGTGTCAAGCGTGTGTGGCGGCAACAAGGTGAGGAGTACAAAGACAAGTGTGTCTTGCCTACAGTCAAGCATGGTGGTGGGAGTGTCATGGTCTGGTGCTGCATGAGTGCTGCCGGCACTGGGGAGCTACAGTTCACTGAGGGAACCATGAATGCCAACATGTACCGTGACATACTGAAGCAGAGCATGTTCCACTACCTTTGGAGACTGGGCCACAGGGCAGTATTCCAACATAACGACTCCAAACACACCTCCAAGATGACCACTGCCTTGCTAAAGAAGCTGAGGGTAAAGGTAATGGACTGGCCAAGCATGTCTCCAGACCTAAACCCTATTGAGCATCTGTGGGGCATCCTCAAACGGAAGGTGGAGGAGCGCAAGGTCTCTAACATCCACCAGCTCTGTGATGTCATCATGGAGGAGTGGAAGAGGACTCCAGTGGCAACTTGTGAAGCTCTGGTGAACTCCATGCCCAAGAGGGTTAAGGCAGTGCTGGAAAATAATGGTGGCCACACAAAATATTGACACTTTGGGCCCAATTTGGACATTTCCATTTAGGGGTGTACTCACTTTTGTTGCATTTTTGTTAAACACTGTCAGCTCACCTGACGGCAGGTGACAGGTGCGCACTGCTAGGTTTAGGGGAGCACTGCTAAGGCTGTGGACCCTTAGCTGACTGCCGCAAATGGAACTCTGGGTGGTGATGGAAACAGGACCACAGGAGCACTGACACAGATATGCAGGGAGCTAGCGCATAGATTTTCCCAGGGCACAGAGTCTAAGAGCCAGCAGGTGTTCACCAGAACCTATGGTGGTGAGGATGGACTTGGCTGCAAATAGCTCCAGTTCACCCTGCTCATGCTCATGGCTGGCTACAGGTGGATAGAGAGGATACAGCAGTACAGAATAGCAAGGAAGAGCCAGTGGGATAGCCAAGGGTCAGGGCAATAAGCAGACAGGGAGAAACAGGAGAGCATGCCAAGATCGGGGTAGCCATCAGACAAGAATAGTCACAAACAAGCCAAGGTCAGGGTAACAAGCAGGAAGGAATAGTCATAAACAAGCCGAGGTCGGTACACGGAAACAGACAAAGAGCACTCTGCAGGAAACACATACAGAAAGCCTGACACACAATATTGATCGGCATCAGTGGCTTGTACTGCAAGGTTTTATATAATGTTCTTAATTAGGACCTGGGGTGGGGCCCTGCTGAGGAAATTTTACTAAAGCACCCAGGTGAGGGGTGCACGGTCTCTAAGCTGACCACAAGCAGACTGGTAAGCAAACAGACAGGACATGAAATGTTACTGCAGATTCATGACAGTACCCCATTTACAAGGCCTCCCCCTCCCCCGCTTGGACCCAGGCTTGGAGGGAAACCTCAGATGAAACCTCCTCACAAGGCGAGGCGCAAATACCTCAGATGCAGGATTCAATATCTTTCCTCAGGACCATACCCTTTCCAATGCACAAGGTACTTAAGAATGCATACTGTATATAAATACTGCGCACCTGAAGAAGTTCTGTTTAAGTGGAACGCAACGTGTACGGAGGGAGGAAGTGACGTCACCCACGGACTGGCACAAATGTCTTTGTTGCACCGACGATTGTGTTTGATGCACCAACTATGATTAATGTCCGGATTTTATGAGACTAAGCTTGTTTACTTGGCACTAGTTTCTTAGTGCCTTTTAATATAAGTGCATTTCCTTTTTAAACATTAAATAGTTATTATTATACGGAGAGCACTATTTGTCCTCTATTTGCTTTCTGGGTATCTATGCAACCGGAGAGGCTCTGGGAGAAGTGATCATTGGTACCATCCAGGACTTCCTACCTGCATCACTGCTTGAGAGTGGTTGTTGCCTTTTTCCCTAATTAAAGGCAGAGGCTCTGTATGATCCCTGTAATAAGGATCATAAGAGAAAGTGTTGGATTCATCCAAGTGAAGGTGGAGATCAGTATGAGGACCTGTAATTCTCTGTTTGTACAAAGGTTGCTGGTAATAAGATCTACGCGCTAAATTGCTCGCTTTCTGGTAAGCGTCCAATTCATTTGGTGTTTGATCCATGCTGCATGATTGGTGATGGTCACTGGACACGTTTGATTTATATGGCTTATGAAGCATCTCACTTTGTTCACCTGACTCCAATCAACTATATATATATGGACTATTGTCCTATTGTTTCATCACAGAGACTTTTTTAGTTATCATTACATAACTTTTTGCTTTCTTGCACTTTTGCACTTTATCATGATTAGTGCACCTTAGTTTTGGATTATATTCATCTATTTAATATATGAATAGATATTGGTTGTATGAACATTTTTATTTATCTATACCCCTTGCACCTTATTGGCACATATTGTCATAATATGATGCTTTATAACTTATGCTTTTTAGCGCTGCACTAGTTTTTAATACTTAAGAATGCCTTTACAGAGTCGGGAATCCAGTACTTGACTAATCTCGCACTCCTGATCATCCTCAAAGACCAGAACAGAGGTGGGGAGAGGACAAAAGGAGTTATTGAAGACAAAATGCTTCTTAGGTGTGGGCAAGGGCAAGCGAAGATCAGCAGGAGCTTGCATGGAGGATTCAGACCGGGCACAAACATGACAAGCCCCAACATAGTCCTTGACATCCGAGTGAAGAGTAGGCCACCAATAGTGGCGACTGATGAGCAGAAAGGATTGGAGGAACCCAGCATGACCAGCCCTCTTGGAATCATATCCCCAACTAAGAATCTTAGCTCTTAACTCAGCGGTGACGAAGGTCTTGCCCAGAGGAATCATTGACTCCAGGATGGTGGAATGGGCAAGGACACATGAGATCAGAAAGATAGGCTCAGGTTCACAGGTGGACTGCTCATCCAGAGTGCCAAATGACCTAGAGAGTGCATCAACCTGACTGTTGCAGGACACATCCCAGAAATCACTACACACAACGGGAAGAACAGGAGATACTGAGGTGGCACAACAGGAAGTTCCACTTTCCTGGCAACCTTGAGTAGGCAAGACGAGGAACAGGAGGGACCCCAAGCCAAGATTTGCCCAGTAGTCCAGTCCACGTGTGGAGAATGGAGCCGTAAACAAGGAAGGCCCAATATGATGGGAGTTGAGACCTTAGGCAAGATAAAGAAGGACATGCACTCCTGGTGGAGTGTCCCCACCGACATCTTAATGGGGATGGTCTGGAAGCTGATAGGACCCCCTGGGAGAACAGTGCCATCAATCACCGACAGCATCACTGGCATGGTGAGGGGTGAAAGGGTAAGTCCCATAGAACATGCAGTTCCCCAGTCCATAAAATTTCCAGCAGCTCCGGAATCCAGAAATGCCACGACCGAATGGAAGAGGAAGCACCAACATGGAGGGACACAGAAACAAGAAGACAAGAAGGTGATACTTCTGGGTCCAATACTCCACCTTCCAGATGTATTAGACCTGAGTGTTTTCCTTTGCGAAGTGAGCAAGTTTCACAAAAGTGACCTTTGCCCCTACAATAGAGGCACAATAGAGGCACAGGCCCAGAGTTCTGCACCTAGCACGTTCCTCGGAAGATTGCCTGGTCTGGCCCAGCTGCATTGGTTCCTCAGCTGACAGCTCCTTGAGATTCAAAGAGGGGACCTCAGGCTGCCTAAGGACCTAAGGACTGTGTGTTGAGTTATTTTGAGGGGACAGCAAATTTACACTGTTATACAAGCTGTACACTCACTACTTTACATTGTAGCAAAGTGTAATTTCTTCAGTGTTGTCACATGGAGTTTTATTGAGTTGTGTGTCAGGAATCCAGGAATCCGTCGGACTCCAGGGGAGAAACTTAGAGTTCCTCGACAGTCGACTCCTTGGTTACGTCGACCCGGTCTGGTCCGTTAGAAGGCTCCTTGCACGATCCACGTCTTGAGACCCGGACACGGAGATAACACGGAGATAACATCCCCGTTTCCAGTGAAAACACTTTGAACGAGTGAAGCGTTTCCTTTTGTGAGTCCAGATTATGTAGACCTTCCACCTCATAACCTGGGTCTTCATAGTGGAAGAACAGAAGAACAAA
>BLSH010403222.1:1440738-1469631 GCA_018402905.1 Glandirana rugosa | reverse complement strand
GCATCAGTTCTCATCCATGCTACTACAGCACACATCAGTGCCACTACAGCGCCCATCAGTGCCACAACAGTGCCTCACAATGATGTAATAGGTAGTCAAATTACAGGGTGGGCCATTTATATGTATACAACTTAATAAAATGGGAATGGTTGGTGATATTAACTTCCTGTTTGTGGCACATTAGTATATGTGAGGGGGGAAACTTTTCAAGATGGGTGGTGACCATGGTGGCCATTTTGAAGTCGGCCATTTTGAATCCAACTTTTGTTTTTTCAATAGGAAGAGGGTCATGTGACACATCAAACTTATTGGGAATTTCACAAGAAAAACAATGGTGTGCTTGGTTTTAACGTAACTTTATTCTTTCATGAGTTATTTACAAGTTTCTGACCACTTATAAAATGTGTTCAATGTGCTGCCCATTGTGTTGGATTGTCAATGCAACCCTCTTCTCCTACTCTTCACACACTGATAGCAACACCGCAGGAGAAATGCTAGCACAGGCTTCCAGTATCCGTAGTTTCAGGTGCTGCACATCTCATTCAAAAGTGCAAGAGGTAGTCAGGAAATTATATGTGTAATTTATGTCCTTAGAACGCCTGATGGTGCTCCCTGCATGTTGGGCCTCTGTATGTGGCCAGGCTGTGCAAAGGTGTCACACATGTGGTATCACCATACTCAGAAGGAGTAGCAGAATGTGTTTTAGGGTGTAATTTGTGGTATGCATATGCTGGGTGTGAGAAATAATCTGTGAATATGTGATGTAGAAACCAGCGCCTACCCTTATCTCAAACTAATAAATTAACATATGAACACAACGAATAATGTGCTAAAAGTGAAATAGATATAACCTGTGCGGTTTTTAAATATATGGACAGGGGGGCTGCTGTGCTCAGGAAATACCTGCTGGAAATCTATTGGAATATAAATCAGCACCCGTCCCTCTAAAAGGTAAATCACACTAAAAAAGTATAAATAATAAAATATATCTAGAATGCATAATACAAAATAACATTGTGAACAATCAATAAATAAATCACATGATATGAAATAAATGTGTATGATAGCCAATGACTGATATACAATACACGACTGGAGACTGCTGTACTCAGGTTAACAACCTGCCCTGAAGTCAAAAACAACGGAAAGAACACCAGTCCAAAAATTCATATGTCAATGGGCTAGTCCTTAATTAAAGTGATAAGTGCTTCAAAGTGATGAGTGCTGTAGATAAAGTGCAAATCCGTGCTCCAACAATCAATAAATGTGCAGTGAAGTGACACACATTGGATGGTGACCCCCTTTGTGCCCGCACTCACCAGAGAACGTGGACCCACTGCTTTTCAGTCAGTGGGTCTACAAAAGCCAGATTCTGGTGGGGGCTCTAGATCCCGGACGTCAAAAAGATCTCAATGAGATTAATCCTTTCACTGATGCGATATCCAAGTATTAGATTATAAACCCATTGCATGGAGCCTACGATGGAGGTAGGCTCCATGCAATGGGTTTATAATCTAATACTTGGTGTGATAATATCCTCTACATTGTCTAAGGGCTATACTTGCCATATTTCTGAGAACAAGGGACGATTCGCATTGAATTACCCTTGGATATCGCATCAGTGAAAGGATTAATCTCATTGAGATCTTTTTGAGGCTTACCTGTAGGTGCCCTGCATATTTCCCAAACCTGCACGGTTTAGGATATATACAGTGTACTATATGTGCCGACATCATTGGGCACATGCGCAGTGAAGAAACGGCCTCCGTGACGTTTCTTCACTGAGATTGTGCCGTGACTGGCGGCTCCTGCACGCATGCATGACGTAACGCGACTCCGGCCAGTCAAAGAGCCGGAGTCGTAGCCCCGGAAGGAAGAAGGGCTAAAGATGGACGCTGCCTGCACAGGGATCCATGTCCTTAGTCTGCTTGTCTTCAGCAAACTGTTTGCAGGTTTTCTTGTGCATCATCTTTAGAAGAGGCTTCCTTCTGGGACGACAGCCATGTAGACCAATTTGATGCAGTGTGTGGCGTATGGTCTGAGCACTGACAGGCTAACCCCCTACCCCTTCAGCCTCTGCAGCAATGCTGGCAGCACTCATATGTCTATTTCCCAAAGACAACCTCTGGATATGACGCTGAGCATGTGCACTCAACTTCTTTGGTTGACCATGGCGAGGTCTGTTCTGAGTGGAACCTGTCCTGTTAAACCGGTATATGGTCTTGGCTACCATACTGCAGCTCAGTTTCAGGGTTCTGGCAATCTTCTTATAGCCTAGGCCATCTTTATGTAGAGCAACAATTCATTTTTTCAGATCCTCAAAGAGTTCTTTGACATGAGGTGCCATGTTGAACTTATGGTGACCAGTATGAGAAAGTGAGAGTGATAACACCAACATTTAACACATCTGCTCCCCATTCACACCTGGGACCTTGTAACACTAACAAGTCACATGACACTGGGGAGGGAAAATGGCTAATTGGGCCCAATTTGGACATTTTCACTTAGAGGTGTACTCACTTTTGTTGCCAGCGGTTTAGACATGAATGGCTGTGTGTTGAGTTATTTTGAGGGGACAGTAAATTTACACAGTTATACAAGCTGTACACTCACTCATTTACATTGAAGTGACATTTCTTCAGTGCTGTCACATGAAAAGATATAATAAAATATTTACAAAAATGTGAGGGATGTACTCATTTTTGTGAGATACTGTATATATATATATATATATATATATATATGAACTGATCGACCGGCTGGGAACAGCCCGATATATGACGACCCTTGATCTCACCAAGGGGTATTGGCAAATTCCCCTAGCTGAGTCTGCGAAGGAGAAAATGGCATTTGTAACACCAGAAGGGGCATTCCAGTATAGAAGAATGCCATTTGGGTTACAAAATGCAACAGCCCCGTTCCAGCGGAAAATGGACAAAATTCTGAGGCCCCATCAGAAGTATGCTGCAGCCTACTTGGACGATGTGCTCATCCACAGTATGGATTGGGCCTCACATCTGCCAAAAGTACAAGCTGTACTGGACTCCATAAGGGAAGCTGGGTTCACGGCTAATCTAAAAAGTGTACCATTGGACAGGAAGAGGCCAAATATTTGGGGTACACTATTGGGAGGGGAGTGATAAAACCCCAAATCAACAAAGTGGAAGCCATAAATAGCTGGCAGCGCCCCAACAGCAAAAAGCAGGTTCGAGCATTCCTTGGAATTGCTGGATACTATCGGCGATTCATTCCTCACTTTGCTTCGCAGGCTGTGCCCCTAACCAACCTGACAGAAGGGAAAGAGTCTTCCATGGTGACATGGACTCTGGAGGTTAAAGCAGCCTTTCAGGCTTTAAAGAAAGCCTTATGTAGCCAACCAGTGCTGTACTACCCGGACTTCACTAAGGACTTTGTGGTACAGACTGATGCATCAGACGTAGGCTTAGGAGCAGTGTTGTCCCAAGTCTGGAATGAAGAAGAGCACCCAGTCATTTATCTTAGCTGGAAACTGAAACCCCACGAAGAAAATGATGCCACAATTGAAAAAGAGTGTCTAGCGGTGAAATGGGCACTAGACTCCCTGCGATACTATTTGCTGGGTAGACACTTTGATCTGATTACAAATCACGCACCCTTAAAGTGGATGGCCCAAAACAAGGAGACCAATAGAAGGGTAAATCGTTGGTTTTTGGCCCTACAAGAATACAACTTCACAGTGAAGCCTCACCCTGGGGTTCAAATGGGGAACGTGGATGCTCTATCTCGGGTACCTGCGTACCTGGCTGCGTGTGTTCCAAACCCCAGTTTTAAATAAGAGGGGGGGTATGTGACAGCCGGCAGGTAAAGACGCCTGGTTGCGTGCAGGATGGCAGGTACATCTGCCCAAGATTCAAAGTGTATACAGACTGGCTCATTAAGTCCTCTACCTAAACTCCCAGCAAGCATAGGTGAGTGCTCCACCCTGGAACCAAGTTCTGTGTCAGGTCAACAGACTGGGGAGTGTAACAGCTTGTCTGGTAAGAAGCCTGTGTGGCTGACTGTTCAGTGAGAGATCAGAGCTAGGTACAGCGGTAAGCTGTACCCGGCTGACAGACAGGGAAACTGATTGTGTGGTCAGTGGCCAAGTGGCCTAGGATTTATTTTCTTGTTTGTTTTTGTTTTGCTGTTTTCAACATTGTATCTAGTGAGAATAAACTACCTTTTTTTTTTCCATCTGAAACTGCTGTCTCGCTGTGCCTAAATTGTGTAGTGTACCCTTCCAGGGGGTCAAACACACCGCTGCCTAGCTAAATCCCTTACAATATGTTTGTTTTGTTTTTTGTATTTTTATTTTTTTTTTTGCATGGTGTTTTCAGCTTTAACCCGAAGTTGTTCTCCAGTTTTGGAAGAAGTGCTCTCTTATGCTGCAGTGCTCGCTAAATATTCCTTCCATGATTGAAACTTCTTACTTCTAATTAATTTATAGTTTGGGAGGACTTGCCAGGACTTTGGAACAGAGAGATCTTATGCTGCGTGTCCTTGAGCGGATCTGTCAATCATTTTCTGCTCATTGAAGTTGTACTCTAGTGACAAACAGAGCTGTATGCTTCAAGAATATGTTGTTCATTAAAAAAAAAAAATGAAATGAATCTGCTTTTAAAAAAATATCCAAACATGGTTTAAAAGAAATTGCAAGTCATTAATTGACGAAACATACAAAACAAGGAACCCCCGCATTTTTATGCTTAGCTCCAGGCTTTGAGGGAAACCCAACACTCCTCTGCCCAACTCTTTAGCCCTCTTTAGTATCTTTAAAAAGATACCGCTATATGCTGTCATAACCCCGGTATTTAACGTCAAAGTAATGATGTATATATACAGTGGGCGGTCTGGAAGTGGTTAAATTAAAAAATGGCTCAGTCATTTTTTGTTCCTGGACCTCCCTTTGACATTGAAACAATCTGGGTCAATCCTACTACTGTGCCACGAGCTAGTGGCTTGATGTGCTGTTTACTTGCATTGTTCGTGGGTATCATTTGCAGTATATCCCAGATAGCAAGCAATTGTGCTGCAAGTTTGAAAAGCTAGACTTGCCAGGCTTAACAAGTTTGTAGTACAATTGCAGCAAGTCTGCATTGCATGACTCCAGATCAACTTTATTTGCAAACATTCTGCAAGTCAGCCAAAAGTTTTGGTTCAGTTATGTTGTGCAAAAGTCATCCCACCACAGGGGTCACTGTAGCTGCATTGACTTGCAGAGTTTTGGCTGTAGACTCACCACTGCAACTTTGCTCTGGCTAGAGACTTGCCATGCACATTTGCTACAAATTGGAAAAGTGTCAACTAGAACTTGTGCTTCAAGTGCTCTGCAAGTGTACAACTTGCCATTGAAAATGTGCAGCAAGTTAACAAGACTTACAATTCAACACTGCCACAAAAGTTGCTTTTCGGTCTGCCCCAGTTGTTAGAAGTCCTGTGTTACCCCTAGAAGGAGTGCATTTGTCAAGTAATCCCTAGCCCACCACACTCATGCGCAGGTTGTATTAAAACATGTTACTAAGTGTTTTGTAACCCTAGTCATGACTTCTGACCTGCCCCTTCCTGCCGTGGCGGATCCAACAACAGCTTTAAAGGAAACAGCCGATTCATAGCCGCAGGTTGTCTAGGCTGTGAACACATTCCCGAGACAAGCAATGGTAGGAGGAATAAAAAGGGAGGGGAGATGTCAGCTCTGCATTCCTCTTGCCTTTGCTTGTCTCCAGAAAGTGCTCACAGACAAGACAAGTTGTGATATGAATCAGCCGTCTCTTTTATAGCTGTTGTCAGACTGGTGGAGGGGGCAGATCGGACCTCAAAACTAGGGTTAGAAAGCAGTTAGAAGCATGGGACAAAGTAATACATGTGCTTTTTCCCATACAGTGATGGCACAAGGTCATCCAGCTCCCAGGTCAAAGATTCCAAACTGGGCCCCCCACTCCCACTCATGATGTTCAGGCTTAGGGGATCCTACACCCAGCAATCAATTGCTTGTCAAAATCAATGCTGCTGTCACTTCTTGTCTTGTCTTGCAACAGAAGGAAGGTACCCCCAGTAAACCATTGCTCCCAGGGCAGCCATCCCTTTCGGCCACCCCTTGTCCCAGCCCTGGTCCCATAAGAGACAGAAATGTAAACTAACATTTTTAATAATAGATCTTCTTTAGTTGCATTTGTAGGTTGTTCAGTTACTTTCAAAGTGTATGAAAACTCTGACACTGATTTCCTCTTATTTGCTCCCTTTTGGTCTGTTAAATACACCATATAAAGCCTTTTGTTATATCTGTCCAATTAGTGCAACAAATATACCTGTCAATGCTGCCAAAAAGATGTCTCTTGTTCACTCTACAGCATCATGTCAAGGAGTCTAATCAGTCCTCCCAGTTTTTCCCTTGGGCAGCAAAACTCCTCCCTCTACAGTATCTTGAAAAAGTATTCATACTCCTTGAAATTTTCCACATTTTGCATGTTACAACCAAAAACATAAATGTATTTTATTGGGATTTTATGTGATAGACACAAAGTGGCACATCGGTGTGAAGTGGAAGGAAAATGATAAATGATTTTCAACATTTTTTTACAAATAAGTATGTGAAAAGTGTGGCTTGCATTTGTATTCAACCCTTTACTCTGATACCCCTTACTAAAACCTAGTGGAAACAATTGCCTTCAGAAGTCACCTAATTATTAAATAGAGTCCACCTACGGCTAATTCAATCTCAGTATAAATACAGCTGTTCTGTGAAGCCTTCAGAGGTTTGTTAGAGAACCTTAGAGAACAAACAATATCATGAACACCAAGGAGCACCCCAGACAGGTCAGGGATAAAGTTGTGGAGAAGTTTAAAGTCTAGTTGGGTTGTAAAAAAAATATATCCCAAGCATTGAACATCTCACGGAGCACTGTTCAATCCATCATCTGAAAATGGAAAGAGTGTGGCTGACCTGGAATTTTATAGATAGGCAACTCCTATCCTCATATTGATTAGTGGTTCCAAATTAATAACTACTGCAGAAGGGAACAGACAAAAAAAGATACTCTCATCATCTTTCCAAATAACTGTTCTGCTTTATTATGACGCCATTGAAGGTTTTTATACACATGAATACGTAGGTATCACATTAATATTACAATTGTACTTATATGGTAACAAGGGGCGTAACATAGGCCGGCTTATTCTAATCAAGACTTGAAAGAATGCAAGCATGTAATGAAAACATTATTAGTGCCGTGTGCACAATGAGTGCAATGTGCAATACATACAAAATAGGATACAATTATATACAGAACTTACAAATTTCCATTACAATCTCCCCTCTTTTGATCAATATTTTGATCACTAACCCTACCTGCTATAACCTTTAACCTGGAACCTCCACACGCTTAGCTGGAGGTAATCCTGGCCAAAGAGGCAAAACACCATTGTGGAGAATATAAGAGATGAGCAGCTTTTTCATTACAAAATTACTTTTCATTGTGAAAAATAAATGATTGATAAGACATATTTACAGATTGTTGGCTGTACATTCCTGTGGCCAGAATGGCCTTCTAGCTTAATTGCTGGCATACTGATTTATCAGCATAGGTAAACACAGACAATTCTACATAAAATGGAAGACATACAAAAGACAAATATGTCTTCAACATGGCTGAACTACTTTTCAAATACCATTAAATATATATATATATTTATATCCCTTACAATTAAAGCATTTGAATAAATAGTACCCTAGACTGTGATTCCAAGAGGGAAACAAATCAAAAACAGAGATTCTTTAATTTAGTCATTTTTGCAGTGTCTGGTGTGGATCAGGTGACTTTTGCAAAACTGTACATGAATAGACGCTGTATTGAGTCTCCAAACATTTCCTTATACATAAATGTCTCTCAACAATCCACAAGTCACCTGGCTTTCGTTTATGAGATCCTTCTAAACTGTTAGGATATGGAATTGGAGAGAAAATACACAAATTCGTTTGTTAAAAAACCTTAAAAGATTGGCAACATTCTCTGTGATTCAAGTGGAGGCCTTTAGCTGCTGAGACAAAAAATAAGCAAGTGAGTAACACACTCCCAAACCAAATCTCATAGGGAGAGAGTCCAATGTCCCCTTAGGGGCTTGATCAAATATAAGAAAAAATTCAGGCAATAGTTTTCTAGTTTCTTAGTCTTTTTTATACTACATTGTAGAGGGTAGGGGGTGTAAAAATAAAACCTCAAAACTTCTAGTAAGGACTCTCCGATAAAAATAGTTCCTCTGTTACTCTCTGTAGATTCTGGCACTCTGTGCTTACAAACTACTTTTGATAACACTTTTTACTGTGGTGTGGCCTTTGCAGAAGTATTTGCCACTGGACATCCAGAAAACATGTCCATTCAGACAAAATGCATACTCGTAAGATCCTGACTTGCGCGTCTGGATATATCTTATTGTAATCTCTGGAAGGAATTGCAGCTTTTGGTAGCACCTTTGGTAACAGGTAAAACAAGAAGTGTTATGTTCTAAACAACTGTGGTGAACCCTGGCTCTATCCCATGCTCATTTACTAAGGCAGCCATAACTAAAGATGAATTATTAATCCCAGCTATACTGGGCTAGAACTAGGGTGAAATCTGTGAGTTGCACAGAACCAGCAAGTGTCCGGGGCTGTAATACAGCATCCTTAGTTGCCTGGTCTGCTTCCATGTGTGAGTTTTAATATTAGTATGGCTACCTCAGCAAGAATTTGGAAGGCTGAAGACAGCCAATCAATTAACTTAGCATGCCTGATCGGTTTACCTGCTGAAGTAAAAACAACTTCTGGCCCTTGTAATGGAACCAAAAGCTCTCTAAATTTCCTACTATCTATATAAATATATACACTTTTGATAGCTCACGGGCTTTACTAAAGCATGGAGTTCTGCTTGCTGAGCTGGGGAAGAAGGATCCAATGACTCTGAATACAGAGTGTCCTTCTGCGTGATAAACTGCATACTCAGTATGGATTTTACCATCCTAAATATTAAACCAGGATAAAATCTACAAAAAAAACAAATATCTGGGTCTTCAGGGAGTGTGTCCTGCACTGGGCTCACAGCAGCTGATTCCTACATCATCAATTTAACACATGCGGTTTTCTTTGTCTTCAGCCTCCTCCAATAGAGGCAATAAGGTGGCTGGATTCAAATGTACGCATTCTTCATTGTTAGATTTGTACATAAACAACAATACAAATTCATATTTTGAACCTTTCAGTAGACACATGTTTAGTTTAGCTGTTTGCTTTATTTGCTGCAAAGAAATGTGGGGCCATTAAAAATTAAATATTTGACCAAAATAAATGTCTGTAACTTTATAAACTTCACGTAGCAGCACTTTGCTACTACTACTCTGATATATCGAAGGGGGGGGGGGGGGGAACCCGCCATTACTGGGTCCAACTTGCATAAATATATTACAATAATATATTCATGTTTCAAAAACACAACTTTTTCCCGGTAAAATAATAATTTCTCATTGCTTGCTCTATTGTTAGTTTTAGCTAAATAACACAAGTCCTTAGTTTCCATCTGACATTATTTTCCTGATGTCATAACATAATAAATTTTAACAATACCCTTCGGTCATGCAGAGATGTCTTCTGCTTATAACACAGAACTTGCAAGGGAAAGGGGCACATCATTTCACAATCCACACATTCTGCTTTGGATTTCAAAAATAAAAATAAATTAAAACAAAAGAACCAACAATCTGTATATGATAGAACAGAAAGCCCACGGCCAGGTCAAAAATGATAAAACAGCTGGCTGCAGATGGCATCTATCCTAACAGGGTGTGTGGACTTGATGTGATGGGTTCTGTTATATTTTAATTGTATTAATTACTCTTGCATAATGGACCACACATCAAGTTATTACCAAACCTTTAGATTTCAGTTTTGTTGAAAAACTTCTTATGTATCCCATCCATCTTGGCTTAGTTAAATGTTATGGCAGCTGTATTCCAATTAACAACCTCATCTTAATCTTTATTTTCTCTCAAATAAGGGTTTATTGTATAAATGTAAAATTACAAAATTGTTATCTTAATCTAAACTAACCCCATATTACAAATTTCCCTAATAACCTGGATTTCATTTACAACCAAAGATTGTCTAAACCAATTACAATATATCTGTTATTAATTGTTAACCTCATATCAGAAATGAATACTTGAGTGATAATCTCAATATAACACCCTGATTCTAATATATCTATCTCCACAGATATATCTCCTGTAAGAAGGACGTTTGACTTAATTTCCCTTTTTTTTTTAAATGCACTGTTTCCACTATCAAAGGATATAATACATGTTTAAATTTAACCTTCATTTTACCATGCTGGAAAACCGTTTCAAAATAATTGTGATCACATTGTTTATCATTAGATTAATTAACTTGGCACATTTTGTTATGATATACGTGTAGTCATATCATGGGTGTCCTTGCCACTAATGCCTCATCCAGCACATTCTTTGGGAGGGGTCTGCAGAGAGTTAACATCACACACACACACAAGTAATAGAACTAAGAGTCCCAGAATTCACACACATACACAATTATCTCGCTAAAAACGTTCTATCACTTTCTTTTAACGCTCTTCAATATTACCATGCTTAAATTGAGTTTTACCTTCCTAAATTCTGCTTTTCTTATTTGTTCTGATATCCCTTGAACTGTAATCCTATACTTCACATACTATAGCTTCTATGATCAGACGGCAGCCATAGTGCATATCCCATCCTCCCTCTCTGACAATGTATAAAGTATTCTGTTTTGACTTTCATTACTCTGTTTTAGAATTTACTAGTTTTAGTGCCTGACCCTAAATTTATCCCACAACTCAACATCCCAATGTCCCTGTCTAGTAGAGCTGATCGAACCCCCGGATGTTCGGGTTCGGCCGAAAATTAGGGAAAAAGTCCGGGTTCGGTACCGAACTCGACCTGAACTTTATCCCGGACCCCGAACCCCATTGAAATCAACGGAGACCCGAACTTTTCGGCACAAAAATGGCTGTAACAAAGTCCTGGCAAGTGCTAGAGGGCTGCAAAAGGAAGTAAAATGGGGGTAAGAGTAGGGCAAGTGCCCTACAAAAAAATGGGGATAGGGAAAATAAATTAAATCAAATAAAAAAAATGGGAAGGGGGGGTGGATGTGGAGTAGGAGCCTAGAGGGTGACTAGGCCGTGACCGAGACAGTGTAGGCGGTGGCGGAGAAGTAGGAGGAGGTAGCCAACACTGTTTTGTTTTTGTTTTTTTATAATTGGGGTAGCCCCCAAAATATTGAGGCATATTAAAAAAAACAAGTATACGAATGGCTGTGTGAGTCCGGTCTAAATGTTTCTGCACAAGGTACAGACAAGTCTTGTGGGATCCATGCCTGGTTCATTTTAATAATGGTTAGCGTGTCCACGTTTGCTGTGGACAGGCGGCTGTGCTTGTCTGTGATAACGCCCCCTGCCATGCTAAACACACGTTCAGACAATACACTGGCTGCAGTATGCACACATACTCTTCCCCCATGTTGCTGAAATGCTGCCTCCTGCTAAGACATTGTCTATCGGCTGGTGGTGCTGTTTGTTGTGGCGGGCTGCTGACAAAGGTTTGCCACATTTCAGCCATGCTAACCCTGACTTCTGAGGTGCTGGCAGTGCCACAGCTGCGTTGGCAGCCTCTTCCTCCTCCTCTGCCTTCGCCTTGTGCTTCCACGAGCCCCCGGTGTCATTTGGGAATGCCCTCAGTAGCGCGTCTACCAGCGTGCGCTTGTAGTCGCTCATCTTCCGATCACACTCCAGTGAGGGAATTAAGGACGGCGCGTTGTCCTTGTAACGGGGATCCAGCAGGGTGGCCACCCAGTAATCGGCACACGTTACAATGTGGGCAACTCGGCTGTCGTTGCGCAGGCACTGCAGCATGTAGTCGGCCATGTGTGCTAGGCTGCCCAGAGGCAAAGACAAGCTGTCCTCTGTGGGAGGTATATCATCTGTGTCCTCCGTATCACCCCAGCCACGCTGCAGTGATGTCCATGAGCTGCGTTGGGTGCCACCCTGCTGCGGTTCCTCCTCTTCCTCCTCCTCATGATCTTCCTCATCCTCCTCGTCCTCCAGAACTGTGCCCTGGCTTGCATATTTTTGACCTGGCCTATGCTGGTGCAGGAACCCACCCTCTGAGTCACTTGCGAATGACTGGCCTGATAACCGTGGAAATGACCCCTCTTCCTCCTCCTCCTCATCCTCCTGTGCCACATCCTCTTCCATCATCGCCCAAAGTGTTTTTTCAAGGAGACATAGAAGTGGGATAGTAACGCTGAGATCATCGTCATCGGCACTGGCCATGTTGGTGGAGTACTCAAAACACCGCAATACGCTACACAGGTCTTGCATGGAGGCCCACTCGTTGGTGGTGAAGTGTTGCTGTTCCGCAGAGCGACTGACCCGTGTGTGCTGCAGCTGAAACTCCACTATTGCCTGCTGCTGCTCGCACAGTCTCTCCAGCATGTACAAGGTGGAGTTCCACCTTGTGGGCACATTGCATTGGAGGCGGTGAGCGGGAAGGCCGAAGTTCCGCTGCAGCACAGACAGGCGAGCAGCAGCAGGGTGAGAATGCCGAAAGTGAGCACAGACGGCCCGCACTTTCTGCAGCAGCTCTGACATATCCGGGTCATTTTTTAGAAACTTCTGTACCACCAAATTCAGCACACACGCCAGACAAGGGATGTGCGTCAAACGGGCTAGGCCCAGAGCCTCTACGAGATTTTGCCCATTGTCGCACACCACCAGGCCGGGCTTGAGGCTCAATGGCGACAACCACTCATTGGTCTATTGTTCAATGCCCATCCACAGCTACTGCGCAGTGTGGAGTTTATCCACCAAACATATCAGTTTTAAAACAGCCTGCTGTCGTTTCCCCCTGGATGTGCTGATGTTGGTAGTGAAGTTGTTACACTGAGCGGATGAGTAGGTAGTCGAGGAGGAGGAAGCGCAGTAGGAGGAGGAGGCAACAGGAGGCAAAGAGAAATGCCCTGCAATCCTCGATGGTGGAAGGACATGCGCCAAATGGCTAGCCGGCTCAGGCTCACCCGCCACTACATTTGCCCAGTGTGCAGTTAGCGAGATATAGCTCCCCTGCCCGTGCTTACTGGTCCAGGTATCAGTGGTTATGTAGACCTTGCCACAGATGGCGTTGTGCAGTGCGCACTTGATCTTGTCCCCGACTTGTTTGTACAGGGAAGGGATGGCTCGCCTGGAAAAGTAGTGGCGGCAGGGAACCACGTACTGTGGTACAGCCACCGCCATCATGTTTTTTAAACTGTCTGTGTCCACCAAACGGAATGACAGCATTTCAAAGGCCAGGAATTTTGAAATGCTGGCATTCAGGGCCAGGGATCGCGGGTGGGTAGGGGGGTACTTCCTCTTTCTCTCCAGTGTTTGGGAGATGGAGAGCTGTAAGCTTCCATGGGACCATGGTGTGGAAATGCTTGGGGACGGTGGCGGACATGGTGGCGTTGCTGTCATATCGTCTGTTTGCTGGGTCGCAGGTAACACTGTCATGGTAGAGGTGGAGGAAGAGGCTGAGGCAGCAGCAGAAGAGGAAGCAGGAGGAGGCCGAGACCTTTCTTGGATTTTGATGTAATTATTCTAATGCAGCTTGTGCCTTGAATTTAGATGCCTGATCATGCAGGTTGTGGTCAGGTTTAGAACATTTATGCCTCGGCTCAGGCTATCATTGCACAGCGTGCAAACCACTCGTGTCTTGTCGTCAGCACTTTGTCTGAAGGACTGCCACGCGGGGGAATGCCTTTGAGCTGCCTTTGGTGTGCTAGGTCCCTGGGTGTGGTGGGTAGTAGCAGGCATACTGTCTAGGGGACGCTCGCTCCACTTTTGCAACCTGCTTCCTCTTTTGCTGTGCTGGTGCCTCTGTGCAACCACCACCTCTTCCTCCAAACTGCACATGTCACTCGCATGACCCTCAGTCCATATGGGGTCTAGGACCTCATCATCCTCCTCCCCATCATCTTCCACCCACCCTTCACCACTGCCCTCCTTGTCAGTCTGCACACTGTAGAAAGCTGCAGCAGTTGGCACATGTGTTTCGTCATCATCTATGACGTGCTGCGCTGGTGTTTCCATGTCCTCATCCTGCAATAGAAGTGGTTGGGCATCGGTGCACTCAATGTCTTCCACTTCTGGGGCAGCGCTATGTGGATGGCCCACAGAAAGCACACCAGGAGAGTCATCAAAAAGCATAAGAGTCTCTTGCATGACTTGGGGCTCAGACTGCTTGGCTAATTTACAAGGGGCTGAGGTGAAAGACAGATGGCCATGGGGTTCAGGTGCCAACTCTGAGCTTTCATCAAGGGGACCGGGAGGGAGACAATTTAAAGGAACTGGAGGCATTGTCAGCCACCCAATCTACTATTGCCTGTACTTGTTCTGGCCTCACCAATCATTGAGCAGCATTTGGGCCTACCATATAACGGTGAAGGTTCTGTTGGCTACCTGAGAAAGGTGTTTCACTTGTGCGTGTAGCTGGCACACATCGACCACGTCCTCTCCTTCCAACAGGAGCTTCAGGAGCTTCACCAACACCAGCAGCACCAGCATCACCAGCAGCACCATGACCACGTCCCTTATTTGATGCTCTCCTCATTGTGCCCGCAAATGTACTATGTAGCCCTATTTAAGTATTTATCAATACCAATTAATACCTTCTATTTTTTGGAAAACACCAATGTAGATGAACTTTTTAATATGGTGCAAGAAATGCACCGCTCACACCAACAGCAGGAACCTCTCCCTATAGAACTAGGAGATGATTATAGAACAATAATCTGTCCCTTACAGGAGCAGGAGGAACCTCTCCCTATAGAACTAGGAGATGATTATAGAACAATAACCTGTCCCTTACGGGAGCAGCGGGAACCTCTCCTTTTAGAATTAGGAGATGATTATAGAACAATAATCTGTCCCTTACAGGAGCAGCAGGAACCTCTCCCTTTAGAACTAGGAGATGATTATTGAACAATAATCTGTCCCTTACAGCAACAGCTGGAACTTGGCCCTATAGGAGTAGGCGATGATTTTTGAACAATAATCTGTCCCTTGCAGCAACAGCTGGAACCTCTCCCTTTAGAACTAGGAGATGATTATAGAACAATAATCTGTCCCTTACAGGAGCAGCAGGAACCTCTCCCTTTAGAACTAGGAGATGATTATAGAACAATAATCTGTCCCTTACAGGAGCAGCAGGAACCTCTCCCTTTAGAACTAGGAGATGCTTATAGAACAATAATCTATCCCTTACAGCAACAGCTGGAACCTGGCCCTAAAGGAGTAGGCGATGATTTTTGAACAATAATCTGTCCCTTACAGCAACAGCTGGAACCTGAGCCTATAGAACTAGGAGATGATTTTAGAACAATAATCTGTCCCTCTAAGCAGTAGCCTCTACCTAGTGCAGTCAGATCGTTCTGTAATGCAGGATGAGATCTGCAATCTGTCACTCAAAGCAGCAGTATGAGAAATCTCTAATTAGTCCAGAATCAGATCGTTGTGTAATGCAGGGTTAGATCTGCAATCTGTCCCTCAGAGCAGCAGTAGTAGTAATCTCTAATTGGTCCACAATCAGATCATTCTGTAATGC
Source organism: Glandirana rugosa (assembly GCA_018402905.1). NCBI lineage: Eukaryota > Metazoa > Chordata > Amphibia > Anura > Ranidae > Glandirana > Glandirana rugosa. Next base: position 1,453,956 of record BLSH010403222.1, on the reverse strand, counting down.
AGGATGAGATGTTATAATATCTGCAATCTGTCCCTCACAGCGCCGGCAGCTTCCTCTCCCTACACTAGTCAGAGTCTCAGAGAGCATGTGACTGCAGCACTAAGTGACTCCAGCTTATAAAGAGGCTGGGTCACATGATGCACTGGCCAATCGCAGCCATGCCATTAGTAGGCATGGCTGTGATGGCTTCTAAGGGCAAACCAGTGAAACGCTTGTTGATTGGCTGCCCTGCAGCTATTCAACATGCGTGATCAATTACCAGAATCCAGAACCCGAACCAGAATGTTTTTTGAAATGTCCGGGTTCGGGTCCCGGACACCCCAAAGTTCGGTACGGACCCGAACTTTACAGTTCACTCAACTCTACTGTCTAGTGTTAAATGTCTGTCACCCTTCATCCATCCTGCTCACATAGATAGCTGTTCCTCTAGCTGTTTAATCTGCATGATATTTAGTCCTTTGGTAACCCTGTTACCCACTGTGGATCGCTGTCCACTCTAACCATATATCTAGGTGCTCAGTATAGGCGCGGACCGTACCTTCGGTTCATATATTTTATAGCGCTCCTCTTGTGCTGGGCATTTTTGAGGGTCTCTTACCCTTCATTTCCTTACTTAATTTAATGCCCATGACTGGCCAGTCTTCTCTCTTCTCTAATTGTGCCTGTACCCTCTTCCTCTAAACTACTTTATCTAGCAGATGTGTACTTCATATACCTGTGAACAGCACTATTCTTCTTTTTCTTATCTATAACACTGCAATGGACAGTATACAGTGACGACATATCATATAACCACCAATCAATACAGTTTGATTAAAGGGAGTAAAATAGGTACCCTTTGTCCCAAAAATGCCTTACCGATCAAGGAAGCCTGATAACTCAAATGTAAGCAAAAGGTTTACCTCAGCCGGCTGATTATTAGAAATTCCCGGATCGTCTCAAGCTCCTCGTTTCGGATTCTCAGGGTCACCTGTAAATCCACTCCTAAGGCAAAGCTCACCATCTGACCTGGAATTTTATAGACAGGCAACTCCTATCCTCATATTGATTAGTGGTTCCAAATTAATAACTACTGCAGTAGGGAACAGAGACAAAAGATACACTCAGCATCTTTCCAAATAACTGTTCTGCTTTATTATGACGCCATTGAAGGTTTTTATACACATAATTACGTAGGTATCACATTAATATTACAATTGTACTTGTATGGTAACAAGGGCGTAACATAGGCAGGCTAATTCTAATCAAGACTCGAAAGAATGCAAACATGTAATGAAAACATTATTAGTGCTGTGTGCACAATGAGTGCAGTGTGCAATACATACAAAATAGGATACAATTATATACAGAACTTACAAATTTCCATTACAATGACACAACTGCAAACCTATCAAGACATGGCCGTCCACCTAAACTGACAGGCCGGGCAAGGAGAGCATTAATCAGAGAAGCAGCCAAGAGGTCCATGGTAACTCTGGAGGAGCTGCAGAGATCCACATATCAGGTGGGAGAATCTGTCCACAGGACAATTATTAGTTGTGCACCCTACAAATCTGGCCTTTATGGAAGAGTGGCAAGAAGAAAGCCATCAATGAAAGAAAGCCATAAGAAGTCCGGTTTGCAGTTTGCAAGAAGCCATGTGGGGGACACAGCAAACATGTGGAAGAAGGTGTTCTGGGCAAATGAGACCAAAATTGAACTTTTTAGCTTAAAGTGGATGTAAACCCTCCATATACCCAGTGAAGTGAACAGCCACAGATAATACACAGCGATGACACAAACCTCCCTATACAAGTTTTTTTTTTTTGTTCCATAATATACAAGTTTTATATGTATATCTTCTGTCTTCCCTTTGATACACTGTTTAGAAAATGCACGTTCTGTTAGATTTTCCTCTTCCTCATTCCTATCTGGGAGGGGTTGATAGCTAGACAGTGTGAGAGAGTGTGAGAAAGCTGATTGGAGGAAAGGCACACACCCCGTGCCCACACATGCATAGCTCTGACTGTGTTTTGTTTAGTAGCCTGCTAATCTATTTTTAATAACCTCCCCCAACTCTAATTCTACAGTCCCTGACAAAAGTCTTGTCGCTTATCTATTTTGTAGAAACACCTGCTATTAACCTGACTTTTAATTAATCAATTGGTGTTAGAAATAGCTCATATGAAAAGCTAAAACCCTCCCAAATGATGTTTAATGCACTGAAATAAATTAGTTTCACTGAAAAAAGATTTATCATTTAATCAAGACAGAAAGGTCAAATTTTGTCAAGACAAAAGTTTTGTCGCCTATACAGAAATTGAACAAATTTACTGCAAATACAAAAATATATCAGCAAATTAAGTAGTGGTGCTGTGAGATCCAAATATAATATCTCGTATGACTTCCATGAGCTTGAAGGACTGCATCCATGCGGTTTGGCAAGGATTCATACAATTTATTGATGAAGTCATCAGGAATAGCAAAGAAAGCAGTCTTGCATGCCTCCCAGAGTTCATCAATATTCTTTGGTTTCGTCTTCCATGCTTCCTCTTCCATCCTACCCCACATATGCTCAATGATGTTCATGTCTGGTGACTGGGCTGGCCAATCCTGGAGCATCTTGATCTTCTTCACCTTGAGGAACTTTGATGTGGAGATGGAAGTATGCAATGGAGAGCCATCCTGCTGCAGAATTTGGCCTCTTTTGTGGTTGGGAATATAAGAGGTAGCTAAGATTTCTTGGTATTTTAGACTATTGATGTTGCCTTCCACCCTGCAGAGCTCTCGCACACCCCCATACTGGATGTAACCCCAGACCATGATTTCTCTGCCACCAAACTTCACTGTTTTCTGGGTGAATCTCGGATCCATGCGGGCTCCAGTAGGTCTCCTGCAATATTTGCGGCGACTGTGGTGTAATTCAACAGCAGATTCATCTGAAAAATCCACCTTCTGCCACTTTTCCAGCGTTCATCCTTTTAGCAGGCTGTGGGCCTTGACAAATGCCAAACGGTTTTTCAATTGTCTTTTGTTTAGTGCTGGCTTCTGGGCACTGATTCGACCATGGAGGCCATTTCCAGACAGAATCCGACAAACTGTTCTGGTTGACACAGAGACTTCAGGTGACCAGGTCTCATGGAGCTCTGCTGCAGTGGAAAATGGGCTGATCTTGGATTTTCGAGCCAACAAACGGTCCTCTCGAGCAGTTGTCTTGCGGGGTCTGCCTGACCTGGGCTTGTCAAAAACGTCTCCAGTCTCTTCAAATCTTTTTTTTTATCCTCTGTACCTGACGCTGAGACACATTGAAGGTGTCTGCCACATCAGCAATGGATCTGCTCTTCAGACTCTTGATATTCAAAACTTTAGTCTCAGGGTGAATCTTAGGCATGTTTGCAGAGGTCTAGTTGCAGTTGATGTGAAGGTCTAGGGTACTGGGGTTCTTTTTATACACACCTGAGACCTAATTGATCCATTATTAGTCACAGGTGAAGCTCATATGACAAGGCGACAACACTTATGTCTTTGCAAAAATTGACTCAATGGGCTTTACCAAGCTGTTAATATTAGAATACTTTTTGACAGTTTCGTTTTGCACTGAAACATTATTACAAAAGCTGCTGGGATTAAAATGAGCCATTTCTTGTAAAAAATCTTGATTAGAAATATATTTCAGCCGCACTTCAGGTCAATTTGTACACAAGCGACAAGACTTTTGTCAGGGACTGTATGTCCCGACTAACCAGAACGAGTGAGAACTTATCAGGCTGATAACAGAGCTACGGAAGAAGAGACAGCAACGGGACATAGCTATTTGAAAAAAGATAACAAAACACTACAGACAGATATGCCCAGCTCAAATTTCATGAATCAGGTTTACATCCACTTTATAAGCAAAATGTGTGATGGAAAACTAACACTGCACATCACCCTGAACACACCATCCCCACTGTGAAACATGGTGGTGGCAGCATCATGTTGTTGGGATGCTTTTCTTCAGCAGGGACAGGGAAGCTGGTCAGAGTTGATGGAAGATGGATGGAGCCAAATACAGGACAATCTTAGAAGAAAACCTGTTCGAGACTGCAAAAGACTTGAAACTGGGGTGGAAGTTCACCTTCCAGCAGGACAACAACCCTAAGCATACAACCAGAGCTACAATGGAATGGTTTAGATCAAAGCATATTCATGTGTTACAATGTCCCAGTCAAAGCCCAGACCTAAATCCAATTGAGAATTTGTGGCAAGACTTGAAAATTGCTGTTCACAGAAGCTCTCCATCCAATCTGGTAGAGCGTGAGCCATTTTGCAAAGAAGAATGGGCAAAAATGTCACTCTTTAGATGTGGTAGAGACATCCCCAAAAAGACTTGCAGCTGTCATGGCAGCAAAGGTGGTTCTACAAAGTATTGAGGGGGCTGAATACAAATGCATGCCACACTTTTCACATATTTATTTGTAAAAATTTTGGAAGTCACTTATCATTTTCCTTCCACTTCACAATTCTCTGCCGCTTTGTGTTGGTCTACCACATAAAATCCCAATAAAATACATTTACGTTTTTGGTTGTAACATGGCAAAATGTAGAAAATTTCAAGGGGTATGAATACATTTTCAAGGCACTGTATTTTAGGCTGATGAAGGGGGGGGGGGGGAGTGATTCTGTAGTTTGTCAAAATACAACTGGGCAGGGCTGACACCATTCTATTTTGCTACAGAAAAGTCAGCCAACAGCAAGCAATTATGAAATGAATGCATTTCTACCAGGATCAACAGGGTCTTTTAAGGGTTAAACATGTACAAGCATTACAGACATGTACTGCATATGGTTTTATTTTTTATTTTTTTATGACTAACACTATAAGGGGTCTGTTTATAAAGAAGCGAATGTGGCTTCCATCAAACCTTCCACTGGTGGGAAACCAATGTCATTTGAAACACAGTGAATGTGTAATGCATTTCATACAGAATACAGCTCTGTGTATCGGCAGCAGTACGGGGACTTCCCATCCAACTCCCAGTGAAAAAAAAATTGCTCTGATTGGCTATAGTGGAAGGCGGGTGGATGATGTCACGATCTCCACCAAACAGAGGAAGCCTTGTATTTATTCATAAAATATAAAGCTTTCTGTGAATGACTGAGCAGCACTCAGCCCTTCTCCTTTCGGGAACAAGATGGGAAATCCCTGTACCACTGCCAAAACACGGAGCTGTATACTCAATGTAGCTGATGCCACATACAGTTTAAACATCACTCATAGCTGTATTAGTAAAGGAAATAGTTCATTTGGGCCAGCTTGGCTCAAACTAACTATTTAAAGTGAATGGAAACTTGGAGTGAAGCCTCGTACACACGGGACGACGATCGTACTTACGATCGTCGCAAATCGTATGTTGGCTGTTGTATGTAGCATACTGACTGCACTACACGATCGTACGACCACAGAAAGAACGTTCAGGTGCATGTAATTAGCATCCGGCCGTTCCTGACTTCTGAGCATGCGTGTTTTGTACAATACAACTTGTTGTACCAACTGCTTTGTACACACGATACAACGGTCGTATGAGCGCTTGTTGGTACGACCAAATTTTCTAGTCTGCTCATACAACTCCCTTGTACAACTGTCATATGTTCGACTGTTTTAATCGCGCATACGAACGATCAATATCGCATACACCGGTCGTTAGTACGACCTGTTGTATACGATCGTCGTCCCGTGTGTACGAGGCTTTAGTCAGGTCTCTGACCTCATTATTTATCACTGCAGCTAAAGGGACACAGCTTGGCAAAAGACCTGCTCCAGCTTGTGATTGGACAGTAAGGCTTTATGCACACTGTGGTCTATTGACGCCTTTTTTCTCCTATGGAAGTTTAGCAGTAGCTTGTTTATGTTTATGCCAGAATTCTGGCCATTGGAATGCATAAATTCAGGAATGTGCCTAGCGTTAAAATGCGTTTAGGTGCTTTTGACCATTTTTTTATGCTCAAAAGCTCCTCTCCTGAACACACTTTTATTGTTCTTTTCTACCTTTAAACGCCTCTGCCTTGAAACCCCTACACTATATTGTAAAAAAAGTATTGGGACGCCTGCCTTTACATGCAAATGAACTTTAATGGCATCCACGTCTTAGTCCATAGGGTTCAATATTGAGTTGGCCCACCCTTTGCAGTTATAACAGCTTCAACTCTTCTGGGAAGGCTGTCCACAAGGTTTAGGAGTGTCTATGGGAATGTTTGACCATTCTTCCAGAAGTGCATTTGTGAGGTCAGGCACTGATGTGGACGAGCAGGCCTGACTCACAGTCTCAACTCTAATTCATCCCAAAGGTATTCTGTCGTGTTGAGGTCAGGACTCTGTGCAGGCCAGTCAAGTTCTTCAACCCCAAACTCGTTCATCCATGTCTTTATGAACCTTGCTTTGTGCACTGGTGAGCAGTCATGTTGGAACAGGAAGGGGCCATCACCAAACTGTTCTCACAAAGTTGGGAAAATGTCTTGGTATGCTGATGCCTGAAGAGTTCCCTTCACTGGAACTAAGGGGCCAAGCCCAACCCCTGAAAAGCAACCCCACATCATAATTCCCCCTCCCCCTCCACCTAATGATTTGGACATGTCTATAAACACATGGATGAGGGGGAACTTGACTGACCTGCACTAGGCTGAGTCCTGACCTCAACCAGATAGAACACCTTTGGGATGAATTTGAGTGGAGACTGCAAGCCAGGCCTTCCCATCCAACATCAGTGCCTGACCTCACAAATGCTCTTCTGGAAGAATGGTCAAACATTCCCATAGACACTCCTAAACCTTGTGGACAGCCTTCCCAGAAGAGTTGAAGCTGTTATAACTACAAAGGGTGGGCCAACTCAATATTGAACCCTACGGACTAAGACTGGGATGCCATTAAATTCCATGTGTGTGTAAAGGCAGGTGTCCCAATACTTTTGTCAATATAGTGTATATGTGCATGGACACATAAGTTAACATGGGGGGTGTTTAGAGGCAGCAAAAAAAAAGCTCAAACACCTGCAAAAGCAGCATTTTTGAACTCTTGTGCATGAGGCCTTAAGGAACAGAAGCATACTGATGAGCTCCATCACTCTTCTCTCTACTCCTATCAGCAAGCTCTATGTTGTAGATTGACAGCATTTGTAGAGACTAATTGGCGTACAGTGCTTTCCCTCCCTCTCTGAATCTGAAGGAAGGCTAATATAAAAACATAATGAGTCAGTGATGGCCAGTCCATTAGGGGCACAGGGGGCCACCCCCCTTATCTCCATGTGTCGGCCCCTAATCCCCATGCAGGATGAGTAGATTTCTATAAGTTTTTTGATTTTTAATCACATGATTAAAGCCTGAAGCTCTAATTGGCTTCAAAAAGGTTGGGATTGGGGTGCAGATTCTTGCGCCCCGAGCCCACCCACTTGTGACATTAGCAAATCAATATTCGCTCTTGTGTTCCAGCTTCTCCTCCCGACCAATCAGGACAGAAGGCCGGTCTTAAAGCTGTATTGGCCGGGGGGGAGAAGCCGGTGTTCCATCAGAATAGGTGACCAGACGTGAACATCCCCTCCCACCCAGACATGACACCTTCAGGCCGCTGGTACTTCACCCCCCGGCAGCAGCTAGAACGCAGCCCATCACGCCGCGCCTGCGTGGATCTGGACAAGGAACTCTCATACCAGCAGCAGTCGGCCAACCTCATTCAAGACAAGGGCCAGTAGCTCATCGTATTTTGACGGAACACCGCAACCTGGATGGGGTAAGTGTGGACCCAGTCGGGGGGGGGGGGGGGGTTGTTTGCCGCCCTCCCCCAAAAAAATGAAGCACCAGCCACCGCTGAATGAGGTGCTATTTATAAATACATTTATGTGTATTTTAATCCATACATTACTGACTTTTCTTGACTATTTGCTTTTAGTTCTCCTGGAAACCATTTCAAGACTGCCGCCTCCCTATGCTTTGCTCTTAGCTTTTATAAATGGTGCATTTCTTCCTTTTGACAGTGAAGAAACGAGTCCGTCTTACGAGCCATGTCACTTACATGTGACTTAGATGGATCCGAAAGCTTATTCCTACACCACGGCCACCTTATAAAACATTAATCTATCCGGGAGGATAAGCTATGACCCGTCACCACAAAACATGTCATAACTATTTTGACAGAGTATTTGTAATACACCAGAACAGATGGCTCCTCTGTACTGGTTGGCATTACAGGGACTTTTGCTGACAGGCACATATTAAGTAAGTGCATTTTTTTTTTCCCGCAGCACAATCAGATGCATTCCCCTATTAATCAATCACAGCCGGCTGCCTCTTTGACAGGTCGAGCTTTTAGGCTTTCCTGATTTGAAAGCCTGATTCTATTACTAACTCACAGATCTCGTGAAGGATTAAACACAAACTCCACCTATGAGTATTCAATGATAAAATCTGTATAACAACCTCTATGGGTTTCACTAGCACTATTACATCTCTTTTTTTTTTTTGTCTTTTTTTTCCTTCTGTCCCTAAGGAATAATTAGGCCTGTCCTTTGTCTATTATAAACTTTATCTTTATCCAAAAATGTTTTGCTTTGCACGGAGTATGGAAGGGTTACAACTAGTGGTGCACCGAATGAAAATTTTGGAGCTGAAAATGCACTAAGCCAAAAGCTGAAAACCGAAACCGAAAATTACAGTTTTTAAAAAATATTTATATTTTTATATACAATTGTCATATGCAGCCTACCTGTGCCTGGGCACTGACAGGTGGCACTGATTGGCACTGATAGGTGGCACTGGTTGGCACTGACAGGTGGCACTGGATGGTACTGGCAGGTAGCACTGATTGGCACTGACAGGCGGCACTGGATGGTACTGGCAGGTGGCACTGATTGGCACTGGTTGGCACTGACAAATGGCACTGGATTGTACTGGCAAGTGGCACTGATTGGCACTGACAGGCGGCACTGGATGGTATTGGCAGGTGGCACTGATTAGCACTGACAGGGGGCACTGGATGGTACTGGCAGGTGGCACTGATTGGCACTGACAGGTGGCCCTGGATGGTACTGGCAGGTGGCACTGATTGACACTGGTTGGCACTGACAGGCAGCACTGGATGGTACTGGCAGGTGGCACTGATTGGCCCTGACAGGCAGCACTGGATGGTACTGGCTGGCACTGGCAAAAGAGATGAGTAGATTCACAATGCACAGAGAGCACTGCTTGTACGAGCCGGTCTGTGCATGAAACTGTCAGCTAATTACACTGGAATGCAGAGAATGTAGAGAGAGAGCTGTCCGATTTTCACTGAGATCGGAGGTGGGTGGGACTGAACAGCTAACACCCGAGTCCCGCCTACCTCCCGGCATCAACTTGAAGATCTGACAGCTGCATTCTCTGCATTCCAGTGTAATTAGCTCACAATTTCATGCACAGAGCGGCTCGTACAAGCAGCGCGCTCTGTGCATTGTGAATCTACTCATCTCCCACATCCATTGCAGGATATGTGATGCACACATACACCGCAATGGAGGGCACCCGCCCCCTTTTCGGTATCAACCCATTCTTTTTCTTTTGGCCAATACCAAAACACTGATTTTGAACGAAAATGCCAATAATTTTCGGCTGCCGAAATCCCAAGTTAGAACCCTCTAAGTTTTTATTGTTCAAACAAGGTAGCGGAGCTCTGGACTTTGTAAATATAGGCAGCTCTCGAACACTGATGAGCTCAGGTGTGTCCGGACTAGGATCTCAATCAACGTCATTGCAAGGACCAAATGTATGGCCACCACTCCAAGGATCCACTGAATGGCCATGGCTTTTTGGAGAACAGTGATGAGCTTGGGTGTGTTTACACTAGGATCTCAACCTATGTCATTCCAAGGGCCAAATTTATTGCCACCACTCCAAGGACCCAGTGTACGGCCATGGCTTATTGGAGAGTAGTGATAAGTGTGGGTGTGTACAGACTAGAATCTCAACCAAAGTCATATCCAGGACCAAATGTAGGGCCATCACTCCAAGCACCCAATGGATGGCCAGGGCTTATTGGAGAGTAGTAATAGAATTGGGTGTGTTCAGACTTGGACTCTGGACCTCACCCTAGCCTGGTTTTCCAAATGGGTGCAAGGGCCTTTTTAAATACAGCTCTCGAATGGTGATGAGCTCAGGTGTGTCCAGACTAAGTTCTCAACCAACATCATTCCAAGGTCCAAATGTATGGCGACCACTCTAAATACTTAATGCATGCCCATGGCTTATTGGAAAGTAGTGATGAGCTCGGTGTGTTAAGACTAGGACCTCAACCAAAGTCACTCCAAAGACCAAATGTATGGCCACCACTCCAAGGACCCAATACATGGCCATGGCTTATTGGAGAGTAGTGATAAGCTTGGAAGTATTCAGACTAGGACCTCAACCAAAGTCACTCCAAGGACCAAATATATGGCCACCACTCCAAGGACCCAGTGGATGGAAATGGCTTATTGGAGAGTAGTTATGGAATTGGGTGTGTTCAGACTTGGATCCAAAAACTTGTGTTCAAGCCTGGCTGGATGCTATCATCTGTATGGGACAGTCATCTGCTGCTGGAGCATTCTCCACCCTTCAGCTGCATGTATACATGCGCCTGCAGGGCGAAGAGTACATTGGCTGCAAATGATATGTCTGTTCAGGTAACAATTTCCTGGTGGGCTTGCATGCATGAGTTTAGATTCTTGTCCAAACACACTCAGGTTCATCACTACTCTCCATTAAGCCATGACCATACACTGGGTCCTTGGAGTGGTGGCCAAACAATAGATCCTTGGAGTGGCAAGAAAACCAGCAATCAGAGCAACCGTTACTTATCTCCTTATTACCTGTTCCTAGTCATTCCCTCCATATTGGAAGTTAAGAGGCTAGTTGTGTACTCCCCGAAACCTGTTGACATTTCTAAAAGAACATTTGAATTGATTAATAAAACCTTGTGGTACTCTCTTCTCCTAAACATTTTTTTATTGCTTTCTTTATCCTGCTACAGTCACCAGGATAAAACTTCATGGTAAATATACCTTTTTGTTCTGATCTGCCTGTGGCCATTCTGATCTATGCACCCACCCACCAACTGGCAAGCCAACCACTCTGAAGTTTGGGTATATGGGCAGGTTTAGGTGCTCCCAGAGCATCATTTGGCTCTAGCCCCCCCCACAGTAAAATGTGCTCCCTGTGGCAGGAACCAGAGTTCTGCCCAAAAACCCACCACAATAGGTGAGCAGTGGTTAATGGTGAAAAGGGGTGCAGAGGTGAGGTGCAGTAGTAGAAAGATGTGCAATAGAGGTGAGTATTGGTGGAAGGGGGATGCAGAGGTGACCATTGTTGAACAAGGAGAGGGAGGTTGCAGAGCTGAGGAGGTGTAGAGGTGATCAGGATTGCAGTGGAGGAGCTGATGCAAAAGTAAGTGGTGGATAATGGAGTGCAGAAGTGAACAGTGGTGAACAAGGGGTGCAGTGGATGAGGGGGTTCAATGTTTAGCAGCAGGTAAAGGGTTGTTTTGATGGGAAGATAGAGAGGTGAGCGGTGGATGAGGAGGTGCAGTTTTGAGCAAAAGACAAGGGGCTTCAGGGGTGAAGGAAGGGGTGAAAGTGGTGGATGAGGCGATACAGAGATGAACCAGGGGGTAAACAATGAGCCAGGGGTGCCTGGGAGAGCAGTAGAAATGGGTGTGCAAAGGGGAGCACATTTCCCTTAGGTTAGGAGGATGTTTAGGAGGGTTTCAATTTAGGAGGATTTTTTTCTGGGGAAAATTGTTGGCTGGGGGAAGATTTTGTTTGCACTGTAATTTCCCTATTCTACGCTGCATTATTTTGTACTCCGAGCTGTACATTTCCTATTCCACACTGCCTGATTCTTTATGATGCATCTCAGACTCTGTTTAACTAAACCTCCTTAATACTCCACGCAATGCAAACTTTTGCTACACAGTGCTGAGCATGTTTTTTTCTCCAGCAAGAAGGACCAACTTATGATTTTGCACACAGACCTGCACATGGTCCATTCCTTATCATGTGACCAGCAATCTCCTGACTTCTGCTTACACCTGATTGTGCTGCTAGAAAAAGCTTTTGTTGGCCACTGGAGAGAGCTCCTAGGGGCAAGAGAAGGGCTCTACATTTGAATGAGCCTCCATTCTCCCAGGAGTGCCCTCTAGTGGCAGCCAACAGTGGCAGCTTCAGCACTACAGCAGAATGCAAGCAAAAGGTAGTGAACAGACTCTAGCAGCACAGGGACGCACCTATGTCTTTTTCTCAGCAGGAACGGGGGAAGGGGGAACACAGTTTTAGCACCTCCAGCACTGAATGTATGTAATAGTAAGAGGTGCTGAAGTATGCAAGATGGTCTATTGATGTTGTGGTGGTCTATAGTTGCTGGTGGGGGATCTGTTTTTGCTGGAGGGGTCAATTTTTTCTGGTGGGGATATACTGTTGAGGGAGGGATCTATTGTTGCTAGCTCCTGCAGGGTCTATTAATGCTGGCTGCTGGGGAATCTATTGTTGCTGGCAGACAATGCCACTTGGGGTGTACGTTTAATGGGGTGGATTGACTGTTTGTGGGCAGGGGGATAATTTGTAGTGTGAGGTCTATTGTTGGTGGGGATCTATTATTCTTGGGGGATCTAATGTTGCTGGGGAGGATTATTGTTGCTGTTGGGGGATCTATTGTTGCAGGGGGGGGTATTTGCTGGGAGGGATCTACTGTTGAGACAGGGATCTTTTGTTGCTGGCTGCTGGAGGGTCTATTAATGCTGGCTGCTAGGAGATCTCCTGTTGCTGATGGACAAATCCTTTTGGGGTACATGTTTGATGGGGTGGATCTGTTGTTGCTGGGGTTATTTTTTTGCAATGAGGTCTATTGTTGGTGGCTGTAGGGGATCTATTTTTCTTCTTTTCTTGTTATCATGAATACATTCTTTACAAATTACTTAGCACCAAACACTGATACTTGATTCTGTAGTCATTAAAAGGGGCAATGCTGGGAGGTGGGTATGGGGTGGAACCAAGGAACAGTGCTTGGAGGTGGGTAGGGTGTGGAACCAAGGAATGGTGCTTGGAGGTGGGTAGGGGGTGGAACCAAGAAATGGTGCTTGGAGGTGGGTAGGGGATGGAACCAAGGAATGGTGCTTGGAGAGGTTCGTGGTAAGGAACCAAGGTAGGGGATGGGTGGAGGTTCGTGGTAAAGAACCAAGGTGGGGGATGGGTGGAGGTTCGTGGT
>BLSH010403222.1:1424286-1440728 GCA_018402905.1 Glandirana rugosa | reverse complement strand
GGGATGGAACCAAGGAACGGTGCTTGGAGGTGGGTAGGTGGTGGAACCAAGGAACAGTGCTTAGAGGTGGGTATGGGGTGGAACCAAGGAACAGTGCTTGGAGGTGGGTAGGGTGTGGAACCAAGGAATGGTGCTTGGAGGTGGGTAGGGGGTGGAACCAAGGAACAGTGCTTGGAGGTGGGTAGGGGATGGAACCAAGGAACGGTGCTTGGAGGTGGGTAGGTGGTGGAACCAAGGAACAGTGCTTAGAGGTGGGCAGGGGGTGGAACCAAGGAACAGTGCTTGGAGGTGGGTAGGGGGTGGAACCAAGGAATAGTGCTTGGAGGTGGGTAGGGGATGGAACCAAGGAACGGTGCTTGGAGGTGGGTAGGTGGTGGAACCGAGGAACAGTGCTTAGAGGTGGACAGGGGGTGGAACCAAGAATCAGTGCTTGGAGGTGGGTAGGGGGTGGAACCAAGGAATAGTGCTTGGAGGTGGGTAGGAGGTGGAGAAAAGGGATGGCCCAGAAGGAGGGGGTACTTGCACCTATTTTCTGAGAACAAAAGTTCTGGACACACCAATCTCTTCAACCAAGGCTCGAAATTCCAGTAGCTTCTAGGGACAATGCCAGCTAAAGAGTCTACATACAAAATACAGAATTCCTTAAATGAGCAAAAAAAAGGAAACAAATGGATGAACTGCAATGCAACTATGCCACATCTGGTAGCTATTTGAATACTAAAGCACCCTAGGTTTTGGTGGCCCCTGGGCACTCTGGATAGCAGCTAAACATCTGTGCAGGCACACATTCAGTATCTTCCTATTTACAAGCATTGAGCAGTCCGTGACCACAGGTTTGCTTTAAATTGTCCAAATGTCCTCTGTAAACACATGATTTTATGAGTCTCCATATGATTTAACAACCCCTCCTGATATGAAGTCTATAAACTAACTCTTTTTATAGCTGCTAAACTATTGTCACAGCATTTTCCGGTACAGTTCTATCCATAGCGGAACACTCTATAGGTTTTAAAACCACTCAGCCGCTTAGAGGTGGTTGAGGGAGCATTGTAATTATTCCTCTATATATTCTGTCATTGAGAGTCAGTATGTCAGGCAAGGTCTAAAACAAACCTATTTTATTGATGACCTTCAGTTTGTATTGGAGGCCTTTAATCCCGGGGATTTATTGTTACCGTGTTTATAAAGAACAGGCATCTTCCATTGTACAATATGAGAGTAGTATGAGTGGTATGTATGGTCGTAAGAGATAGAAAATCTTCTAACTTGGTAGGTTTTATATTTTATATTTTACATATTTGTTAGCATATTATGTTTAAAAAAAAGGAAAGATAGATAGATAGATAGATAGATAGATAGATAGATAGATAGATAGATAGATAGATAGATAGATAGATAGATTGTATGAAGCTCTTTGTAACAATAGCAGATGGGCAGAGCTGGGAATTCAGGTGCTATAACAATTGAAAATATCTATACCTAAACTTCAGTATTAAAGTAGTTCTAAAGACAGAAGGTTTTTTTTTATCTTAATGCATTCTCTGTATTAAGGCAAAAAACCTGTATACGGCCCCCTCCCCCCCCTTTACACTTACCTGAGTCCAATCTTGATCAAGTGCTGTGCTCAAGAGCAGCGGCTCTCTTGGCTCTCTCTCTTCTCTCTAGATGTGCGGTTCGTTTTGTTCTGAATTGAAATTTGGACAAATTTTTGTATCCAAATTTCCGAATTACAATAGTAAAGATTTTAGACAAATCCAAAATAATGAAACAAAATTTTGGACGAAATTCAAATTGTTTTCTAATCAAATTGTATTGGTTTCTAATCAAATTCAAATAGTTTTCAAATTCAAACCAATTCAAATGGTTTGCGAATTTGAACAGTTTTCGAATCGAATTTGAATTTCCGAATAGAATAGAATAGAAAATAAAGGAATAGAATAGAAAAGAATATAATAGATTTTAAAGCCGTCATTTGTCTATAGCAGGCATCCTCAAACTATGGCCCTCCAGCTGTTGCAGAACTACACATCCCATGAGGCATTGTAAAACTCTGACATTCACAGACATGACTAGGCATGATGGGAATTGTAGTTCCTGAACAACTGGAGGGCCATAGTTTGAGGACCCCTGGTCTATAGCATGGTCATGAAGAGGCTAAAGCCCAACTCCAGGCTTTGCATGGGTTAACTGCTTGTTTTTGTCTAGGGCAGGGGTGTCAAACTGGCGGCCCTCCAGCTGTTGCAAAACTACAAGTCCCATCATGCCTCTGCCTGTGGGAGTCATGCTTGTAATTGTCAGCCTTGCAATGCCTCATGGGATTTGTAGTTCTGCAACAGCTGGAGGGCCGCCAGTTTGACACCTGTGGTCTAGGGGATTGGAGAACAAAGACATACTTACCTAATCCTCTCATCTTCCAGTCCCTGCAGCTCCTGCCCCACCGCGATCTAGCAGTCTTGTTATAGGGAAAATGTAACAAATATAAAATCCCAATTTGGCTGCAAAAGTAGAAATGTACTTTAAGTTGAGCATTGTGTATTCTCTTTCGATCCCATTCCATATAACTCTGCCCCTGTATGGTGCCTATGCATTTCTACACTCCGCATCAACAATAGATAATTTTTTGTTTCTCGCTGGGAATTAGGAATCAAGGATGCGCTACGCCGCTGCTAATCTTTTTTTTTTTTTTCAAATATGTATCTCGTTCCTAAAACACTGAAAATGAATCAAGCCCTCGCAACATCCCTCCTTCCAATTTCTCGGCATCTAAACAGAGGCAATGAACAATTTGGTGATATTTATGTAAGTGGTGAATGCATGAAAGAATTTTATAGGAAACAAGAGAAAATATGTATGCAGGAGTGCCTGCCTTTATTTATGGTCGAGAAATTGCCATTTCCCAGATGTTTAAGGCAGGTTGGACCGGTGTGTGTGCTGGATCATAAATAAGACGGGATGGATGTAGCATCTGTATGTTGTGTTTACAGCTCACTGCCTCTGTTTAGCTTAAAGTAAGCAAATGAATGCCAACACCAGGTACGGAATATCAAATGGGGATTTATATTGCAGTGGCTTTGCGGAGAACAGTGACAGAAAAGGAAAAAAAAAATACTTGGAAAGGGAAAGATAACTCTGTGATAGAGACTTTAAACCAACATTTTAAGGATGACCCCATTTTACATTTTTTGGGCTAACCCAGGGTTTCTCAACCAGGGTTCCATGGAACCCTAGGGTTCCTCCAAAGATTGCTAGGGGTTCCTTGAGCAATGAGCAATTTCTACCTCTCAGATAAATTCCCAATGATACCATTGATGTATCTGTAAGGGGGTAATTCTTTCCAATGACCACAAGTGTAAGGAGCATTCTTCCCATTGACCATCACACTAATGTATCATGAGTTGTAGAGTTTTAATTTTTAGCAGGGGTTCCCCAAGACCTGAGAATTATTTTTGTTTTTCCAAAATTGTGAAATTGCAAAAGAGAAACCCACAACTCTTACTGCAATACTAACCTTCAATCCTGCACTGTTCCCCATGGAAGGTCTGCTCCATCCTGCTGCTGCCACTAGTCTTTTGGTTTTATTCCAACCAGGGCCATTCAATACAATTCCTGTGGTTCTACTGTAAGTGGCATGGACTGGCTCCTGGAATCACAGTACTCCCGATTGTGACTGAGGGGTGCTCACATTTCATTACTCAGTCCAGGAGTCGATACTACCCATGGTCACAGGGTTATTAACCACACTGATTTCTGATCATCAGTGAGGAAACAAGCTAGTCTTTATAAACTGAGCTGGACTTAAAGTGATTGCAAAGGCTTTTTCTTATTATTTTTGAAATAACAAAAATGTTATACTTACCTTCTCTGTGCAAGGGTTGTGCACAGAGTGGTCCCGATCCTCCTTTTTAGGGGTGACCCAGCAGCGCTCCTAGCCCCTCCCCTTCATCAGGTGCCCCCGCGTAGAGTTGCTTTCCCTGGGGCACCTGTGGGGGCGTGCTCACGAGTTCCGCTGCTGCATCCCTTGACACATATAACAGGACTCAGCCCCCCCCCCCCGCTGCTGTGTCACTGGATTTGATTGGCAGCAGTGGAAGCCAATGGCTCCTGCTGCTATAAATCTATCCAGTAAGGATAGAGACAGCGGCCAGAGCTGCTGGGCTCATCCTCGACGCTGGAACGAATGGGTTGAGGTAGGAAAAAGGGGGGGGCACTGGGGGCTGCTGGAGCACAGACTTTACAACTCCTTTAAGACTTGAGACTTTACAACTCCTTTAATAAAACATATCCCCAACATAGGGCATCATGCTGGGGGACATATTCGGTATGGAGGGGTTAAATGGTGTTTCCAGTTAAAGAAAAATCTGTAATATGTTAATGATAAAAATAGCTTCTAAAATGTGCCTCTATTTTGTTTTTGGTGCTTGTTTGACCCTGTATATGTGTCAATTTTATCTTGTCCAAAAAAAAAAAACTCCCTACATAATTCAACTGGTAAAGGGGTCATCTGGATCCTTATTAGTTCACATTCGCTTTGGTCAGACAGCAACTGTATAAATAATAAGAAAAGAGTTTTAAAAAATATAAAAATGAAGGAACACTATCAATGTTTAAATGTTACAAAGAATATAACAGAATATGTAAAAAGGAAATAAAGGAAGCAAAAATCCAAAACGAATGATAGATTGCAAAAGTATATTAACCACTTCAGCCCCGGAAGGATTTCCTGCTTTAGGACCGGAGCACTTTTTGCGATTCGGCACTGCGTCGCTTTAACTGACAATTGTGCGGTCGTGCGACGTTGTACCCAAACGAAATTTGCGTCCTTTTTTTCCCACAAACAAGCTTTCTTTTGGTGGTATTTGATCCCCTCTGCGTCATTTCTGATCGCCGCTATAAACAAAAGAAGAGCAACAATTTTGCAAAAAAACCCAAATTTCTTACTTTTTGCTAGAATACAAATCCAAAAAAAAAATCTAAAAAATCATTTTTTTCACCGTTTTTGGCCGATTTATATTCTTCCTCATATTTGCGATAAAAAAATCGCAATCGGCGTTTATTGATTGGTTTGCGCAAAAGTGGTCACGTTTACGGATGATGAGAATTCATTTTTGGGGTTTTTTTTTTTACTAGTAATGGCGGTGATCTGCGATTTTTTGCAGTACTGCGATATTTCAGCGGACATGTCGGACTATTTTTACACTTTTTTGGGACCATTGGCATTTATACAGCGATCAGTGCTATAAAAATGCACTGATTACTGTGTAAATGCCATTGGCAGTGAAGGGGTTAACCTGCAGGGGGCGCTCTAAGGGTTAACTATGTTCCCTGGGCGTGTTCTAACTGTATGGGGGCTGCCCTAGCTGGGGAAGGGAAGTGGTCACAGCCTTCACGTACAGGAAGGCTGTGATCACAGCCCTACCCCCTCACACAGAGCGGAGGTCCGTGTTTACATACACGGACCTCCGCTCACTCGCTCCGGGGGGGCCATCGCGGGTAGCCGGCGGCAATCGAAGCCGCCGCACCCGCTCCCTGGCCCTCCCCGAACACAGTGAGCGCGCGCGTTTCCGGCGGCGCGCGCGCGCTCACTAGGCTCGTGAGCGCGGCCGCCGTCATATGACGGCGATTTGTGCTCATGAGCCACCTTGCTGCCGTCAATTGCCGATCGGCGGTCGGCAAGGGGTTAATAGTAAAATGGTCAGGTCTGAGCATGTAGGCCCTTTACAAAATAATCCAGAGTGTGTGACTGGGGACAAAGAGAAGGTAAATGTATTAAATACATTATTCAGCTCTGTGTATACAAAGGAGCATGGGGGAAGCTCATGTTCATAATGGGGGTGGTAGTAGCACAGCCCCAAATGATCCACAATGGCTCAAAAGTGATATGGTCCAGAAATATTTAGACAGAACAAAGTTGGATAAAGCACATGGACCAGATGGCATCCATGCACGGATCTCTGTCATTTCCAAGCCATTGCATCTCATTTTTGGGACTCGTTAATGACTGGAATAGTACCACTGGATTGGCATAGGGCCAATGTGGTGCCCATATTTAAAAAGGGATCAAAGTCTTTACCAAGTAACTATAGACCTGTTAGTTTCATTTCTATAGTCGGGATGATATTGGAGAGTTTAATAAAAGACCACATAGATGAGTTCTTGCTGGCAAAAAAATATTTTAAGCAACAGACAGCATGGATTCATGAAAGACAGAAGTTGTCAAACAAACCTGATTTCTTTTTATGAGGAGGTAAGAAAAACCTTGGACAAAGGGGTGGCTGTGGACGTGGTATACTTGGATTATGCAAAAGCGTTTGACACCATTCGCCACACACGGCTAATGTGTAAGGTAAAGTCTACAGGCTTGGAAAGATCAATTTGTAAATGGATAGAAAACTGGCTAAAAGACCGAATTCAGAGAGTAGTGGTTAATGATTCTTATTCTGAATGGTCTAAGGTTATCAGTGGTGTACCCCAAGGTTCACTGTTGGGACCCTTACTTTTCAATATAATTATAAATGATATAGGGTCTGGGATTAAAAGTACCATTTCAGTGTTTGCAGATGACACCAAGCTATGCAGTGGAATAACGTCCTTACAGGATGTCTCCAACATACAAGCAGACCTCAATGCACTGTCTAATTGGGCGACTATGTGGCAAATGAGGTTTAATGTTGATAAATGTAAAGTTATGCATTTGGGGGCTAAGAATATGCATGCATTGTACATACTAGGGGGAGTACAACTGGGGGAATCCATAGTGGAGAAGGAGCTGAGGGTTTTGGTAGATCGTAAGCTTAATAATGGCATGCAATGCCAAGCTGCAGTTTCCAAAGTGAGCAAAATCCTTTCTTATATTAACAGAGGTATGGACTCCAGAAATAAAGACATAATTTTGCCCTCCTGTACAAATCATTAGTAAGACCTCATGTGGAATATGCAGTTCAGTTTTGGGCACCAGTTCTCAAAAAGGATATCGGGGAACTGGAGAAAGTGCAGAAAAGGGCAACCAAACTGATAAGAGGCACGGAGGAGCTCAGCTATGAGTAAAGATTAGAGAAACTGAATTTGTTCTCTCTTGAGAAGAGGAGATTAAGGGGGGATATGATCAACATGTACAAATACATAACAGGTCCATATGGTGAACTTGGTGTTGAGGTATTCACAGAGGACATCACAGGTCATCACAGAGGACAAGGGGGCACTCTTTACGTCTAGAGGATAAGAGATTTCATCTTTAAACACGGCAAGGTTTCTTCACAGTAAGAGCTGTGAAAGTGTGGAATAGACTCTCCAGCTCAGTAGATTGCTTTAAAAGGGCCTGGATTCTTTCCTAAATGTACATAATATAACTGGATACTAACATTTTTAGGTAAAGTTGATCCAGGGAACATATTTTTGCCTCTCAGGGGTTCAGGAAGGACATTTTTCCCCTGCTGTAGCAAATTGGATCCATGCTTTGCTGGGGTTTTCCGCCTTCCTCTGGATCAACTGTGGTATAGAATTGTGTATATGAGATTGTATGTTTTTTTTTCTCTTTTATTGGTTGAACTAGATGGATTTGTGTCTTTTTTCAATCTGACTAACTATGTAAATGATGTTTAAAGCAGTCGACTTTTTTATGCTAGCAATAATGGCAAATCAACTTATTAACCTTTGTTGTATTTTCGTAAGCATGCACATTACGATTTGTAAATAGTCTTCATATACACATTCATTCTCCTTTTCCTTCCTGCTTTGTAGCGGTTTTAACTGACTTGCTTGGAAACTGAGCTATTCTCAGCAGTCCTTAAAGCGGTAGTAAATCCATGCATTTAACAGGTTAAAAACCAGGCACGTGCCGGAAATGTAAAGCTCCCATTGGTTGTGCTCTAAACCAAACTCTCAAACCATCCAATGGCTGGTGTCATAGCTGATCACATGTGCAGCATCATGGCAGTTGTAGATTAAACAGAGGCAAAGATGGCAGCTTCCTTGGCTGAAAATGATAGGAGGGTTTTCTACCACTTTAAGCAGAGATGCAAAGCTCATTGCCTAGTATATAGGTGACCACTAGAGGGGGAATTTCCATATCTATAGGTCAAACCCAGTAATCAGGATTTAAAATAGTAAGAAAATAAAAGTGTGAAAGACATGTCAAAAAATACTTTCAGGTAAATGTTATCACAGTAACTCAAATACTTGGATTACACTGGGATTTTTTCATTATTATTTCATTATACTTCAACAGTTACAAAGCAGGAAATTGAAAAGATAATGAACAGTATCATCACAAGTTCAGATTGAGTTAAGTGTTTGCTGTAAGCAGAGGATATGCAAGGTAAGGTATGTATAGAGCTTAATCCTTGGGGCAGGTGAGACATGGGGAAAATGGGTAAAAAAATGGAAACATCTGTTTTCAATTTCAAATAGATGATGCGTGAACGGACGATTAAACACAGAAATGGCGGAGAGGAAATATAAGGCCATACTGCAATCCTCAGATGCCCACTGGCGTATGCCTTGAAAAATAATTTAAAGGGAACAGAGAAATGGAAGGTAGAACACTGATGGACAGCAAACAGTAATGGGTCTCTGTTCGAGGCCAGTTTTTGGGCCCAGCATTCAATCGCTGGCCACATAAAACAAAAAAGTTGAATGCATTCCTAAATGTACATGATCTAACTGGTTATTAACATTTATAAGTATTAACACTGTTGATCTGGGGAATATTGGATTGCCTTAGGGAAGCCATTCTCAACCAGGGTTCCTCCAGTGGCTGTTAGGAGTTGTGACTCAATGACCTCCTATTTGATGGTGCCTGTATAGTTCCAGAGCCAACACCCCTTGGCAGAGCCAGTTGCATGGCACCAATAATCCTTTTAGCTGTCCGTAAGGGTAGCAATCTGACCACCATTGTAAAGGGGGCGTTCTTTCCTGTAGACACCAACATAAGGTACATTTTCCCACTGACCCCCATTGAATTGTTTTGGTACCTGAGACCTAAAAATAATTTCAAGGGTTACTCTGGGGTAAAAAAGTTGAGAAAGGCTGCGCTCGGGGATCAAGAAGGAATTTTTTCCCTGTTGAAGCAAATTGGCCCAAGCTTTATAGGGCTTTTTGCCTTTCTCTGGATCAACTGAGCATTGGGTTTTGTATATGGAGGTTTTCCATTTATTGATTTACTAATTTTTTTCTATTGGTTGAACTCAAGATTTGTGGCATTTTTAGACCCTCGCTAACTATGTAACGATGTAACATTCACTATGTATCAATTGACACCTAGATAAAAGTAAGTAGTGTCTGGGTCTACAGAACAGTGTGGGGGGTTCAAGCATCGATCCAACAAATATAGCATAAATAAGTACCAAAGAGCCTTTGGGTCTGCATAAATGGTATGTCCACCACTGACGACTGGAAAAACTGAGTTTAGATATGGACCAGTTTTCTACCCCTTCCAGTAAAAAATCCAGTAGGGTTGCCAACCCATTATACATGCTTTACTGATAGTACTATCAGGCTTATTTAAATCATATTTAGCAAAATTCCATAATAAATCCTGCAAGTTAGAGTGGAAAGACTTTAAAGCATATGTATTTACCAGGGCAGAAATGTTAAATAATAAATATGAAGTCAAGCAGTATCAACAGTTATAACAGTTTATACATTTTACATCAAAGAGACATACACATGATATGGTGCCTGGAAAGCCCTGTTAATGCAAAATTAATTTACAAAGTGGGGAGGCCCTGGTTGCTGATGACTGATATTCAGAAAGGATTTACAGAATCCTGTTTTAATACCGGCTTAGTTTTGGAACATATCTCCCATGGTGAGGCACTTAACACCTTTCTGCTGCCGAGAGATGCCCCTTTTAGAACATCTAAATAAGGGAGGAGTTTTCTGGCTCTCCCAATCATGTGACCACTGTGATTGGTTGTCACGGTAGTCACGTGATCGGTAGCTGATCCTACCAGCTTCCAAGTATAGACAGTGACTGGGAGCTATTGGTGTCAGTGGGGGTGTGCAATTGAGCATGCTCCCTGCAGGGAATGGCAATGCTGGCTGTATGCATGTACGTGGTAGCACAGTATGAAAGCCCACTTCCGAGCTGCTATATACAGTATACTATATTACCAAAAGTATTGAGATTAGAGTTGAGCGAACTTCTAGAAGTCCGGGTTCGGCCAAACTTCAGGACAAAGTCCGGGTTCGGGTCCGGACAGAACCCGAACTTTGTCCCGGACCCCGAACCCCATTGAAATCAATGGAGACCCGGACTTTTAGGTACAAAAAATGTTGTAAAATAGTCCTGGAAGGTCCTAGAGGTCTGCAAAAGGAAGGAAATGTGGGTAAGGTTGGGACAAGTGACCTACAAAGAAATGGGGACAGGGAAATAACTTTAAATATTTTTTAAAAAAATAAAAACATAAAAAATGCAAAAATGGAGATCATCTTCAAAATGGGTCTGAAAAGTATTAATTAACATTAGAGGCCATAGAACTGTTCTAAAATCATCTTCAAACTGTGTCAAAAAAGTATAAATAAACCGGGAGTACCCATATCACTGTTCTGCAAAATGTGTGTATCACTTTAAATGAAACCGGGAATCAGTGCACATCTCTTCTGCACAATTATTTCAAGTGTGTGTGTGTCACTTTAAATCAAACCGTCAATCATTGCACATCTTTTATTCACACTTCTTTTTAAAATGTGTGTATCACTTTAAATGAAACCGTCAATCATTGCACATCTCTTCTGCACAATTATTTCAAGTGTGTGTGTCACTTTAAATCAAACCGTCAATCATTGCACATCTTTTATTCACACACATGTGTTCTGCACCAGAAAAGATGTTCTTCGCACATTACATCTTTTCTTCATACATCTGGAAATAGAATAGAAGTTCTATTCTATTTCCAGATGTATGAAGAAAAGATGTAATGTGTGAAGAACATCTGTTCTGGTGCAGAACACATGTGTGTGAATAGCAGATGTGCAAGCATTAGCGACAATAAGAAAAGCGACAGACTAAAAAGTAGTGTTCTTCATCTTCACACTTCTTTTTAGTCTGTCGGGTCCGGGTCCGGGTCCAGGACACCCCAAAGTTCGGTATGGACCCGAACTTTACAGTCCGGGTTCGCTCAACTCTAATTGAGATGCCTGCCTTTACACGTACATGAACTGAAATGGCATCCCAATCTTAGTCAATAGTGTTCAATGTTGAGTTGGTGCACCCTTTGCAGCTATAACAGCTTCAACTCTTCTGGGAAGGCTGTGCACAAGGTTTAGGAGTGTGTCTATGGGAATGTTTGATCATTCTTCCAGCATTGCATTTGTGAGGTCAAGCACTGATGTGGACAAGAAGGCCTGGCTCACAGTCTGCGCTCTAATTCGTACCAAAGGTGTTCTATCAGGTTGAGGTCGGGACTTTGCAGACCCATCAAGTTACATAGTAGGTAAGGCTGAAAAAAGACAATAGTCCATCCAGTTCAACCTGTATAGGTGTACGTGTGTCAGTGTCTATAATCATTTCCCATATCCCTGTATGTTGTGTTCTTTAAGATATATATCCAAGAGTCTTTTAAAAATATTCATACTCCCCGCAGCCACCACCAATTGTAGGAGAGAGTTCCACATCCTTATTGCCCTGAAAGTGAAGAACCCCCTGCATAGTTTAAGGTTAAACCACTCCTCCTCCAGTTTCATTGTGTGGCCACGTGTCTTCTTACACTTTCTGGGACTGAATCGTTTTTTTCCTATGCTAGGATCGCCATTGAGGTATTTGTAGATCATGTCCCCTCTCAGGCATCGCTTCTCTCGAGCTAGAATAAATTTAGTATTTGCAGTTATTCCTCGTAATTGAGGACCCTTATTAGTTTTGTTGCCCTTCTTTGGACTCACTCCAGCTCCAGCACATCCCTTCTGAGGACCGGTGACCAGAACTGGACAGAATACTCCAGATGTAGCCTAACCAGGATTTTATAAAGTGGCAGGATTATAGTTTTATCCCTGGAGAATATCCCTTTTTTATGCATGTTTTTATGTTAATATTCTGTCGGCTTTGGTAGCTGCAGCTTGACATTGCATGCTATTCTCAATCTGTCATCTACTAGGACCCCCAGATCTTTCTCCACCCCTAGTGAATAGTTTGTATTTGTTTTTTCCCTTAAGTGCATTACTTTACATTTTTCCACATTAAACCTCATGTGTCTGCCCACTCCATTATTTTGTTCAGGTCATTCTGTAAAATTTCTATATCCTGATGTGAGTTTATTGCTCTGCTTATCTTTGTGTCATCTGCAAAAACTGACACTGAGCTGTTTATCTCATACTCTATATCATTTATGAATAAATTGAATAGCATTGGTCCCAAGACAGAACCTTGGGGTACCCCACTCACCACTCCAGACCAGTCTGAGTACATGTTATTTATCACCACCCTTTGGACACGTCCCTGTAACTTGTTTTTTACCCAAGCACAAACCTTATGGTCCATGCCTACAGATCTCAGCTTGTAAATTAAGCGCTTATGGGGGACTGTATGCTTTTGCAAAATCAAGATCCACCATATCCACAGGCCTCCCCCAATCTAGATGGTAGCTCAGTTCCTCGTAGAATGTTATCAGATTGGTCTGGCAGGAACAATCTTTTGTAAATCAATGCTGATTACCACTAATGATATGCTTTTCCTCAGTAAATATTTGGATATAGTCCCTAATCATCCCCTCCAATAATTTACTCAGTATTGATGTTAGGCTGACTGGCCTATAGTTCCCAGGAATATGTCTCTGTCCTTCTTTGAATATTGGTACCACATTTTCATTTCTCCAATCAGCTGGTACCAATCCTGTCATTATGCTGTCCACAAAGATTAGGAACAATGGCCTGGCTATAAAATGAGTTCTCTGAGGACTCTCGGGTGTAAGCCATCTGCTCCTAGTGATTTATTTATGTTACATTTATTAAGTCTTTCCTTGACTCCGGTATGTCCTGTGCTGTGTCCCTAACAGTACAGTCGCAGTTGATAAACCTTTCTTTTTCCTGCGTAAAAACTGAGGAGAAGAAGGCTTTTAGTACAGTTGCCTTCTTTGTGTCATCTGTAACCATTCTCCCAGCCTCATCTATTATGTGTGCAATGTGCTCTGATTTTGCCTTTTTACTGTTAATATATTTTTTTAGCCGCCCTGATTGCGTTTTTACACGTCTTATTATACACATTCCTTGTAGTGTTGGAATGCTGATGGTGACCCGTTCCCTTCATATTTTTTATCCACTTCAATACAGGACGTTTATACCCCCTTCCTGCCTAGACCAATTGTCAGCTTTCAGCGCTCTCACACTTTGAATGACAATTACTCTCTCATGCTATACTGTACTCAAACAAAATTTTAATAATTTTTTTCACACAAATAGAGATTTCTTTTGGTGGTATTTAAGAACCTCTGGGTTTTTTATTTTTTGCGAAATAAGTGAAAAAAGTGCGAAGATTTTGAAAAAAAAACACTTTTTTTAGTTTCTATGATAAAATTTTGCAAATAAGTAATTTTTGTTCATAAATTTGGGCCAAAACCTATACTGCTACCTATCTTTGGTAAAAATAACCCAAATAAGTGTATATTATTTGGTCTGTGTGAAAGTTATAGAGTCTACAAGCTATGGTGCCAATCATTGAAAATTGAATACACCTGATGTACTGGTGGCCTATCTCATTTCTTGAGGCCCTGAAATGTCAGGAAAGTACAAATACACCCCAACTGACCCCTTTTTGAAATAAAGACGTTCCAAGGTATTTAGTAAGAGGCATGGCAAGTTTTTTGAAGTAGCACTTTTTTCCCACTATTCTTGGGAAAATTAAGAAATTATTATTTTTTTTTTTTTTGCACAAAGTTGTCATAACAAGTTATTTCTCACACACAGCATAGGCATACTTCCAATTACACCCCAAAATACATTCTGCTACTCGCCCCGAGTATGGCGATACCACATGTGTGAGACTTTTTCACAGCCTGGCCACATAGACAGGTCCAACATGCAGAGAGCACCGTTATGCATTCTAGGAGCATAAATTACACATCTAATTATCTAACGACCTATTACATTTTTGAAGGCCCTGGAGCACCACAACAATTGAATTACCCACAAAATGACCCCATTTTCCAAAGCAAACATCCCAACATATATTCTATCAGGCATTATGAGTCTTTTGTACGGTTCATTTTTTTCCACAAGTCTTCGGAAAACGTGGAAAGAAAATTAAAATGTATTTTTTTTCACAAAGTGGTCAATTTATATGATATTTCGAACACATAGCACGTATATAGCAAAAATAACCCCCCAAAATATATTCTGCTACTCATCCCGAGTATGACGATATCACATGTGTGAGACTTTTTCACACCCTGATTTCACATCTAATTTCCTAACAACCTATTACACTTTTGAAAGCCCTGGAGCACCAGGACAATGGAATTACCCACAAAATGACCCCATTTTGGAAAGCAAACACCGCAACGTATATTCTATGAGGCATTGTGAGTCTTTTGAATGGTTAATTTTTTTTCCACAAAAAATGCGATGCTCCGGCCCCGCAGTGTGGGAGCGAGTCACTCACAGCTGACGCCTGAGAGGTAGATGGGTTGTGTCTACTTCCGGTGCTTCTTGCTGGATCCAGACCACACTCACCTCGAGGTTCAGGCGTCTCGCATGATGTTGGCAGGAGCCCGCCCCTGGTCTGGGGTATAAGCATCGGGCTCCTGCCAGCTTCTTCACCCATTTTTTCACATTATGCTTGTTAATTTGTCACTACTTTCCTTGGGTTTCTATCCCATTCAATTATTGTTTAATACTCCTATATCTTGGTAGTTGTCTGATCACTACTTTTGGGATGCCTCAGTCACGTGATGTGTATCATCTCTTCATACTCTGCAATACATTTCCTTATATACACACTTATACCTCATCTATATTAAGGCATTCTGATACCACTCACCACTTTCGGGGTTCCTCAGTTACATTATGTGTATTATATTCTACATACTCTGCATATTATATTTATTTCTCATATATACACATTTTCACTCCTTTTAGTTTGCAAAGTACTTCTAATACATGATACCTTTTATGGACCCCCCTGGGATAGCTGGGTGGTTCCTAAGGCTGCCCCCCCACGCTGGGGTACTTGTTCCTGCCTCAGCCCCGGGACAGACAATCCGCGGGGCGCGAATGCTCCTATACCTAGATACTTGGTTTGATGCTGTTCTTGAGCCCACACATAAGGTAAGGAGCTTACTGCTCCTCCCCGACCCCTCTTTTTTCTTTGGGGGAATTTTGTAACATGGCTCTTTACTTAATGATATCTTCTATCTTTAGACACCTCTTGTACTCCTGATGAGTGGAGAAGCTCCACGAAACACGTCAAGTGTTACAATGTCAAGAGTTTATGGTCATCAGTGTTTTTTTAAATTTTTTACACTTTTTATGCTTGCTACACATTGCCTACAATTATTATGTATGTATGCATAACAGATATTGTATATTCCTTTTAATCATGTGCCCGTGTATGTGTTGGCTCTTTTAATGAACTTTTTTTGAAATTTGCATCTCCTTGTTTCACAAAGTACTCAATTATAATCATGTTATATTAATTTTCTACTCAATAAATATCATTTAATTTATTCATGACTACATTTTTTTTTTTTTATGACCAGCCTCATTTAAAGTCCCACGACCGCTCCTTTTTCTTGTACATTTTTTTCCACAAGTCTTTGAAAAACGTGGAAAGAAAATGAAAACACTTTTATTTTTACACAAAGTGGTCAATTTATAAGATATTTCTAACACATAACATGTACATAGCAAAAATTAACCCCCAAAATATATTCTGCTACTCTTCCTGAGTATGGCGATACCACATCTGTGAGACTTTTTCACACCCTGGCCACATACAGAGGCTGAACATGCAGGGAGCACTGGCAGGCATTCTAGGAGCATAGATGAGTTCGGGGTGTGTACCGCGCTTATGGGTTTGTATATATGACTGCTGCCTTCCAAGGAATCCCTCCCGTAGGAGGGAAGTAATATTGAAAGAGGTGGTGCTTGGATGTGGGGCTTGAGTAGATACGAGGATCTTACGGACGGTCACGAGGGACGTACAAGTCGGAGACATACACCGGTCCCACACTTTTTCAGAGTGTCTACACCATAGCGGTATGAGTCCTTCTCATCGTCTTATATAAAACCCCCAATTAAAAACGATACATGTACAATACACAATCTTTATAGAATATTTAACTGGTGAAACACATTTTTATTTTCACAAAAGTAAAAGAAAGGTGCAAAAAGTTTCTGAACACCTTTTTTTACATGTTCTTTTTCCTCGCCAGCACCCTGAAATTTACTCCGACCAGTATTTTTTTTTTTTTACATCAGTACTTATTTAATTTACTATAAATAACTCATCTTTTAAT
>BLSH010403222.1:1357878-1410069 GCA_018402905.1 Glandirana rugosa | reverse complement strand
AGTTACAGTCACTTCTTGGGCTCAATGAACAGTCTAGGGGTATGCTTTTCTGATAATTTATTGCAGAACTTGAACTTAGATAGGAGTAGGGGACTGTGGGATACTCCAATAACTTTAAGTAGCAAGTTGAGGACACTAATCTTCCTACTAATAATGTGAGCAAGGTCTTTGCTTGCAACAAATATTGGGCTGAATTATATCAAGATACAATAGATAATGTCCTCTTTTTGGCAACACTGACTCTAGCACAAGAGGAACAAGCAGCAGCACACAGTCTCGGGGATCTCTTACGCCGGTCTGTACTCACTAATGTCCTTGGATAGTTGGATGCCTCCTTCCAATATTTTCCAGACACCTTGCCTGTTATACCAGATCAGATCCTCAAAGACAGTCCCTCAGTCGGCTCCACCAGATTTCCGTAGAATAGGCCCCCCTGCTAGCCTAACTGGGACCTTGATGAGCAGCAGACACAATGCAGGCCTGCCAAGAAGGACAGCAGCCCTCCAGGCTGGGATCTTCTCCTCTAGGACAAGAACCCCTCTGCTCCAAGTCTCTGAGTATTTATGCTCCTTCCTAGCCACCATCTGGGCACCTCTCCCCAGGGTTTGGCCAGGACTGCATATATATTCATATGCTGATTTGACTCCCCCAGCCCACTTTCTTCCAGAACCTTTCCAGGCAGGCAGGAGAAAGCAGTCAACCCTGCAGCCAGTGAAACACAGAACAGACCAAAACAATCACATACATCTCAAATTGATTACAGAGAGTCAGTAGCCAAATCTACCTAACCTAGCACCTATCTAGGAGGGTGCTACACTTGTGATTGTCACTGTAGTTTGGTGGGTTAGGGGGTCTGTGAAAAGCTTGAAGGGGCCCATCTGATGGTATGATGCCCCCCCACTGATGTCAGTTGTTTTAATGGGGACTCTGTCCTTTGGGAAGTTGGAGAAAGTCAATTGTGCAGCTGCCCTTGATCTGGTGAGGTGCTGCTGCAGACAATGGTGGATCTTGGCCTTTTTGCACTGGCAGCCTCCAAAAACCCCTTCTCATAACCAATAGTTGTTATGCTATTCCTTTGTATTTTTACTTTGGGCTGTGAAGGGTGTGTGGTTATTGTTAATTGGAACTTTTAACTGTTTTGTGCTTTTACTAAAGGGCTGCTGTGGTCATTTAAACCCATTGCACAGTCTGTGTGTTTATTAAATTAACTGAGGAATCCATGGGTCAACTGAATTTACCATGTGCCACGGGTTGCACCTGTCAACTTCATTTAAGCAATTGACATTTTTAGGTATGTTAACCCCCGATTAAAATAATAATTCTAAATTTCATCCAGCTGTTGGTCACACACTGCGTATACTTAAAGCCCAATAGGGCTCTCGGCATTTATCGCTGTATCCATCTGCATATACAACTAAAAAAAAAGCTGCCCTTTCAGGTTTTCTTAGTGTATAAGACCTGCAGTAAGGGTTAAAATGCCCCGTGCTGACAGCACCTTGGAGAGTCGGACACAAGCACTTCTCTAATCAACAGCGCTGCTCAGGGAGTGTCAAACCGCTCAAGGCTAAGGTGCTGATCCATAGAAACACAATCATGCTAATGCCTACGCAGTTGTCTTTATGTTCTTGGCCAACTTTACACAAAACAGCCTCTGCTGCTGCCTCTTATCCTACCAGCTTGTAGGCAGGTGCACGTTTTCTTTTGTCCAATAGGTGGTGCTGTTCCCCTCTACAGATGAAGTTCAGTCTACAGAGGGAATTGTCTCTTCCTGGCCTCCGTTTGTGTCACAGAAGTACTAGCTGCCTGATTGGATAACTGCAACTTCTGGTGAGCTTTGGCAGCCATCTTGGTGTTGGGCCTTATAAAATAGGGTGCCCGCTAGGGTCGCCACATCATCCCTTTAATCCAGGACACATATGAATTACACAGGTTCTGAGGCTAATTTAAAACAGATAAGGCACCAAGTGAGTTTTATTGCCGACTTAATCGGCCACAGAACCTGTGTAATTAATATGTGTCCTGGATTAAAGGGACGATGTGGCAACCCTAGTACCCGCTTTATTCGGACACACAGAGAGGTTCCTGGTGAGTAGGGTCAGCTTAAGGACAAATACCTGAGAAGGAGGAACATTCTGGTATCTGAACTAGTGAGGTGGGGCTTTTCCCAGCAGAAACAAAGTGCCTTCAAAGCAAACCACCACCCATCCAGTGGAAGCCATCCTCCGGTAATACAGGCCCAAGCCTGATGATACTGTACAAATACCAACTTCTAAAGTATCTGAATGACAGTGCCTATAGAAACTGTCTTTATTCATTACTGCTATCCTAAATATATAATATAAATTACAACATCAAAAGACCGTGGGGTTGATTTACTAAAGGCAAATAGACTGTGCACTTTGCAAAGTGCAATTGCACTCTGCAAGAGTAGTTTCTCCACCTCCAGAGTGCCCCCTTTCATCCTCCAAGTGCCACCTTAGGGGGCACTATGGAGGGTGTAAGGGGGCGCTCTGAAGGATGTAAGAAGGCACTTTGGAGACACTGATGTAGGGGGGGGGACACTGATGTAGGAGTGAAGTAAAAATGTGATCCATAAAAAAAGTAACCTAGGGATGGCAACATGTTACGGTAGTAAAGGGCCCTGGGATCAGTGGAAATGGCCTCAGGCTCGGAGTGGGGGAAGGGGGGGTCAGGGGCGCCCTTCATGGTTTTTTGCACTGTACTGAAGGTTTGTACTGAAGGTTCTAGTTACACCTCTGAAATGTTTTTTTCCCAGTTCCGCCTGGGGAAAAAAGATAAAAATTCAGCAGCTACAAATACTGTAGCTTCTGACTTTTAATATATGGACACCTAACTGTCCAGGGAGCCCGAAATGTTGGCACCCCAGCCCATCCTCAGATCGGCTGTTGGGTGCTGCTGCCACCATCGCCACTAAGGGAAACCAGCAGTGAAGCCTTTCAGCTTCATGGATGACTCCCTACTGCGCATGTGCAGGGTGCGCTGTGCTTTCTAATTGGCCCGTGCCAGAGGAAGGAGGAGGGAGGCTGAACTTCGGAGAGACGGCGCTGCAGCCCTGTCTCCGGAAGTGGGGAAGGGGGGCCTGTCAAAAACAGGGCCCCCCCTCCCCCCCGAAAGATGCCAAATGTGGCACTAGAGGGGGGGAGGGAGCAAGTAAGTGGAAGTTCCACTTTTTTTTTATGCTGTATTTTTTCTGTCAATGTTCATTACATCGCATAATTATCACATAATACAGCAAAAGGATTTGACAGTAGTACATCCAAAATCTCAATAAAAAAGAAAGAGGATAAAGAGAATCAGCTATCATTCTCAGATTACAGATATCGAGAAACACATCACATGTTCTTGACATTTTCGGGTAAAGGCAATAAACCTCAATAAACTAAACCAAGATGGAAAGTCACTTGCAAGTACATTGGTGTTTACACACTGGTGGAGTACATTACATATGGCAGTTCCCCTCTCATCGGGATTACCCCAGATCTTAGGCTTTCACCCCTCATAGGCCACACATCTATCAACAGACTCATTCCATCGACCCCAGATTTTCTCAAACTTATGTGGGCAGGTCCTAGCTTCATAAGTGAGTTTGTAAATCGGTAGTACCTGGTTAATTAGGGTCTTCCACAGATTAACTGTTACTGGTGTAGTATTTATCCACTGCAACACAATCACCTTCCTTGCATAGAACAGTAAGAAGTGTAAAAATTGTTTCTGATATGATCCTAGCTGAATATCTTTGAATACTGCCAGCATACACCATTTCGGACTACAGATATTTGGTAAGTCAAAATTAGTAGCTATGAATTGCGTAATTTGTGACCAAAATGGCCATATCTTCTCACATGTCCACAACATGTGTAACAGAGTACCCGTGTCCTTATGGTATTTATGGCAGAGCGAGTCAGTGCATTTATGCATGAGGAAAAGTGGCAGTGGAGTATAGTACACCCTATGAAAAATACGTAGTTGTATCATTCTGTCCCTTGCTGATATTGTGGTAAAGAAATATGTATTCATGAGTTCTTCCCAGTTATCGTCAGAGAAATCTAGTATATCTCCAGTCCACTGAGCCAGCAGAGCTTGTAGTCGTGTGTGCGTTCCCCGCCCTAGCAACTCATAATACGTGGATGTCAGTCCCGTGTGATCTGGTTGCAAGAGTGCTTTTTCTAGTACTGAGTTACAGAAATGCACCTCCCCAGGCCCTAGCTGTGCCATGGTGGCATGTTTTAATTGTAAATATCTAAAATTCCACATCCTTGGGATCCCCAATTTCTGCCGCAGAGTTGAGAAGTCCTTAAACCGTCCCTGGTCATACAGTTGGTGTACGTACTTAAGTCCTTTCTCTGCTCATAATTGGGCGTCAGGCAAGGATTGAAAGTTGTGCAGTGTCGGATTGAACCAGATGGGATGGTTAGGGGAAATAAGACTTGGGTCGTCTGGAACCATAGCTAAGGAATTGGTATATATTTTAAGAGATGTTTTCAGCAGGCTTCCTCCCTCTACCTCAGGAACAGTTCTACAATATATTAGGTTGTTCAGGGTTTCATAAGAAGAGAGTATTGCAGCTTCTACTACAGTGGCCGCGTTGTCTAGGTTTGGGAACAGCCACCAGTGTATGTAAACAAGTTGTGAAGCATAGTAATATAGTCTTAAGTTAGGTAGTGCCAGTCGAACTTGAGACGTAGACAGCTGTAGCATTTTAAGAGCTATTCTTGGATTTTTAGGGTACTATAAGAAGGTTGTCAGGAGAGAATCAATTTCTTGATAAATTTTTTTGGTTACATACACTGGGCTGTTGGCCAATATGTACAGAAATTTAGGTAAGAATACCATTTTTAAGCAGGTTCACTCTACCCATTAACGTGATCGGGAGCTTGGCCGAGCTGTTGAGCTTGTTTTAGAAGAAGGCTATGCAGGGTAAAAGGTTATTGTGGATAAAGCTGGAGATGGGTAGCTGTATCGTGATGTCCAGGTACTTAAATTCAGAGACTGTTCTGAGCGGGCAGTCCAGAGGGAGAATATTTGGCAGTTTGGGATCCACTAAGAATAGATTGGATTTGGTCCAATTCACCCTAAAGCCGGAAAAGTGTCTGAAGTTGGTAATGAGGCGAAGCATTATTGGTATTGTGACCTGCGAGTTGGAGAGGTAGAGCAGGAGATCATCTGCATATAGTGATACTCTTTCTTCCAGCGATCCAACCCGTATGCCCTGGAGATCGGGAAATGCCCGGAGCAGGCAAGCGAGGGGCTCTATTGCCAGGGCAAACAATAGAGGGGAAAGGGGACATCCCTGCCTGGTGCCCCGGTGTATGGGAAAGGGTCCAGTGACTCTACCATTCAGTCTGATGTGAGCCAATGATCGGTCATACAAGATACGGAGCCATGTAAACAGATTTCTCCCAAAGCCAAACTGTTCAAGGACGTAAAACAGGGTCAAATGCTTTGTGAGCGTCAATAGACACCACCACCCTAAGTGTCTGTGTGGTATTAGGGACCTGCAAACTTGTGAATAACCTACGTATGTTGGTGTATGTGGACCTCCCGGGAATAAAGCCCGTTTGATCCGAGCCCACCAATGTCGTAATTACCGAGTTTATACACTTGGCCAGAATTTAAATAATTTTAAGATCCATGTTTATCAGGGAAATGGGTCTATAGGATTCACAATAGAAGGGGTCCTTATTAGGCTTTTTTGTTTGAAAATAGCAGAGTATAATTTATGCAACCTAGGAACCATAGAGTCTCTGTGAGTTAGGTACCATTCGATCGGAAACCCGTCCGGTCCCAGGGCTTTATGTTTAGGGCAGACCTTAAGAGCATTATCTATTTATTCAACTGATATAGGTGCCTTAAACAATAGGGTCTGCTCATCGGAGAGCATCGGGAGAGTGATAGTGTCGACATACTCATACAGTTCAGGTGGGGAATAATGGGCCTGGGATTTATATAAGTTTGTATAAAATTGCAGAAACGTTTGCACTATTTTGTCAAGTATAGAGTGGAGAGAGTTAGAATCATCATAAATATTAGATAGCCAGGAAGGCAAGGAGGTTTCCATTTTTATCCCCTGCATCAAAGATTCTTTGTTGCTGGTATAAAATACTTTTTTTTGTTTTAGCCCTAAGAGCCATTTCATATGTTCTGCAGGCTTCCTCCCGTTGCTGATATCAGGCGGGGGAACGATTCTGAAAAAAGTGATCCTCTGCCTCCCTTAGCCTCCCGACCAAAATAGATTCCTGTGCCCTGTTAGCTTTTTTAAGCTCCGAGACTCCTTCCATATAGGTTCCCCTCATTACTGCTTTAAATGTGTCTCATGCAATATGCTCATCCATACCTTGTTCATTGTCCGACCAATATTTAGGGATATTTTCCATGCATTTATAAAGAACCATCGGCTCCGCTAACCAGTAAGGGCTTATTCTCCAAACCCAACCCCCTTCAGGGCGAGTCACACCCACAGCGAGCTCCAACAGAGAGTGGTTGGAGATCGCCCTGGGCAAACAAGCCACCCACTCCACCCTAGACAGCAGATCCCTGCACATGAAAACATGTCCAGTCTGGAGAGCGACCGGTAGGACTCTGAGGAGCACGAAAACTCCTTCTTACTAGGGAATTTCCATCGCCACACATAAATTAGGTATGCCGATGCCCACTCCCGGAGGGCAAAGGGTTGTGGTCTAGTACACCGAAGTCTATCCATCTCTGGGTCCCCTCCCATAATAAGATGGCCTTGTACCATGGGAAGCACTGTTGCCATGCAATCACTCAATCTCTGTGAATCAAATGGCGGGGGGATATATACATTTACTACAGTGTACAATGTTTCTAAGTATGAGAAGACCAGAACCGCGTAACAGCCCTGAGGGTCCGTGTGAACCTCCACTATTTTAATTGGCAGAGATTTAAGTATCAATATGGACACTCCTCTGGAATAGTTTGCATATGTGGCATGGAAGGCATGAGCCACCTGCGGTCTCTTTAATGCCATGACCCTGTCTCCCACCAAATGAGTCTCCTGCAACAGAATAATTTGGGCTTTGGTCCGTTTGAGATAGGTAAAAACCAGAGATTGTTTAATCCTAGAATTTAAGCCCCTAACATTGGCATTGTTAGCATTGGAGACTCTTCAGGGGGGGCGCAGGAAAATCACTGAAAAAGAGGTAATAAAGTAATATTGCACTGCAGGTCGGGGCCTTCCCAGTCGCCCAATGGCCATGGCATAATACATCCCCTTCCAAGGAAATTTCAGGTAGCAGTAGATGATTACAATTCCGCCAGTGTGTCTTACCATCCTGTCAATGCTGTGACCGTTAAGACAAGTGATGACCATACATTGAACTTTTGTATAACACTTCCCACCCCTTCCCACCCTCCCACTCTGCTCATTGTCCCCAACTACAATGAGCTTAATCCCATAAACTAAAACAGAAACTAAGGTAGTGACCATAACTAGCCTAGTGAGAACGCTCTTTTAGTCCGTGAGCGACAATGACACCTAAACAGAGTATCACGGGTCTAAAACAGTATGGTGTTATTATGGTTGTAGTCTCTCACCCAGACTTGTTTCTTAATCATCCAAGAATGCAAGGATCACTCATGGTTAAAAGTTCGCCAGGTTAGCAGAACATATTAGAAAGAAAATAGTGTGTTAAGGCAACACGCATTCTTTAGAATTCCCAAATCTGCTCAATGTCAATGGCATTTGGATCAATTGCCCCCCCCCTCACAGAGAAGAGGGGGAGTCATGTTTTACCAGACATCTAGTTTACAACAGTGGGTAAGCCCAACAAAATGAAGTAAAAGGGAAAAGGAACACTACTGAAGCCTCAGAGGAGACCTAAACCTTCATCCTTGGTTGTCAAGCCAATCAGAAGCCTCTGCAGGGACAAGAAAAATTGGGACTTGTCATCGCTGATCACCCTTAGTTTGGCCGGATACAGCATGCTATAACTAAGCTGTTTGTCACGGAGGCAGCGCTTCACCGCTGCAAATGCCACTGTTTGTTTTTGGGTAGTGACAGAATAATCCGGAAATATGGAGATCCTAGAGCCATTAAATTGAATCTCTGGGAGATTGCGGGCGGTGCGCAGAATCATTTCTTTATCTCTGAAGTGAAGTATCTTGGCCAGCAAAGGTCGGGTGGGTCCCCCTGGTGGTGGAGGTCGCATTGGCACTCTGTGGGCCCGTTCGATGGCAAATATGGATGATAAGGTGTCTGACCCCACTAATGATTTTAGCCAGTTTTCAAGAAAAAGTTCTGGTTCTTTACACTCTGCTCCCTCAGGAAAACTGATGAAATGCAAATTATTTCTGCGCATGCGGTCCTCCAGGTCCCACAGTTTGCGGTGTGTTCCTTTAAGTCCTGCTAATGGGACCTGAAGCCAGCAGACATGGGGTGTATGGTGTCCTCAATATCACTGATGCGTTGCTCCTCTGCAGTGATTCTTGTGTGGATCTTTTGCACTTCATGTTTAACAATAGAAAGATCCACTTTCACAGTGTCTATATGAGCCATCAGGGAGGATTGACAAGTCTGGATTGCCTCCATAATTTGCCTCATAGTGGGCTCCGTTGTCCCCCCGCCATCCATATCTCAATTATCCCCGCTGGGAGTCATCTGGGTAGGGTCCCCATACTCCACATCCCGCTCCCAAGGAACCGCATCCTCCCAGGGCTCAGGCTCCCGCATGTCCGTAGGCCCCGTGGGACCAGAATCCTGATGGGAATTGGTAAAATGTTCCCTGATAGTTGCGGGGGGCTTGCTTTTGTGTGTGGCCGGCTTGTTTTTGGGGGTCGGGATGCATGACTCACCCAGTGCCGGCGTATTGTGTTTCTCCCTGGGAAGCTTTCCACATGCTGGAGAGGAGTCGGCTCCATCTTTGGTCCAGCGAGTGGCCTGTGAGGACGGACCTTCCCCGGCTGATTGGGACCCGGCTGGGCCGATTTTAACCATCCTGGAAGGTTCAGCAAGATGTCTGGGATCTATCCATTGACAGGCAGTGAGAGGATTGCTGGATGACCGGAGGATCAATCCCAGGATCTGAAGGTGTTGGAGGAGCTCCACTGCCTAGCTGCTTACATGTCCGCCGTTTGGCCACGCCACCGGAAGTTCCACTTTTGGGTGGAACTCCGCTTTAAACATTACAGAACAAGGCCAGCTCAATGTTACATACTTGGACCAGATATACTGTAACCTGGATTTAATAATAACCTTTGCAGACATTATAAAAAGGAAATTGTGTGACAATGGGTTAATTTGCTAAAGGCAAGTAGACTGTGCCCTTGCAATTGCTCCAGAGCTTAGTAAATGAGGTAAAGCTCCACTTTGCAAAGAATGCCCAATCACATGCAAGGAAAATGCAAAAAAAAACAGCATTTTTGCGTGCACATGCTTGGATGATGGAAGTCAGCAGAGCTTTCTCTTGTTTACTAAGCTCTGGAGAAATTTTATGTGCAAAGGGCACAGTAATTTGCCTAACTACTCCGTAGTAGTAAGATGCTTATGCTTACCTGTAGACATGTGCAGTCTACTTTCTCCACTGCAGGTGGCGCTCTCCTTCAGTGGCACTGCAGTTGAAGAGGAAATCAAGAGGAACATAGTTACACTATGGTCTTCCTGGGTCATTGGGGAAGCTTTCCAATTGGATGCTGCCACACCATGTGACTCTAGCAGCCATTGTGGGTGAGACAGAGCCTATTGAAGGCCCTGGCTCCCAGGTTTGGCATGCATTTTGCAAGTGGGTAGAGTAAGGACAGGTACTCCGCCTGGTAGGGACAAAACTAGAGGCAGGCAGGGAAATGCTCATGACGAAAAGGAATAGCATAGGGCTCACAACTTCTCTAGACATCTTCCTGCTTGGGCACAAAACAACCAGGCCACATTCGGCCCCACTCAACAGATGCTGTCAGTTCAGATGAAACCAGCTCTCTATATGCTGTTGGACCTGTGAGTGTTCCTGGCTGGGCTGTCTTCCTACTGGGTTTATTGTGAACTGTCTTTACATTATTTCAATACAAGCCCTTTCATCACACTTGGACTGTGTATGTTATGGCTGCCGCACTGTGTTGCACCCCACCTACATACCTATTCTCAGGGCGCTCTGTTCTGGTCACGTGATCTTCCCAGCGGCCGGCTTCAGAGGAGAGAAGAGATCATCGAGAACATTTGGAATGCACAAGGAAGTGTGATGTGTCAGCCTCCTGTTCCTCTGGCCAGTGTTTGCTTTGGGCAAGTGCTTAGAGCTGGAGAAAGGGGTTCGCTATCAGAGCAACAAATCCAGAGGCAAACACAAAGATGCAGGAAGCCATATGGATACATCTAGTAGGGCAGCCAGGTGCAGAACATGCATGCCAAGATAAAAATCAAAGGTGCGCCGCGGTAGACTGCTTATCCTGATTCACTTTAAAGGCCACATATAAATGTTTGACTACAGTTTGCTTTTCAGATGTAGAAATTGTCAAATCACAGAATGGAAGCCAGCCTTCAGTCTATGGATCAGATAAATTCTTTTTTTTTTTAATGAGAATGTTGGAAAAAATCATTACTTTTATACATTGGAGCTGACAAAATAAAAGGCATCTGTAAGAATTACTGCCTCTATTCATGACACTTCCAGCTGCTAAGGACAATATGTACATGCTGACAGCAGAGAAAGCGGTACACCCGCGATAGGCAGAACATCCGGATTCTGCTGTATATTGGCTGATTTATGTTTTTCCTTTTAGGTGTGTCCTGTGGCTAGAGTGATGCTAATTTCTGCTTTGAGGTCGATGTGTTGACAAGGCTCTGTTCTTTCTGTAGATGTCGGTGATCAAGCAGCCTTGAGGTATACAGGTGCATGGAAACCAAAATCATTTACTGAACAGGTCTTGATAATTGACTGCAGATCGATAGCAGTTCAGAATGAAAACGAAAAAAATATGATTTTTTTAGCTTTCTTTTTCCATTTGAAAATGGACACATAGTTATTATAATTTGAAAAACAATCTGCAACCTTTTCTGTGAAGATACACATTGTGTTTATTTGATACAGAACTTTAGAGCAGTGGTTGTCAACTTGCAAGGCCCATGGGTCTCAACTGTGGCCCTTGATATCATCAAAGGGCCACACATAATGTTCAGCAGGGCTTTTTTTCTCAAAGTATAGCTGCAGGTACTCCCTATTCCGAGTCACCCCTTGTCTCCACCCCCTACCCACCTCAGAGCAGTCTCTTGGTTCCACCCCCTACCCACCTCCCAGTATCGCCCTTTTTGTAAAATACAGAACCAAGTGTAATTTTGTGGTCCTAAGTAATTTGTATGGAATGCGTTAATGAAAACCAGAAAAACAGTAAAATAAATGCCCTGCAGCCAGAAACAATAGACTCCCCCTCCCCAGCAACAATAGACACCCCACCAGCAACAATTGATATCCCAGCAGCCAGCATAAGTAGACCTCTCCCTCAACAGTAGATGCTTCCCAGCAACAATAGACCACCCCACCTGGACCCTGGTCCAGGGTGGTGTGGGCGGAAGTGAGGTGTCACAAGGGCACTGATATGCGGGCGGAAGTGATTCGGTCGGAGTCCTAGGACAATAGTAGGCGGAAGTATGTCTCCTGATACATGCGGCCAAGAGCCACAGTGTAGGGGGCGGGGAAATCTCCCGCATGTGGAACGCAATGCTTGTAGTGAAGCAAGTGGTTTGCGTTTCACTAGGTGGCAGCCGGCCGGCCCGACTCGGTGTGTCTATGGGGGGCATGCCTCTGATTTCAGGAGCGTCAAAGGAGATCACAGCCCGCTACAGAGTATATAAGCCTTGTGTGAGGACACAAGACATTTGGCTCTGAAGAAGAGGTACCACCTAGAAACGCGTTAGTCAATCCTATGCTGATAGGTTCATCTGGTACAGACTACCACAGATAGGAAGTATATTTACTGACATGCCCATATCAAGACTTAGTTTGTGAGTACCATCTTATTGATTTTTAATACATTTTGTATGAAGGATAATGCACTAGGTCGGTGCGCCCTCTGTCTGTGTTTTTACCTTAGTGTTTTGGGACATCCCCAGTCCGGTGAAGGCAGCAAGGCGGCACATATCCTCTTATGACAAGTCAAGGTCTTGGACAAACATCCGACTGAGGCTTTGAGCGCCGGACATGAGTTTGTGTTTGTGGGACCACCCCATCAACATTAGATCCCCCTATCAACAATAGTTCCTCCCAACAACAATAGACCTGCCACAACAATAGATCCTCCTAGTGACAACAGTTCCCTTAGCAGCCAGCATCAATAGACCCTCCAGCACACCCTATGTTCCTGCTGAAAAAAAATGCCCTGTTGTTCAGTATATCAAAAGGTAAAAAGGACTGTCAGAGATCGTAGACATGCTAGAGGAAATGATGGTCAGAGACAACAGACATGCTCCAGGGTAGGTTGGAGAATGGCGACATGCTGCAGAAGACAGTGAGAGACTGAGGACATGTTACATGAGGATAGTAGCAATTACTGCCCCTACATTACCCCTTTACAAACCAATGATCCCACTCTCATAACCAATAGCTGGGGCCCATGAGCCACACAACAAGTACCAAAGGGTAGTATGTGGTACACAGGCTGTAGATTGGATGCCAGAGCTCTAGGGTTTTTTATGTCCCTCTTCCTTCTAAATCCCTTGAAGTTGTCTAAGGTCTTTTTTTAACTTCCTCCTCCACCCCAATCCCATGCAGGTCTAAGATTTTATATATATACTGTACCTTCTGTTTCTTTAACAAAGCACTCTACGGTTTTTATATCCCTCTTCCACCGCAATCCTACGAAACCCTTTAAGGCAATAGTTGTCAATTTACAAGGCACAGAGGGGCTTAACTAAGGTCCCTGATACCACCAAAGGGCCATGCATATTGTTCAGTATATAAAATGCTAGAAAGACTGTTAAAAAGACAGACATACTAGAGGAATAGATGGTCAGAGACCATAGACATGCTCCAGGTTAAGCTGGAGAATGAAGACATGTTAAAGAAAACAGTGGAAAACTAGGGACATGTTACATGAGGATAGTAGAGATCACTGATATTACCCCATTACAAACCAATATTCCCACTTCCGTCACTAATGGCTGGGGTCCAAGGGACACAACACAAATACTAAAAAGGGCAGTATGTGGTCCTGAGGCTATAGGTTGTGTGCCAGGACTGTTTTCTGTGACCCTCTTCTTTCTAAATCCTTTTTTTATCTTCCTCTTCCACCCCAATTCCATCAAGCACTCTAGAGTTTCCCCTACCCCTCTTCCACCCCAATCTCATGCTGTATTCTAGAGTTTGCTATGTCCCGCTTCCACTCCAATACCAGACAGCACTCTAGAATTTTCTATATTCTTTTCAAATCCAATTCCACATAGCACCCTTAGGTTTCCTATATCGGTGTACCATCCCAAATGGGTTTATACAGTATACATACCACTCTTCTTCTGCAAACCCATGCAGAACTCTAGAATTTCCTATCTCCATCTTCCACCCCAATCCCACAAAGAACTCTAATGTTTTCAATATCTGCCTCTCCTCCCAATTCTACTCACCAATCCTGAGTTTCCTCTTCCACCTCAATCCCATGTAGCACTCTGGGGTTTCCTATATACAGTATATCCCCTTTAGACTGTTTGACATGGACTTCAGCTTGTATAAGAGCTGTGTGACAGAGTATTTGCAGAGCTTTTAGCAACCTTTTTTGAAGCTTTTAAAGTACTATTCAGCTCCAGTTTGTAAATATTGAACACAGATCCTAATAGCAGTGCTGATTGGCACTTTAAGAAAACAGCTAGCAGGCTTCAGGAAGCTTTCAACGCACTTCAAGAAGGGCTGAAGTCTGCTAGCAGCTTGTTTTAAGTGGCAATCAAAACTCCCATTAGATTATGTGTTCAGCATTTACAAACTGGAGCTGAATGGTACTTGTTGAAAGGAACGTGTTGAAAGCCCTGCAAATGCTTTGTCAAAATTTGCCGTTCCCGATATCCTTCTTCTTCTCTGCTGGCACTGGTCAGTGACCTCAGTGGTGGACAATGGTCCATTGTATCACAACAACATGTGGTGGACAAGGTTGTATCAGCCTGAGTCTTAATGGAAATCTTCAAATGTTATAAAATATGAACATATATGATTATCACACAATGTAACGTAAATCTAAATTAAGTGGTTAACATTTACCTTGCTAAAATACTGTATATCATAAACAGTTGGCTTTTTCCATGAAATCATTTTTTTATTGTTTTCATCCTTTTTTATATCACATTGCTGGTGATCTTTCCAACCATTTTTACATTGCCTACATGCACTTGCTATAGTGCAGTCCACACACCATTGCTCTGGATTGAAGTCCTATATCAACTCAAGTGCTTGAAGTCTCACCCAGGTGTGATAGGGTGAAGGACCAAGAGAATATTTGGGAGACAGTGGTCATCCAAAAACATGTGATGAAATGCGTCGGAAAGACTCAGCCTGTGGCATCATTACACCTACTGGCCAGACCACTACAGGTGCCTTACATGCATTGTGTTTCACTGATTTAAAGGAATAGCGCACCTATTGTTTTTTAAACATTTATGTTGTTATTGTATTCGGACATTTAGTGTGCTGCTTTTCTGCTCAACCAAGTTTTTTTACATTAATAACAGGAAGTGCTTGACCAAGCACCTTCATGGTAGGATAATTAGCTATTGTTTTATTTAAAAAAAAAAGGCAGATTCAAGGTGATCAAAAACAGCTTTTAAAATGACATTAAAGGGGTTGTAAAGCCTCTCTTTTTTTCACCTTAATGAATTCTATGCATTAAGGTGAAAAACCTCTTCTACTACAGAAGCCCCCAGTTTTACTTACCTGTCCCTGATCGTTCCCGCGTCGGCGACGAGCCTAGCAGCTCCAGCCATTGGCTCCGGTCCTCATTGGCTAGATTGATACCAGCGGTAGCATTGGCGGTCAATCAAGTCCAGTGGCGGGGCCGAGTCCTGCTGTCTGTGTCCATGGATGCAACAACAGGACACAGGAGGCGCCCCGCATGGCTGCCCCCAGGGAAAGCGCTTCCCTGAGGGGACAGCCAGAGAAGAGGAGGGCTCAGGGA
Organism: Glandirana rugosa; assembly: GCA_018402905.1. Lineage (NCBI taxonomy): Eukaryota > Metazoa > Chordata > Amphibia > Anura > Ranidae > Glandirana > Glandirana rugosa. The sequence continues at coordinate 1,394,955 of BLSH010403222.1, read as the reverse complement.
CCCCAGAAGAGGAGGATCAGGGCCACTCTGTGCAAAACCAGAGGTAAGTATAACATGTTTGTTATTTAAAAAAAAAAAAAAGAACCTTTAGTATCACTTTAACATGTTAAACATTTTGTGAGATTTTAGCGATTGGGTTTAGATCTACTTTGATTTTATTAAAAATCAACTTTTCCTTTTTGATCTGCAGCAGGATTTGGTTGGGCACATATGAAAGGCTTCTGACCCAAAACACTGGGGACTTGTCCTCGAGGCGCTCCCAGTCACCAGTTACTGGCCGATTTAGGTAAGTGCCCGTGATAAACTGGGTCATTGGGTGTAGCTATTTGAGTAATAGTTGACCTAGTATTGTCTGGTAACTCTTTGCAATATTATTGTATACACTTACCTGCATTCTGGAAAATATTTAACAACCAGACCTATCAAATAGTTATTCTACTGTCCCCTATTATTTAAAGCTGATTGGCAAAAATAAAAATACAAAATGAATGAATTCATTAGTACATCATAAAATGCACTTTTTAATGGCAAGCCATATACAGTAAGTACATGAATTTGACTTGGTATCAGCCTCTTGAAGTCCCTGTACAGCAGGGCTCAGATTGGGAGAAAAAGAAGAAACACAAAGAGCCAATTAATATATGTGCTGGCAAGAAGCATGCTGATAGGAAGAAAGAGCAGAGTGACAGAGACAGAGAGTGACAGAGAGATTGGCTCATTGTTGTGCTGCTTCTGCTTTACTGTCCAGTCCAGGAGGCTGGAGGCAGGTTTATAATCTGTACCGGTTCAGGGTCATCCAGCACCCAGGGCAAGAATGCAGAATTGCATCCCCTCCCACTATTAATACACGCCATAGAATGGATGTACCACCCTGCCTCCATTTTTTTGCCTAGGGCAACTGTTCCTCTTGCCCACGACTTGTCCCATCCCTGTCCATAATGGCCTGATCTCAGTGGGTTAAATGATGCTGGCTGTCACAGTAAAGACACCTAGTGGTGGAGCACAAGTACTGCAGGAGGACAGCCCCGTACTGAAGGTATTTTAGCAAAACCTGCGTTTTTCTTTTATTGAGCTAATATATTTTTATTTTAACATTTTTGGCAGGGTTTCTGTTTTTTATATTACACCTGTTTGAAACTGGCACCTGTAATTAATCTTTCTTTATGCTAATTTGCAAAATGCTGTGTTTTTCCCGCTTCCCGCCTCAATATTACAAGTACAGGTGCGTTATAACAAGAGGCAAGTCTGTTGGCGGATCAGCAGCATTAGCGACTGTGTTGACTACTCTGCACAGGGTTATTTTATGCAGTGCTTTTCATGCATTCTTTGTTAAGACTTAAAGTATAAAAACAAAAACCCCTCGTTAAGTTGACATTCTTAGAGAACCATAGCTGCAAGAATCTGGCCAGCTGCCGACTAGTTTCAGGTGTTCCCATCTTTCATCGCCTCGGCATAGCTTTTGTAGCAAAACAGCTTAAATTCCAGATGTGCCATGATTGCTTTCTACTGAGCTGTCACTTCCGCTCCCTGCGTGTGGAAGCACAGAAATAGCATGCCACGTCTATTCTAGGTGCAAACCTCATCCACGGAACGCAACCTGGAACCGACTCAAGAAAATCTTTTCCCGGAGTTAAAACTGAAGTAATTGCTAACTTCTTTCGCGTAAAAAGTTAACTTTAAGTTGAACTCGGGCAAGACATAAATAAAAGACACAAAATAACACAGCTTTGTACTCATTAAAACACGACTGAATGCATTTTTTAACCACTTCAGCTCAGGAAGATTTACCCCCCTTCATGACCAGGCCATTTTTTTTGCGATATGGCACTGCGTTACTTTAACTGACAATTTTGCGGTCGTGCGACCTTGTACCCAAATACAATTTTTGTCCTTTTTTCCCACAATTGGAGCTTTCTTTTGGTGGTATTTGATCACCTCTGCGGTTATTTATTGCGCTATAAACAAAAAAGACAGACAATTTAAAAATAAAAACATTTTTACTTTCTGCTATAAAACATATCCAATAAAAAAAAATGTAAAAAATCTAATTTCTTCATCAATTTAGGCCAATATGTATTCTGCTACTTATTTTTGGTAAAAAAGTAAGCGTATAGTGATTGGTTTGCGCAAAAGTTATAGCGTCTGAAAACTATGGGATGTTTTTTGGATTTATTTATTTTTTTCTAGTAATGGCGGCAATCACCAAAATATATAGATTTTTTTTTCTTTTTCTCTTTTTTTGATGGAACTAGACTGACTTTAGTAGATGTGTCTTTTTTTCAACCTGACTAACTATGTCACTATGTAACTATGATAATTAGAAAAACTGATTGCGCCAAGACAAATTATAAATCTAAGTGCTAAAGAGTGTTTAGTGGGTGATTAGGGGGGTGTTCTTTAATTCCTACCTTCCCAGGTTAGATGTAACTATATTTAGCGGGACTGCGCTATTGCGGCGGACAATCAGACACTAACTGACACTTTTGACATTTTTGGGGACCAGTGACACTAATACAGTGATCAGTGCTAAAAATAAGCATGGCAATTGTACTGGCACTGGCTGGGGAGGGGTTAAAGTAGTACTATAGGCAAAACTTTTTTCCATTTTGGATAGAGTAAGGAAGGGATGTAACCTTTGTCAGATATATATTCGCGGAGGTGACTACTCTAAAGGGATTCATTTCCCAATGCTACTCAATGTTGCAGGTAGCCTCACAGGCCAGATTTCCCTTGAGGGTGGTGAGCAAATGGGAGAGTGACGTGGGACAGTTTGAGGAAGAGCAGTGGGAAGAGGTGCTGCAGGCTATTCGCAGGAGTTCCCTTAATGTGGCACACCACCTGTCACAGCTGTACATTGTATTACGAGTTCACTATACACCGGCCCGATTATTCCAAATGGGGGTGAGTGTCCACGATGCGCTAGCAACGAGGGACATCTGATCCATCTATTGTGGTGGTGTCCCAAGCTGCATCGCTACTGGAGAGGAGTAGTCTGCACCATTAACATGGTGTTTCAGGCTGCCATACCACTGGATCCAAAAACCTGTATCCTAAGTATATTAGATTACCTTCTTATCGAGGAAATCCCCAAGCAGGCTATTACCAGAGCACTCTTTCAAGCTTGCAAACTCATTCTGACACATTGGAAGAAAGTGGAGCCCCCCACTGTGAGAGAATGGATCACCCAAATGGGAGACACTATTTGATTGGATAAGTATATATTCCAACATAGAAATTGGCCCAGTAAGTTTGACAAACTTTGGGCACCATGGTTGAATACACCAGGACTTTGTCCAATAGACCTGGTCTTAGACAGATTACTGCTGTAATGTGTGTTCTGGGATGGGTTGGCCAATGGAATGCATTATATATCTATGCACTTTGCAATGCATCTGCCAATGTAATGCTTTTCCAAGCTTTGTGGAACCGGTTTGCATACCTGATTTGAATTAGTAATGGGTAGCGCCTCCGTTCACTTTTACAAATAAATAATAATCTAATCACAGATTAGAGAAACTTTCTACTTCTTGAGTTCATTATATAAGTTTGTTAACAATATGGACTTTAATAGTTTTGTTGTCTGCTTACAAATGGACTTATATTAAGTTATATGGATTTGAGCACTATTCATTACTGATTTATTTATTTTGATCACATACGTTATTTGGTATATATATACTTATTATTTATTTGTAAAAGTGAACGGAGGCGCTACCCATTACTAATTCATTCATATCCATAGCAGATGTCTATCTGAGGGTAGCTGCCCCATGCTGTACGTGTGTGTGCGACCTTAGAGGGCACACATACATACATGTATGTTCATTAGCACATTTTAACTTACAACACAATAGGTAGGCGCTGGTTTTGTATAAATATTGCATACCTGATTTGTTGAATTTGTACACATTTTGCTATCAATAAAATCCTTCTTGATTAAACAGCTATATTTTCGCCATCTCTGTTTCTTTGCAGAGATTTCCCTTCACTTCCTGTCCCAAAGCCGAACAGGAAGTGAGATGAACTCCCTGCAAATTAAGGTGACCCAGGTCACCAGAACTAGTGTCTCCATTGGAAGATTTCCCCTCCATTACTTTTCTGGGGACAACCAATAAAAACTGACAGGTGTTCTAATACATATCCAATCTATCCAAAATGAAGTAAAAGGTTTTGGCTTTAGTTGTACTTTAACATCAAGGGCGATCAAAGGGTTAACTGTGTGCCTAGCCAGTGTTTGTGTACTGTGGGTGAGGTGCTTTTAATAGGGGAAGACATGGATCCTAGTCTCTGCTTGGCAGGAACACAGGATCCATGCCTTCCCTCCTGACAGAATGGCAATCTGCCTTGTTCACATAGGCAGACTGTCATTCTGCCTCTGTACAGAACGCTCAGCCGATGCTAGCGGTCATCAAGTCCACGGTACCCGCCCATCAGCTCCCATTGAGAATAATCACAGCTGAAGCGAGTCGCTGGTGACGCACATTTGCACCCGCTACCCACAAGTGCATGATCCTGCGCACAGCGTCTGCCCTGTAGCAGTAAAACTGCTATACGCCTTTCAGCAAGTGGTTAATGCAACAGTGCAAGCATCTGAATTTGACTTGGTATCAGCCTGTTGCAATCTTCTGTACAGCAGAACTCAGACTGGAAGAGGGAGAGTCAGGACTGGAAGCCAATCAGGTGTGTTGCAAGGAACATGCTGATAGGAGGAGAGAGAAGATCGAACAAAAAAAAAAAAAAAAAGAAGAAGAATGGGGTGGAGAGCAGGCAGGAGAAGGAAAAAGAAGGTAAAGAGCAAGAACAAGGAATAGAAGTGAGAGCAAAAAAGAGAGAGACAAAGAGCAAGAGAGAGTATGAGAGCAAGAGCAATAATTAGAAGGGGGATGGAGAGAGTGGGAGCAAGGGAGAGAAGAAAAAGGGGGATAGAGAGCAAGAGTGAAATGGAGAAGGGGAATAAGGAAAGCTGAAGATAAGGAGAAGAGGGGATTGAGAGCAAGTCCAAGATAGAGAAGGAGAAGTGGGGCTAGAGAGAGTTGGAGCAAAAGAGAGGAAAAAAAGGGGGTAGAGAGAGTGGGAGAAAGAAGAAGAAGACAGAGAAGGGGGGGATAGAGAAATAATGGGGGTAAGAGAGACATGGAGAGGGGGGATAGTGAGAGTGGGAGCAAGAGGAAGAAGGAGAAGGGGATGGAGAGAATGAGAGCACGGGAGAGAAAAAAGAGGGGATAGAGAGTGCAAGAGCAAGACAGAGTAGGAGAAGGGGGATACAGAGGATAAGAGCAAGAGAGAGATAAAGAAAGGGTGAAAGAGAGAATGAGGGCAAGAGAGAAGGAGAAGGGGGATTTGGTGAGTGGGAGCAAGAGAGAGAAGAAGAAGTGGGGATGGAGAAAATGGGATCAAGGGAGAGAAGAAGAGGTGACATGGAGTGCAAGAGAAAGTAGTAGAAGGGGAAAAAAGACAGTAAGAGCAAGAGAGAGACAAAGAAAGGGTGAACGAGAGAGTGAGAGCAAGAGAGAAGGAGAAGAGGGGATAGAGAGAGAATGAGGGCAATAGAGGGAAGAAGAAGAAGGGGATGTCAAGATTTAAAGCAAAGAAGAACAGGAGAAGGGAGGATGGAGAGAGTGGGAGCAAGAGAAAGAAGGAGAAGTAGAGATGAAGAGAGAAGGAAAAGGGGAGATTGAGAGCAAGTGGGACGGAGAAAGGGGATAGAGAAAGTTGGAGCAAAAGAGAGGAAAAAAAGGGGGTAGAGAGAGGGAGAAAGAGGAAGACAGACAGAGAAGGGGGGATAGAGAGAGAATGAGGGCATGAGAGACACGGAGAAGGGGGTTAGCGAGTGTGGCAGCAAGAGGAAGAAGGAGAAGAGGGGTGGAGAAAATGAGAGCAAGGGAAAGCAGAGGGCACTGAGAGTGCAAGAGCAAAACAGAGTATGAGAAGGGGGGTAAAGAGATTAAGAGCAAGAGAAAGACAAAGAAAGGGTGAAAGAGAGTAAGAGCAAAAGGGAGAAAGATAAGGAGGAAAAAAGAGTGAGAGAAAGAGAAAATAGAGGGTAAAGAGGGGAGGGGGTAGAGGGAGTGTGAGCAAGTGAAAGAAGGAGAAGGGGGATATAGAGGAAGGGCAAAAAAAGTAGGAGAAAGGAGGATATGGATAACAGGGACAAGAGAGAGAGAAGGAGAAGGGGGATTGAGAGAGGAGGGGCAAGGAAGAGAGGGAGAAAGGGGGTAGAAATAGAGACTGAGGGCAAGAGAGAGAAGAAGGGGGATTGGGAGAGTGAGAGCAAGAGGGAGATGGAGAAAGGGGGTAGACAGAGTGAGAGCAAGGAAGAGAGGGAGAATGGGAATAGAAAGAGGATGAGGGCAAGAGAGAGAAGGAGAAGGGGAGATAGTGAGAGAATGAGAGCAGGAAAGAGAAGGAGAAGGGGATAAAGAGAGAATAAGAGCTAGAGAGATTTGGGGGAGGTGGGTATAGAGAGGGTGGCAGCAATAGAGACAAAGAGAGAGAGATATAGGGGTAGGAGGACAGGCAGAAGTACAAAATGAAATAGAAGAAGAATAAAGATAATGGAAGAAAAGAAGAGATAGGTGAGGGATAATGGGAGAAGAAGGAATGAGCAAGGTAGAAGGAGAAAGAGGAGCAGAGAGAGGGAGCAAGAAATATATAAGGAGGAAGTAAAAAAGGGATAGAGAGACCGAGAGATAAAGTAAAATCAATGGAGAGAATGAGAGAGACAAAAAGATGGGGGGACAGAGGGAATGAGAGCGATACCGGGGAGGGGGGTAGAGAAATAGAAAGGCTGGAAGTGCTAAGGGGGGCTGCGGAAGAAAGGAAAAGCAGAGAAAGAAAGAGAGATGAGGGTGGAGGACACACAAGAGAGAAAGAAAATGGGGGGATAGAGATACAGGAAGGAAGACTATAAAGGAGAAAGAAAGGTAGGTGAGGGACAGAGGTGGGGAAAGGAAAGGAAAGGAAATGTGTGTTGATGTATCTGTAACATGCTAAAAAAAATACAGTATATAATTGTATAATTTCAGTGGAATTTATTGTGAACCCATCAGATACATTTAAACTCAATCAGTGAGCTGTTATCATGCCTGTTCTGAAGTCTTGGGAAAGTTCTCAGGCACTGTAGCAGGTTAATTCCTTTGCACCTTCTAGAACTCAAGTGAAATGTCCTTAGAGTGGCCATAAACTTCAGCTGGCAATCTCCTGCCAAATGGCGGTGATATATAAGTATATGACATCCATTAGGGCACTTCATTTACAACTACAATGTGTCCTAAATTTCAGGATAGCTGCACGGTGATATACTGCCAACTGGCAAAGTGATCCCGACAGCCCAGCTAAAGGTGCCCGTCACTCAGGAGAGCAGGAACACTGAGAACATCGGCTTGGTTAAGAAGCAGAAAGCAGAGAAAAGCAGCAAATTCATCACCGCTAATTAGCTAAGCACCGGCCGTCAAGTTTGATTTGTTTTCTAAAAGTTTGTTCTTAAAGCTAAACTCTGAGATACACTGTTCAGACATAACATTATGACCACCCCCCTAATATTAAGGAGGACCCCATTTTTATCACCAAAACTGCTCTGACCCATCAAGGCATGGACCCCTCTAGACCTCTGAAGTTATGCTGTGGTATCTGCACCACGCTGTCAGTAGCAAATCTGTAAATTGTGAGGTGGGGCCTGCATGGATTATACTTGTTTTTCCAGCACATTCCACAGATGATCTATTGGATTGTGATCTAAAGATTTGGAGGAAAGATCAACAACTTGAAGACACCTTCTTCCATTGCTCTGTTGTCCAGTTCTAAAGCTAACGTTCCCATTGTAGGCTCTTTGGGCTGTGGACACGGATGAGCATGGGCACAATGACCAGTCTATGCAGCCCCATACACAACAAACTGTGATGTCCTGTGTGTTCTGACACCTTCCTATCAGAACCAGCACTAACCTTTTCAGCAATTTCTTTTGGATGGAACTACACGGGCCAACTTTCACTCCTCACATGCATTAATGAGCTTTGGCCACCCATGATGATCCTGCGTGTGCCGCATAGTACATTCTAAGCCCTAATTAGGCAAAGCTTTGCCCAATCATGGCACAGTGAAAGCTGGTTGTTAAGGAGCGGGGCTGGGAAGCTGCGTCCTTAACAATCGATGAGTCATCAGCTGTCGATGGGCTTCCCTGCTGACAATTGAATAAAAGAAACATTGCTGTCAATATAAAAAAGTGAAAAAAAAAAAGTGTGGGGGTCCCCCTCAAAATCCATACCAGACCTTTATGTCCCCCGATGTAGATCCGACCCCGATGCATCGCCAGACCCAAAAGAAGAAACTAAATGCTCCGCCTTTGAGTAAGGTTGACCACTGAATGCCTGCTCCGCTGAGTGGCAGTCCTTAAATATATAAGGGACTGGGTCTGGCACATTTTTTTTTCTTTTTTCGGGTACGGCGGTGGCGGCAGGCATCAGATCTACATCAGGCAACTTTTTTTTTTAATAAAGGAATTGTCAAAAACTGTGTTTCTGTTTTTTTCCTTTTTGACACTTTTTTGGGTGAATGAGAAGGTGTACAATGTACTCCATACTCATTCACATGCTGGTGGCGGGATCTGGGGGCCTCCTTGTTAAAGCCCCCTGCCCGCAGACCCCCACAACCACTGCCCAGGGTTGTCGGGAAGAGGCCCTCGTCCCCATCAACATGGGGACATGGTGCTTTGGGGTGGGGGTGGCAGAGCCCCCCTGCCATAAAGCACCCTTCCATGTTCAGGGCATGTGGCCTGGTATGGTTCAGGCGAGGGGGGCTTTCCCGGCATGCCAGGCTGCATTGAGGGCATGTGGCGTGGTATGGTTCTGGAGGGGGACGCTCACTCTTCCCCTGCCAGGCTGTGAGCTTGGATAAGTGTCTGGTATGGATTTTGGGATGGACTCCACGCCGTTTTTATAAAAATATGTTGGAGGTTTTTTTTTTTTCATTTTTTGCTATTTTTTTCATTTTTGATACTATCAATGCAAAAAAAAGTTGTTAAAATATAGTTTTTTAAATGAGCAGTGATTTTAATGATACTTAACATGAAACAATTGTAAAGAAATAACTGCATTCCAAGTTTGTGATGCTCTTGTACTCACCTGTGACAATTAACAGGTGCTGACAATATAGAAATCATACCGGCAACCAGTTAAAATGGTGAACAATTGACTCAAACTTTCTGGTGTGTCTCTGAGTGCGACATGGAGCATGGAGAAGAGAGAGAGCAGCAAATTATTGTCTGAGGATTTGAGAACAAAAATTGTGGAAAAGCATGGACAATCTCAAGGTTACAAGTCCATCTCAAGAGATCTTAAAGTTCTTGTGTCCACTGTGCGCAACATTGTCCAGGAGTTTACAGCCCATGGCACTGTAGCTAATCTCCCTAGACATGGATGAAAGAGGATAAATGAATCCAAGTTTTCAAGAAGGATTGTTTGAATGGTGAATAAAGAACCTTGATCAACTTCCAGGCAAATACAAGCTGACCTTCAGGCACAGGGTACAACTGTGTCAGCTTGCATTATACGTTGTCAACTGAATGAAAAGGGATGCTATGATAGGTGACCCAGGAGGACCCCACTGCTGAAACAGAAAGATAAAAAAAAGAGATTGGAGTTTGCTATAACTTACCCAAGGAAGCCAAACTGCTTTTGGGAGAATGTGCTTTGGACAGACAAACACAATTACAGCTTCTAGGTAAAGCCGATCATTCTACTGTTTTCAGAAAAAGAAATGAGGCCTTTAAAGAAAAGAATACAGTCCCTACAGTCAAACATAATGGAGGTACACTGAAGTTTTGGGGTTGCTTTGCTGCTTCAGGCACTGTAAGTTTTGACCGTGTGCATGGCATTATGAAATTTGAAGACTACCAAAGAATTCTGGGGTGCAATGTAGGGCCCAATGTCAGAAAGTTGGGTCTCCATCAGAGGTCGTGGGTCTTACTGCAGGACAATGACCCAAAGCACACATCAAAAAGCACCCAGCAATGGTTTAAGACAAAGCGCTGGAGAGTGCTGAACTGGCCAGCAATGGATCCAGATTTAAATCCCATAGGGCACCTGTGGCGAGATCTCAAAACAGCAGTTGGGAATACGGATGCTTCCAATCTGAGAGACATTTTGTTGCCAGTGGTTTGGACATTAATGGCTGTGTGTTGAGTAATGTTGAGGTGACAGCAAATTTACACTGTTATACAAGTTGTACACTCACTACTTTACATTGTAGCAAAGTGTCATTTCTTCAGTGTTGTCACATGAAAAGATAGAATAAAATATTTACAAAAATGTGAAGGGTGTACTCACTTTTGTGAGATACTATATATATATATATATATATATATGTATATAGTCTAACTGCAAGTTAAGGGCGTAATGTGCTACTATGCATTGCATACCAGCACATTATGACAGACTTACCTAAAAACAAAGCCCTCCAGTGGCACGCTGTTTCCACTGACAGGGCTTTCATCTTCACCCAGTCTTCTTTCCGGGTTCAAAAGCTCAGACCGGTAGATTGGCCAAGCCGTGATGACATCACTCCTGTGCTTGCGCACCGTTGGCGGCTGGTGCAAAAAAAATTTTTTGGGGGGGGTGGCAAACAAACCTGACACCCTCAGTCCTCCCACCCACTCAGTTGCTGCTTCGCTCACCCACAGCCTGCTAGTACGCCTGCCAGCCCCGCACTTACCCCATCCAGATCATGGCTTCGGCGGCTTCCCCCATGCATCTCCTCCCAAGTCCCGGCAGTTGCTTCTCCTCCCGGCCAATCGGGTCTTAAGACTCCCAGCCAATTGGGTATTAGGACTCCCGGCCAATCAGGTCTCAGGACCTGCTTCCTGATTGGTTGGGAGGATAAGCAGAAGCAATATATCACACAAGCGGGTGGGCTTGGGGCACAGTGCTCTGCGCCCCGAGCCCACCCTTTTTGAAGCCAATTAGAGCCTCGGGCTCTAATCATGTGCTTTAAAAAAGAAAAAACCCCATTGAAATCCATGTGCCGGGTGCCCTGCATGGAGATTAGGGGAGATCTGCCACTGATGCTCATGGAAGTCATGGCCGCAGCCAAGGGCTCTGAATTGACAGCACATTGTCCTTAATCCAGAGTGCAGTGCGCTTGCCTGCAAATCAACCAAATATCTCCAAAACAGTGCATGTATAGGAGATATTCATTTTACCTACAGGCAAGCTTTATTATAAACTTACCTGTAGGTAAAAACCACAAAGCAGAGTTTGCTACCGCTTTAAAAAATTACCCTGTAGCAACCCTGGAACCTGCAAATTTAAGAACAGGTGATCAAGGGCAGCTCTACAGTTTTATTCTCACTGGCTTACTTTAAATTAGAGTGACTCTCCGTAAGATTTAGTTCCAAACAAGTTTTCTCCTTTTTTTTTGTATACTTTTTTAGTGCAACTTTCATCCATTTTCTAAATTAACAGCATCTGTCTCGAGTTATCTGAAAGAGGAACATATGCAGCAAAAACATGTCTAACAGCCCTGTCTTCAAACCACAAGGCGATCCTGTAATTTAGGAAAGCATTGAAAAGATTTACTTCTCACTGTCAAGCGATAAATTATTCAGGAGCCCATTAACAGATTGTCCTTGTGTGCTCGGCGTATTGTCAGACAAGCTTTACCTTTTCTTCTTCTCAAACAATATCAAGACGCGGTCTACATCCGTGTGACACTCCAAACGTCGGAGTGCGCACAGCTCTACCTCTCCAGCAGTGAGAGGAGCAATAGAGTGACGCCTCGCTAGGTTGGCAAGCGCTTGAATTGACAGTTATACTCCACGAAGAACATCAAGTTGGAAAGTTTGGAAACTTTAAACTGACTTTTTTTTTTTGTTCCGTTGGAAATTAGTGAGTCAGTCTGATTAACCCACACAACCGTGTGTCATACTCAACGCTAACTGTTAATTAAAAAGTTGCTGACTGCCGATGAAATAATTTCAGGGTTTTTTATACCTTGTTGGGTGTTTGCACTGTAGAGAGGCTGTTTTCGGATTTTCTGCCTGGAACGTGTTTGTTACGCATTCATCATTTTCTCATTTGGATTTAATTGCCTTTCTTCATCACTTTTCATGGTCCTTCAGTTGCAATGTCCTCTCGGCCCCTGGCACTGCTCACGTTTTATGGGTTGCCAGGTGTGATCTGTACAAGGAAAAAAACACAACCGCTGAAATTACCTTAACCTGATTGTGATGCGCTGTACATCTAAGAGTCGCTTAAAAGTGAAAAAATCCTATTAGAGATTTAATATTACCGTATATGTTTTAGGTAACCTAAAGTGGTTGTAAAGAGAAAAGTTTTTTTTTAATCTCAATGCATTCTCTGCATTAAAGTCAGGGGCGTAATGATAGGGGTTGCAATTGCAACTGGGCCCCATGCCCCAGGGTCCCCGTGTGCCTTCCTTGTACACCTGGATAGGAGGGATGGTGGGGGTGGCATTTAGAGGAACCAATCTCCTCCATTTTCCTCCTAATGCAGGAGATTGGTTCCTCTATATGCTGCCCCCGCCACCTCTCCTATCCAGTTTACTTGTCTTCTGCTGTTCCCAGGGTCCTCGTGTGCTTCCCTGGTCGTCGCTGCTGTCTTCTCCCCTCCTCTCTCCTGCCAGCTGCTGTAGAAGATTTGTCATGATGGAGAGATGGGAACGGGTCGGTAAATTTGTCATTTACCAGCTCCTTCTTTTTCTGAATGGACAGAGTCAGTGATTGGTACCAATTGGTTCATTCATAACTGATGCATAGAAAACTGTTTTTTACTATACTTCCATTTATGAATGTATGGGAGGCTCGGTACTCAACTATTCCTGTCCATTCATTCTGTGCAGCTGAGGCCACACAGATGGAGATTGATGGCTGAGGTTTGTTTAGACCCCTGGTATCTCATCAAAGCCCAACAGAGCTCTTAAAATAAATAGTAAAAAACTATAAAAAATAAAATTGTAAAAGAAATAAAATGAAATGGTAAAAAAATAATAAAATTAAAATAAAAATTAAAAACTACTGACACCAGTGAGGAAATTGCAAAGGATTGCAAAGGTTGCAATTGGGACTGGGCCCCAGCATTTCACCACCATGGGGAGACCCGAAGATGGTAGAAAGAGGGCCTGCTGCAGAACTTGCAGAAGGGTCCCGCTGCAGTACCATAATAAAGAGACCCGCAATAGGAGTAAAGGGCCCCAGGATCAGCGAGAAGAGGGAAGGGCCCTGGCCAGGGGTCAGGGGGGCCCTTCATAATTTCTTGCACCGGGGCCCTGAAGGTTCTAGGTACGCCTCTTATTAAAGTGGTTGTAAACCCCCATGTGCCATAAGTATGAAAGACTAACATCTGTGTGCCCCCGTAGTGGCTGCAAGTGAAAGGGCACCCCTCTCAGTGGTGGCTGGTGCTCAATTTTCTCCAGAGAACAATGGGGTGGCCCCTGGAATTCACACATCTAGGTGTCTTGAAATGGTGAATAGAGTGGCAACCTCAGCCTGAACTCCAACCAAGCCAGGTCCCAACGCGTTTCACTCTGCCACTCTATTCACCATTCCAAGACATCTAGATGTGCGACTTCCAGGGGCTCTGAAGTCTTACAGGCTCTTACAAGATGGGTTCCATCTCCTGTCAGTACTCTAGCAGTGGCTGTGGAAGCACAGACTACATACCCCTTACCACCGAGCCTGAGCGGCCCACACACATTTCTTAGCTCAATTTTCTTGAGTGGGCAGGCTGCAATGCCCCCCTTCCCACCCCCGAGCCAGCCAGCCAACCAACCAAAAAACACACCCACCCCCCCTCCAGCACTCGCTCAAACGAACGCGGCCCTCCCATTGCTGAATCAATGCATCGCTCACCTGTTGCTGGAAGGCCCCCCGCCAGCCCCGCACTTACCCCATTTAGGTCGCAGCTTCGGCAGCTTCCCCCCATTTTCTCCCAATTCCCGGTGGTCACTTCTCCTCCTAGCCAATCAGGACTTAGGACTCGCAGCCAATCGGGTCTTAGGACTCCCGGCCAATCAGGTCTCAGGACCCGCTTCCTGATTGACTGGAAGGAGAAACAGGAAGACATTAGCTAACATTAATTTGCTATATCACACAATTGGGTGGGCTCCTGGCGCAGTGCTCTGCACCCCGAAGCCCACTCTTTTGGAAGCCAATTAATGCCTCAGGCTCTAATCATGTGCTTAAAAAAAAATAAACCCCATTGGAATCCATGCGTCCAGTGCCCCACATGATGATTAGGGGCCAGCCGCATGGATTAGGGGGGCGGTGCCCCTGCACCCTGCATGAGCGGCCACCACTGTCTCCACTGCTGCACAGTCACTCAGCATTTCCTTCTTTCATCCAGACACAGAAATCAGTCTATGGCTTGTTTTTGTAGTTTTATTAGGGAATTATAACTTGGACAGGGTAAGGGATTATGGGATGCCCAGTGTGACAACAATTTAACTTCAGGGACACTTCCTCCCTATTTACAGACTCCTCTTCTTCCTTCTTTCCACCTGCACTTTGTCCCTCTTTGCACAGCTTCTGTTGCTTCACTCTTGAGGGAACTGACAGGCTTTTTGTCAGTTTAGCATTAGCCCGTTACAGGTAGGAACTCTCAGACCCTTGAAAAGTGAAGTATGGAGTGAAATAGCACATAACATCTCCTTCTGCTTCCCTGTGGCCTCTAATCACAGTTCCACTGCTTGCAGAAAAATGCTAGTGTGCCTGACTGCCACCAGCTAAACCTGGCTGCTCCTCTCTTCTCAATCCTCCTGACTGACGCACACATAAAGATTCCCCAGGACAAGGTAAATGAAGACTTAGCACAACGCTGTCTTCAAGAGGGACCTGCTAAAGCTGACAGTCTCTCCACTTGTCTTGTCCCTGGACTGCGCTGATCTACTCACTGTCTCTGCTTGCTCTCTCCTCTTCCTCTCCAGCTTGAATCCCTCCAACTGCCTCCTGTGGTGGGATCCTTCCAGGTCAGCTTCTCGAGCTCCAGCCCGAGGTAACCCCTCTCCTCAGCACTGCTTCACCATCTTCCACCCGGTCTCCCTTGCTGGCATGTCTCATATCTATTTAAGAGCTTCTTTGTCTACCTGCCAGGCCCTCAACCATTGGATTGACCAAATGCCTCTAATAATCAAGGCAACTCCTCCTAGCCCCCACTATTTCCTAGAACATTCTCCAACATTCTAGAAACAGGGGGAGACATCAGAGAGCTGCCAGCCCTGGCCTCTAATAACCCTGACACATCTTCAATGACGCGATGTTTATCCCAGAGCCAGACTATGTTTTACCTGCACTACACTTCTAGTAGCACACAAGTTTGTACTATTGTCATGCAAATCACTTTATTTGTACCTCATTATTTCAATGTGTATCAATATGTCCTGTTACAGAAGGCTGAATATCTCTGGATCTGTGGGCATGTTGACTGCCTGGAGCTCGGGCTGGAGACTCGTGATGTCACCGGACTCCCCTCCCAGCAGTACACACCGCCACAAGTCTCCCAGTGCTGCATAGTAGTATGCACGGTAGGTGTACATGTGGCCATGTCCGCTCGTGAGTCCTGACCAAACAGATGCCTAGGAAAGCTCCACCTGACTTCCTCAAGTCCTGCAATACTGAGGTGCCGAACATCTACTGCTGGGGCAGTCTGAGGAGGGATCTGTGTGGATGTGCTTTGTGTGTTACCTTTCCTGGTCTGTCAATCACAGGAGAGGGGGGGCGACGATACCTTTTTTTTAATGTGTTGGGAGCAGTACAGATGACAGACGGCTCCTTTCCCAGCTAGACTGCGGACAGATGAGTTCTCCTGTTTGCTGGGTGAGATGGAATGTTTAATTTAATTTCGATTTTTTGTGTTTACAACCACTTTAACCGCCTAACGACCGCATGTCACCAGCACCCAGCAATTGGCTCCGGACATTACCGAAGAGAGCCCTGTGCAGGTAAACAAACACAGGGCTCTCTTCTCAAAGCAGCAATGTGCTGATTAGCTTTCCTCTACTTTCCTATATCCCAGCAGTAAACTGTCCCTTGGCACCTCCATGTCTAGTGCAGGGCTATGCATTCTGCGTTGGACTTGGTGATATCATCACTGGGCCTGTCAGCTAGTTTTCTCTCCAAGTTTTGGGAGGGGCTGACAGGCTCATGTAAACATCACATCACCCTGCCTCAGGTCTTTTTATCCCTGGGATCCCTATGAACATACATGCTCCCTCAGCACAGCAGAATTTAGCTGTGCTATCTGCTGATCAGTTGCTTGTTTTGCAATCAAGAAACTGATCAGTAGATTGCACATCTACATTCTGCACCACTCAGGGTGCATAAACATCTAAAGGGATGCCAAGGATGTGCTCTTTCACATAATGAACAAAATGATTGATGGCAGAGAAAGTCAACAGCTGTGAGAGGCAGGCAACAAGAGTAAAAATCATGGGGAGAGGGGTTGATGATGATTGAAGTCATTTAAACTGGAAATGAAGATGAGCTGCTAAAGCTTCAAAGCATTATATTGTGGCAACTTTGCAGTGCATTGAGAGCCACTGTGCTCTTTGCAGTAGGGGGACTTAGCAATGGACTTAACTGACTTGGGGAAGCCTGTGCCTGTGATTGCAAGATTTTGGCAGCCATTTTGGCACAGCTGTAATATGTATGGGGAGGGAAGTCCTTTCGGATGAGAACCGAGACAGCACCCAGCATGTGGTGAGTTCTAGAGACACATGGCCTCCCCCTCTGGCAAGCGGGTTACCACCTTGACAGAGGGACAGACATTTTTAGAGAGGTGTTACCAGGGCCACTATGTGAGAGACAGAGTGCCATGTGGAAAGTGAGAGTACCTTATCCTGGAACAGATAAAGGGGTTGATTTACTATAGGCTTGCAAGTTTTGTGCACTTTACAATTGCAGTTGCACCAGAGCTTAGTAAATAAAGGGAAGCTCTGCTGACTTCCATCATCCCATCATGTGCAAACAAATTGCATATGATTAGGTATGCTTTGCAAAGTGAAGCTTCCCCTAATTTATTAAAGTGATATTAAAGGTTCAGCTTTTTTTTTTTTT
The DNA here is from genome assembly GCA_018402905.1 of Glandirana rugosa. NCBI lineage: Eukaryota > Metazoa > Chordata > Amphibia > Anura > Ranidae > Glandirana > Glandirana rugosa. The sequence continues at coordinate 1,377,893 of BLSH010403222.1, read as the reverse complement.
TTACAAAAAATTACAAACATGTCATACTTACCTGCTCTGTGCAGTGGCTTTGCACAGAGCAGTCCCAATCCTCCTCTTCTCAGGTCCTAGGCTGGCACTCCTGGCTCCTCCTTCATGGCCAGTGCCCCTAATAGCAAGCCGCTTATCTATAAGACATAGAGCCATGGCTCTGCCCCGCCCCCTGCTCTCTCCTCATTGGCTCACTGTCTGTGATTGACAGCAGTGGTAGCCAATGAGGAGAGGGAGTCCCGGGACAGCCGAGCATAACTCTGGATAGAGTATTGGGGGGCTGCATGGGGAGCTGCACACAGAAGGTTTTTTACCTTCATGCATATGCATGAAGGTAAAAAACCTTCAGCCTTTAAAACCACTTTAAGCTCTGGAACAACTGAGCTTTCAAAGCACAGAGTCTATTTGACTTTAGTAAATCAACCCCAAAGACCTTTGGCAATGTGAGTATTTGCCTTTGGAAGGACTATTACTCGGTATATGGGGGAACATAGCATAGAATCGGCAGCATGCAGGGAACCATGCTTGGGTTATCAATCTGGGAGAGTGAAAACTTGCCTTTGCTCTGGGTCATTCTAGACGTAAGTTATAAGTGATGTATAAGGAGCGAACTGCATGCTTTTGGCCTTTGGTTTGGAGGGTGAGATAGGAAAATACAGGTAGTTTGCAGTAGCTTAATAGGCACAACATCAGGCACACTGTAGCAACCCTCCCAGTTATGTAGGACTAACCATCATGTTTTTGAAACCGTTATGCAAAAGCCAAGCTCTGTTTGTCTGTAAACTAGGGTGACCAGACATTCCCAGTTTCCGGGAACAGTCCCCAGACTGAGGACACTGTTCCTGGAGCCAGTCTATCCCCCCAGATCTGTCCCTGGATTGCAGGGCAGCCCTGCCATGGGTCCCACTGGGTCCATTGGACAGGCAATGATTTGAGAGGGGCGGCTCTTTCATTAGGCTTATTAAAGAGCTGCCTCTGGGGTTGGGTAGCAGAGCAACCTGCTCTACCGCACTGGCTGCTCTTAGTCTCCCCGCCCTTGTGACTCCTCTGGGTCCCTCTCTCCTGCTCCATGCAGCGCCACTCAACACAGTGTCCTCCCCAGCCAGAGCCCCCCCTCAATCCATTCTGGCTTGTGCACCAATGAAGTTTAAGCAAACAGGTGCTGCAGTGCAGGAGACCTATGAAAGCCGGAGGACACCGCAGGCTTGTCTGCCAGCCCAGCCCCCCCTCCTCCTCCCCATCATACACAGATCTCGCTCAGAGTTTGAGATATGCTGGTGCCCTGCAGCCTGGTCATGGTAAGTGAGATGACCCCATATCCCCACTCCTTCTCACTTGGGGACAGGGACCCCTTCTCCCCTGGAGACAGGGACCCCATCTCCCTTAAGGACAGGGACCCCATCTCACTTGGGGACAGGGATCCCATCTCACTTGGGGACAGGGACCCCATCTCCCCAGAGGACAGGGACCCTATCAGGGGACAGGGACCCCCTTTCACTTGGGGACAGGGACCCCTTTTCAACTGGGGACAGGGACCCCTTCTCACTTGAGGACAGGGACCCCATGTCCCCTGGGGACGGGGACCCCTTCTCATACTTTGCCCCAGAACTGCTCTTTATGCATATGACCCATTGTGGATAACCACACTGCTTCTTAACATTTGGTAGCCATATCCCAAAACATTCTACGAAGTATCTTTTTTTTTATCTCATGGAGGAAATGTGAGAAATAACATATATATCATGCAATCATTCCATAAACACACGCCACATACATTGCATATATCATTTGAGCAAAATATGCTTATAAAATAGTTTACCATTTGCCAATTAAAAAAAAAAAAAATATGTCCCCGGATTTAATTTTAAAAATCTGGTCACCTTACTGTAAACTGTCCATTTGCATACCATAAGAGAAGAAGTGTCTCCTGGATGTGTTTGGTGAAGACTATTCACATTTAAAGTGGCCTTAATTTGATGTAGGGCTACAGGCAGTCTAAGTAATGGAATAAATGCCTTTCAATATGCCACACCCCAGACGTGTCAAGTGTGACGCCTACAGTAGGCCCCTGCCCTGAAACTGTGTGCCCCCTTTGGCCCACAAGCCGATTATACTTATGTCCTAGTCCTACTCACTCCCTTGCACCTCTAATCTGATACCAGTGCACCTGGAAAAATACCCAGTGCCTCTGAGAAAGGCCCCCTTCCTCCTTGGAATGAAGCACTTGGTATCTGAGCAACCATCACATGATGGCAGAGGAAGCCCGCACTACACTCTTGTATGTCAAGTGCTTTAGATGACCAGCAGCAGTTTAGTGGGACATTGAGTGAGGAGGAGAATGGCGCCAATAGTAAATGGAAAAACCTCAGACAAAATAACAAAGCAGTCCTGAAATACGGCTCATAAAGTCTATAATAGTGTTTCTAAAAAAAGTACTGGGCAAAGAGCTAGGGTAGCGCGGTAATGATGAGCGGATAGGGGCAGCAACCCGATGAGTACAAGCAACGCTGCAAAAACAGAAATGGAAACAAGCGCGAGCAAACAAACAAAGGACGGAGCAAGAGAAAACATAACGCCCGTTTAGCTGAGAAGGCTATATCACGTCCATGCTGGGTGCCTGTGCTGGGGTGTCGCTGGAGCTGTTCGTGGAGTCACCGATCAGCTGGCCAGTGTCGTCTGTAGACTCTGTAGATGGTATGCAGCTCGTGTTGGAACGCACAAGGCGCCGGAAGTGTGAATAGCGGAAGTGCGGCGTCCCGGAAGTGACGTCAAAGAACGTGGAGCCCACCCAGCATGGACGTGATATAGCCTTCTCAGCTAAACGGACGTTATGTTTTCTCTTGCTCCGTCCTTTCTAAGTACCCATCCTCGTTATTGTGTAAATAAACTGTGGTTTTTGATTTCCTGCACTTAGGTCTGGCGCGCTTGTTTCCATTTCTAGTGGGACATTGAGTGCATACCGCTAATGATCCATACAGTAACTTGATCCTGTTATTTTGTCCAGTATGGAAAAAGCACAAATAGGGTTGATTACCCTGCCACTATAAAATTCACCGGCGGTGAATCTGACCATGCAGGTGATTTGCTTATCTCTAACACTGATCCAATAGTTGAAACCAAAACAGAGTAGCATAAGTCCTGTGCTTATTCAATTGACTGCACACAAATGCTTCGTCGCAATATATCGACAGCTGTCATCTGGTAATCCTTAGCAACTGAATAACTGTTATCTAAAATAGAAGGGGTGGGAGGATGTGAAAAAAATCCCCTTTTTTTTCTTGTTTTTTTTATCTAGCTAGAGAGAGTCCCCATCTAGATAGATTTATGTGTTTATTTACACAATGTCATCACTTTCCACGTCGCTATTACAGAGAATATTGAACCACTTACATCAGCTCCTTTTCCCAAAGAAGCTAACACTCTAATGTTTCTAAAATGGGCAAAAATTCTATAGACATGATTTCCTTCCAGCAATGTAACTTTCAGTGCTACATTTTTCTGCACATTTTTTTTTTCTAGTTCGAATTTCCCGTTGAAGCTTTCTTAAAGACCTGTCACTCGTGTGCCTATGGCAGGTCCTGCTGCCTATTCCCTAGTCCACTAGCTAATCTTGTCTCTTCAAGATTGCTCCAAGCATAAGAATGAAAGTTTTAGAAGCTACTGTACTTATAAAAGCTGCCTGGTACTGCAAATACATATTGTCAAATACTATAAATCCTGGTTTTGATTCTCAGCATTTGGGAACTATTAGTTCTAGTATTTGAAGGACGTTTGGGCCTTTTTCAGTAAAAAGTTCTTAGTCTGAAAGCTGAAGTTTACATATGGCAGTTTTTACTTTGGCTTAGACCAATGTAAGTATGTATGTGCCATACCTGTGGAATCTCCTGGAAGCTGGAAACCACCTTAGTAGGCACTGCTCCTCCAGTGATCTCCACCAGCATATGGGTCCTGTGCTGAAAGACTGCCCTGCTGTATTGTGAACACAGGAGATTGCACACTGAGCATGGGCAGCATCCAGGCAGCACTTTGCATTTCTCAATGAATGCAAAGCATGCTGTGATCCCCTGAAGATGTATATTCAGACTAAACATGTTGGATGGAGCTACTGCGATGTCATCACGCACGATTAATGCTGGGTGGCAGCACCATGTTTCTTGTGAGTATATTTTTTAAACAAACATATGCCAATTTTTGATATTGGGCTATTTATATTCTTTATGAGCATTACCTGTTGGATAAGAAAAAAGCAAAATAGCAAGAAAGAAAACGAAACAGGTGCTCCAGTGTTAAAAATCCAGAAAACTGTTGTATGTATAGGGAATGTAATAGCCAGACTATAGCAGGAAATCAGCTGGACTTCCTTTAGCCCAGGGCAGTGATGGCTCATCCATTAGGGGCACAAGGGCACCGCCCCCCTAATCCATGTGCCCGGTCCCTGATCTACATGCAGGGCGCCGGATGCATGGATTCCAATGTTTTTTTTTTAAGCACATGATTAGAGATGAGGCTCTAATTGGATTAAAAAAAGGGTGGGATTGGGGCGCAGGGCACTGCGTCCTGAGTCCACCCAGTTGTGTGACAATAGCGAATTAATATTTACTATTGTCTTCCCGGCCAATCAGGAAGCAGGTCCTGAGACCTGATTGGCCACAGAGTCTAAGGACCCACTTCCTGATCAGCCGTGAGGAGTAGCAATGGCCCCGGAGCTTGGAAGAATCAGGGAGCAGCTCAGCCAGTGGTCCTCTCCAGCCGGGAATCGGCTCCCTCTTCCAGGGACAGTTCACCCACAGCTACCTCCAATACCCAACAGGTAGGGAGATCAGAGTGTCACCCGGGACTCATTGCCGCCAAGTGGGTGGCGATGGTATGCCACCCTCCCAAAGTATTGAGCACCAGTCACCACTGGCCTAGGGCTTTTTTTACCCAGAGAATAGGTGCGGGAACCCCCCTGACTCAGTTTTTGTCTCTGCCCCTACCCATCTCTGAGCACCATTTCTTGATTCCACACCCCAGAATTGAGTGCCAAGTATAATTTTGTGGTGCTAAGTAATTTGTATGGAATTTGGTAATGATAACAAGAAAAGCAATAAAATAGATCCCCTGCAGCGAGCATCAATATACCCTTCCAACCAACAATAGATTTCTCCATATCAGGAACCATGAATCAGACAAAGACAGAAATGCAGTAAAATTAAACTTTTTAATAAAAAGGTGAAATGTTATAAACAGAGTAAATGTGGTCAAAACAAACCAGGGTACAGTAACCAGAGCAGATAGTCAGAGCAAGCCAGGGAAACAGGAGTCCAGAGATCAGCGAGGTCAAACAAATGGAATGCAGGGCCAGGAGCCAGAAGGAGAGTCAGCTGAGCAGAGTCTTGAATCCAGGAACCAGAAGGGAACAACAAACAGGCAAAGTCCTTCACAGGAACACACAGCAGAGATTTCTCCAGAGATGTTGACCAAGGCTAAGGCATCTGCGATCTGATCTAGGCAGTTTATATAGCAGCAGAGCTGGCTTAAAGAGGAAGTAAACCCTGATGGGTTTTACTTTCTCTTTGTTCTTCGTTATTACCCTGCAATATAAAAGCATAATAGGCTAGTATGCATCGCATACTAGTCTATTATGTGACACTTGCCTGCATTGGAAGCCTCTGATGTCCTGCACTGTCCCCGCTCCAGGAAGTGTCCATCTTCGCCCCTGTTCCTTCCGGGCAGTGGACTCCAGCTCTGTGATTTGCCGGAGCCGCGTGATGACACTTCTGCACATGCGCGCAGGAGCCACCAATTCGCGGCATGATCTCAGTGAAGAAACGGCACGGAGGCCGTTTCTTCACTGTGCCTGTGCCCAATGACGTCAGCACAGGGAAGTACACTGTATATCTCCTAAACCATGCAGGTTTAGGAGATATGCTGGGAACCTACAGATAAGCCTTATTATAGGCTTACCTGTAGGTTAAAGTGGTTGTCAAGAGTTGGAAACCACTTTAACAGGGCAGGATATGGTCATCAGGTGAGACAGAGTGAAAGTTGAGACTGGCAATTAAGTCTCAGCTGAGCAGCTTGCTCTGAAAAGGGAGAGCTGAGCCCAACCCTGATACCCCAGAAAAATGGACCCCTGCAAAAAAATACCACCCCAGCAACAACAGACGTTGAGCAGCAACAAAAGACCAGCAGCCAGCATCAATAGACACCTCCCTCAACAGCCTCAAATGCCCCCCCCCCCCCACACTCAGCAATCCAGCAAAAATAGACCTCCCCAGCAACAATAGACCACCATGCAAAAACAGATCCCCTCCATCAACAATAGATCCCCCAGCAGCCAGCATCAATAGACCCTCCAGCACACCCCAGCACCCCTTGCCATTATATAGAGTACATTCCCCCGCATTCCCACTGAAAAAAAGCCTTGCTTTAGCCCAGGACTGTGTGCACATGCTTTGAGTCCAGCTATTACATTTCCTATACATACAACCATTTCCTGGGTTCCTGAAGTGCTTGTTTAGTGTTCTCTCTTGCCATTCATCTGGTCCACTACTCTAGTGACCACTTTGAAGGTTGCCTGAAGCCAGTGGCGGCTGGTGCTCAATTTTATTTTGGGGGGGGCACAAACCTGGCCTCCTCACTGCCCCCAGACCCCCCCCCATCGGTCGATCGATCGATCGCCCATCGTCCGCCAGCCCTGCACTTACCCCATCCAGGTCCACTTTCACTTTGAAAATTCCTTTTTTCACGTTACAGTTCATCTAATTATAACACTAAATTTATATGAATTTTGACATGTGAATGTTGAATTGAATGGCAAATTATTTTTTTATTTGATTTATTTAACGAAAATTTGATCATTATTTTTATTCTTTGACATTTAAAAAGATGAATGATTTTTGATTGCAGTGGGCTTTTCCAAATCCCCGCCCCCATAGTGGGCTACTGCTGCTACAGTCAGAGGACCTCAGGTGGATGGTTGGAGCTGGATGTCCATAGAGTGGAAGCTGAGATTGTTCATTCTCAAAGCGTGACTTGCTGCATTGGCAGCTAGTGAGCTGGTGAGTGCGGTCTTACCCTCGTTGCTCGTGGTGTCCCCTTTTTTGGATGGTGGAAGCATTACACCAGCCTTTCTCAACCCTTTCAACACAGAGAAACCCTTGAAATAATTCTCCGGTCTCGGGAAACCCTGCTAAAAATTAAAACTCTACTCATGGATACATTAGTGTGATGGCCGGTGGGTAGAATGCTCCTTGCACTTGTGGTCATTGGGAAGAATTACCCCCTTACAGATAGCTAAAATGATCAATGATATCATGGGGAATTTAACTAAGAGGTAGAAATTGCTCATTACTCAAATAACCCCTAGCAACCTCTGGAAGAACCCTAGGATTCCACAGAACCCTGGTTGAGAAACCCTGCATTACACGTACATTTCTGGCATTAAAGGGCTTTTTAGTTTATTGATGCATTTTTTGTGTGTGATTTTCACTTTCACGTGTTTATGTACATGATTTAGGGTTTTAATTTATTATTTACAGTATTTATCGGCGTGTAACACTCACTTTTCCCTCATGAAAATAGGGAGCAAATCATGTGTGTGTGTTATACGCCAATCAGACATGTGCACTGCAGAGAAATTGTTAGTTTTAATTTCTTTTTGTTTTTTGTGTTTCTGGTCATTCTTTATGATTGAAATTCGTAAATTCGAAAATTTGAAAATCCGAAAATCTGAAAATAAGAAAGAAAATCTGAAAATTTGAAAGAATCAAAATCCGAAAATTCGAAATAATAATTAACTAATAATAACTATTAAATTATAGGTATTGGAATTTCCTTTCAAATTTGGCTGTTAGTGAACTTAAAGAATATGAATTTATCAGACCTTACGAATTATCCGAAATAATGAATACCGCATCTAAACAAATGCAACTGAAAAATTAATAATAATAAATAATAATATTCATAAAACGTTTTTATTATTATTATTTATTATTATTAATTAGTTACGTTTGATTCATTTAGATATGGCATTCGTTATCTCAGATAATTCATAACTACGGATAAATTCATATTCATTACGTTCACTAACAGCCAAATTTGAAAGGAAATTCCAAAACCTATAATTCAATAGTTAGTATTAGTTCATTTATTATTAGTTAGTTATTATTTCAGATTCTCGAATTTTCATTTATTATTGTCAGATTTTCGAATTTCTGAACTTTCAATGTTGCCGAATTTCCAAATTTTCGGATTTTCAAATTTACCAATTTATGAATTTTCAAATTTTCAAATCTTCAAATTTACTAATTTTTGAATATTCTAATTTACGAATTTATGAATTTTAGAATGTTCGAATTTGCTAATATTAGGAAAAATTCATTAAACGGGTTTCGTTAATTCTGATATTTACGAATTAACGAATTTGTCAAAATTCATTAAAACTAATTTGAAATGAAACGAATTGCACATATCTAATGCCGATACCTGGCTGCCTTGGAGGGGAAGGAGGGGGCGAGCACCACTAGATTACACAGAGCCAGGATCTCCTGTGTACTCGGCGCTTGCGGTCACACACAGTCCCGCTTCCTGGCCCAGCTCCTAGGATAGATGTCACATGTCCTGGCATTGGACCAGTGTTCTGTCTATCATAGGAGCTGTTCCAGAAGGCAGGACTATGTGTGACTGCGAGCTCCGAGTACACAGGAGATCCTGGCTCTGTGTAATCCAGCACTGGTGAGGCTGCATTGATGGGCAATGGTGAGGCTGCATTGGGTTTTTTTGGCACTTGTCGACCGCAGTACTTATGTATACGTTGCGGTATGCAAGTGGTTTACTGGGATTATGGCTGAAGATATCAGCCATAACCCAAGAATTGTTTTTTTCAGATGGTATCTGGCTTTCTCTTAAAAGTATTCCAAGCGGCTCAACTAAGGGATACTGGCAGATCCCCCTAACGGAGTCAGCAAAGGAAAAAATGGCCTTCTCTACCCCTGAGGGATCCTTCCAATACAAGGGAATGCCATTTGGTCTGCATGGAGCCACTGCATCCTTTCAGAGGATGATGGACAAGACTTTGAGGCTGCATCAGCCCTATGCAGCGGCCTATCTTGATGATGTTGTCATCCACAGCCCAGATTGGGAATCACATTTGCACCCGGGGTGCAGGCAGTGGTAGATTCACTGAGGGTAGCAGGTTTAACAGCTAACCCAAAGAAGTGTGCCATAGGTCTCGAGGAGGCCAAATACCTTGGATATGTTATTGATCAGGGTCTGATTAACCCCCAGACCAATAAGATTGAGACCATTCAAAAGTGGCCCCAACCGGTGAACAAGAAACAGGTTCGGGCCTTCTTGGGGATTGCAGGGTATTACCGACGCTTCCTTCACCACTTTTCCACCATTGCCATTCCACTGACCGATCTGACAGAGGGTAGAGCATCAGGAATGGTTAAGTGGAATCCCAAAGCTGAGAAGGCCTTCCACAAATTGAAGCAAGCCCTTTGTGTACAGCCGGTGCTCATGACCCCAGACTTCACAAAGGAGTTTGTGGTTCAAACCTACGCCTCTGAGGTGGGGAGCACCCGGTCATCTATTTAAGCAGGAAGCTTAAAAGACATGAAAATAATTATGCCATTGTGGATAAGGAGTGCCTGGCTATCAAGTGGCTTAGAGGCCTTAAAATACTACCTGCTGGGGAGGTCATTCAGGCTAGTCACCGACCATGCCCCCCTTAAGTGCATGTGTAACAAATGTGGAACACCGGGCCGGAAGGCTCCAAAATAACGGTCTTTCCCGGGTCCACTCCATGGTCAGGACAGTTGCTCTGCCCAAGGGGCTTGAGCAGAGGGGGGGATATGTGACGTTATGCGAGGCACCACAATGGACGGGCGATACTTGTCGCCTCACATGCAATCATTTTGAGGCGATTAGCGGGAGTCCAACCCCGGGTTTTGCCGGCCACCATGGCAGAGCTGATTCCGGCCTGGTCTTTCTGGTCCACTCAAACCCCTCTCCACCTGCATTTAATGACCAGGAAGAGAACAGAGGAGAGCTCTATCCTGGATCTCAGAGGGAGATAATTTGGACTCTAAGAACAAGGTTTGCACTGTGCTAATGTATTGTGGGTATCAGGGACAGCCCCCACACTGTATATGGAGGAACCTGTTCGTTTAGTTTAGCGCCATACGGCAAGGTTTTGTTTTCTGTTTTATTTTGTGTTTTAAACTTGCAGACCTGAAATAATTGAACCTGGCAAGCCGCCAGATTATTAAGAAACTGTCCTCCATGTCGAATGTTTGCATCTGAAAGTGATCCCCATGAGCTAATCTCCCACAATACACACACACACACACATATATATATATATATATATATATATATATTATGTTTGGGGGTTATAAGTAAATTTCTAGCAAAAAATACTGATTTAAACTTGTATACAAAAAGTTACAGAAAAGGTTTGGTCTTCAAGTGACCAGAAAGATTGCCAACTAAGGAGGAAAGAGGGACATTTGGTTCGAAAAGAGGGACAGCACCTCTGAATGAGGGATGGTTGGCAGCTATGGAGTAGGAAGAGTGGTAAAAATAAAGCTTTGTATAGAGGGGAAGCTCTTTGCAGAAGCACAGATAATGATTTCACATATTTATACTGATAAAGTTTGGCCTTGCCTTGCAGTATCCATTTTATAGCACTCATCTGGCTTTCCATCAACCTCAAACTCTATATAGTTTGGTAGCCTACATTGGCCATTCAGTGATTTTCATTAGCACTCAATCAGATTATCAGCTTTTAATTGCATTTCTGTATCAAATCTGCAAACTGCAGAAAACCCATTTTTCTCCAGTCAATATTTATCTTGGAGACTTTATTTTTTTGCACTGCTAAATTATTTCCTGAGTTGGAGTTCATATAAGGTAATGATAAGCCATTGTATAGATTGTCTTACGCCTCGCCCTGCTGTCAGGAATGGCAGCAACTAAAATTTTTAATAGACATGATTATTTTATTGCAAGGATTCCTCTCCTTTTTCAGAAGGTATTTTGCTCAGTGTGGGACACTTTGCTGTCATGTCTTGCTCTTATTAATCCTGTCCTTTCTGCTGCATGTGGTACTACAAATTGTCAGACATTGATTACTTGGTGTGCAAGTGAATGTAGGGACAGTGCACTGTTCCCCGGCTTCAGGCCAAAATCAAGCTGGTATGGAGCCACACTCCCAGAAGGAGTCCTTGTCCCCTAGTCCTAATACATACCCTTCTCCCAGAACAGTAAAGTAGTGGTAGAACGGCTCTGGGTGCTGAGTTTCACAGGTTATACAAATGTGGACAAAGTCATTACTTCAGCCGATTTGGCCTGTATTCAGCAACTCATCACAAAGACGGGGATCCCCAGGAGAGGACATTCACCCAAATCTAGAAATCCAAGTGTAATTCGATTTCTAAAGATTTCTAAAGGAGGAAAGTCTCCTTATGTAGGCTTCCACAAGCCCTGAGACTATTGCTGGGTGCTGCCACCTTGAATGTGATATCAGCAGCCCCAACAGACTCAAATCTGTCACTGAATTGACAGTCCATAGTATTCCCCTTCGCTCTTTTTGCCAGGAGCTACATAAACGTTTATATAGGAAGGTGATAGGAGTAGTGGAGGAGCTTGGCCAGCATAGACAGCAATTATGCACTCCCAGAAGAGGAAAGGGCTATGATATGTAAGGAGGGAAGTGGCTATGTTAGGGAATGACTCTACCCCAGGGTAGTTAAATTTTCTAGCAAGTTCAAGGGCACATTGCAAGTGAAAATAATTTACGGAAAAGAAAAACACTGAAAATAAGAATTTAATTTTGATTTCCCTGTGCTTTTACCTGAATTTTTTTCAAGTTGTTTACAGGTTCTCTTTAATGCATTGTATCACGAGAGTTATTGCTATGAATAACGTGAGTGAAGCCTAAAACCCGTTCAGTTATTTTGTAAAATTCTCTATAGAGGTTCATGGCAAATGTGTAAGGGGTTCTTACAGAATGTGGGTCCCTTTTCTCCTAGTGCATAAGAGAGCTCATATTCCATGATAGGAGGAGTCTTCCTTTGGTTGTTGGGTGGCACCGGCGTCTTGTAGAGGTGGTCAGAAAAATTAGATGCTTGGTAAAGCCGCTAGCCCTTCTTATATCTCCAAGAAATATCTTCCCTGTCGTGGGGCACAAGTTTTGGGGAAATGTGTTTCCCTGGGGTATCTGAGAGATGGGAGGAGGAAATGATGAGAGATTTTATTTGTGAACAGCTATAATACAGTACAGTATTTAAAAAAACTAGATTTCTTCAGCCTGTGGATTAAGATGATATAGGAGCTCCACAATTCCCTTTTTTTATGTTGTTCAAGTGTATGCTTCATCTTCCGATCAAGAAATCCTTCTCTTAGTGCCATTTTCCAAGTCTCAGTGAAGTTGCAAGCAAAGAGGTATGGTAGCCTTTTGGCGTCCTGCTGCTGTGGTCTCCCGGTCACTAAGGATTAAGAAACTCCATGTAAAGGGTGAAAAGCGGTCCAACTCGCTCCCAGTGGGGCATCTGGGCTAGGAGATGCACTTTTGGAAGACTTTCTACCTATGTTGCTTCTTGATGTCCTTGAACTATCTATATCTGAGCTCCTGATGTGTCTAGTTACTATACTTTATTATATTACTTGAGACCATGTTGCCCTGATTCTTAGACCTGTCATATAATGGATCTATCTAGTACTACTGCGAATTTCTGTACAATTACCTTTTTGTATCTATTTTATTTCAATAAACTGTTTGAAACAGAAAAGCGGTCCAACTCTCGCTTGACAGGGCAGGTGTTTCTGGCACCACCTGCCTTTTGGTGGAGCAGCGGGCATCTTCTGGCCACCCTATGCAGCGGCACTCCCTCAGAGGAAGGAATACTGTGATGTATATGTTGTACGTGGAATAGTCCTGAGGAAGCAGAAAAGACTGCGAAACGTTGACTATTTATTCCACAATACAGAGTACCATCTACATCTTTTGGATGGCTTTGTCATATGTATTTATACATCATTTCCTCTCCAATACAAATGTATGGTAATTTTTAATTGTTCAAGTAAAAATAATTTTATGGAAACAAATATGTCTGTTCTCATTGTAGATGACAACTAATACATTAAAGTCCCCCTAACTTGGCCTGAACCATTTTCCAGATCCTGGATTTGGTCCTGGCTTTTCCTTTCTTTTCTCTTGCAAGCAAAGAGCGTTGGCCTGGTTCCTTGTCTCCAGTTGCGCTTTAAAAGAACGTGTGTGCCGGGAAATTAAATATAAATGTTAAGATTCTTGTGTAGGTACCCTGTCCCAGGCTATTATCTTCCTAATTGATTTTAACATTATTGTTGCTAGGCTGTAACCAATCTAAGCTGTTAATTACATTTTTCTGGTCTTTCTAAGCTCAGTGGGTTAATTGCTTTTGTTACCGTAAAAGAGGTTCCAGTAAGCAGAGTGGGAAGGAAAACTGGGTTATTAATAGGTATCTGACACAACCAATTCCTGATGATGTTGTTCAGAATATGGGAAGCTGATAAATATTTTGGTTACCTTTCCAAAGAGTTCTTTCTACTCCTGGGCTTGTCCTGGGCAGGACATGTTATTCGAGTGCCTTTTTACTTGGGTCATGCCTCTGTCTGGTGCATGTGCCCCAGGGGCCAAATGACTGTGGAAGTGGAAGCTTAGGTAAAACCGAACTAAGGCTAAACCTTCTCCCACCTTCATTCTAAGGTTATTCTATCTAGCCCTGTAAAGAAAAGATCTGTATACTTACCTATTCTGAAGCCACTCTGGCCCAGCTGCATGGCTGCATGGCATGGCTCTCGTCCAAGAAGGAAGCCTTTTCTAACCACTTCAATACCAGGCACTTGCTACCCTTTCCACCCAGACCAATTTTCAGCTCTCAGTGCTGTTGCACTTTGAATGACAATTGCGTGGTCATGTAATGCTGTACCCAAACAAAATTTTTATCATTATGTTCCCACAAATAGAGCTTTCTTTTGGTGGTATTTGATCACCCCTGCGGTTTTTATTTTTTGCGCTACAAATAAAAAAAAGACCAAAACTTTTGAAAATAAATGTACATTCTTTCCATCACTGACGGGCACTGATGTAGCTACACTGATGGGCACGGATGAGGCTACACTGACGGGCACCAATGAGGCAGTACAGATTGGCACTGATGAGGTGGCACTGATGATGAGACACGTATATGCAGCACTGATGGGCACTGATAGGTGGCACTGATAAGCAGTACTGATGGGCACTGATAGCTGGCACTTATAGCTGGCACTGATACGCGGCACTGATGGGCACTCATAGGCAGCACTGATGGGCACTGATTGGTGGCACTGGGCACTGATAGGTGGGACTGCTGGGCACTGATCGGTGACACTGATAGGTGGCACAGGTGGGCAATGATAGGTGGCACTGGTACATATAGCACTGTTAGGGGTGGCATTTGCAGGCATCACATATGGGCATAGTTCCATCCCTATAGTGCACTGTATGCCCTTACCTGGTGGTCCAGTGTGGGCTCCCTGGTGGTCATTGGGTGGCCTCCTGATCGTCTCCCTGGTGGTCCTGGATGGCCTCCTTATGGTGTCCCTGGGGGGGGGGGCTCCCTGGTCGTCCTGGTTGGCTCCCAGGTCATCCAGTGTGGCGATCCTGAGGGGGGCTGCATAAATGTTCAGTGCAGACCCCCCTGTCAGGAGAGCAGCCGATCGGCCCTCCACTACTCAGGTCTGTAGGCCTGCTTGCCGCCCCCCCAAACATTTTGACCACCAGCCGCCACTGTTTACAACCACTTTGATTTATGAATCCTTGAGACGATGTTACCTTGGGTAGGGATGACATTATTATAATGCCACTGGCCTTTCCTTCTTAGGACTTTTGACAGATGTGGTGGGTCCAAAAGAGGCCAAAATCTCACCACTAGGGTCACAGATGGTGGTAAAAACTCAGAAAGGGACAAGCCCCATCTAAACCAACTGAAAATTAAAAGCTTCCATTTTAGGAATTAATTGTGCTTGAAACGAGTCAAAAGAACAATAAGCAGCAATGGCAAAATTTTGCCTTGTCATAATTTTATTGATAAGCCTCGATTTCAGTTACCATGTGTTATGATATGAATGCTTAAAAAAAGGAACATCAAGGGACAAAACAAGGCAAAAAAAAAAAGGATAGATATGACTGAGAGATGAATGTGGGAACTCCAGGGAGATTTTCTAAGGGAATATTGCATTTAAAGTCATTTTTTATGCTGTTTGATTCCGGGACCCTGCTCAGATAAGGGAGGAAAGCAAGGTAAAGAGATTAGCAAGTAGCTATAGAAACTATTTGATAAAAACATTGAGTAATATAGGGGATGGTTTTTACTGACATCTTTGCCAGCCCGATCTCAGCTATTCCTTTTTTGTTTGAGTTATGTGTTCGTTACATGATCACCATCATTTGCTCATCAAAATCTTATATACAGAAATAAAAATATTGCATAGATATGGCATATCGTTTTCCTGTGTTAAAGCAGAGCTAAACCTTAACTGAATGATGTGTAGTCTGCTAATATATTATCATAAACTGTGAATCATTATTTCTGAAAATATTGGTTTCTCAATTATTTAATGATTTTTTTTTTTTTTTTTTTTGCATCCCAGTGCTGCTGATCTCCTCCAGTCTCTTTAAGTCACATTCTGTCTACCCGCACTCCCTCCCAAGTTGACGACATGTCATTGCTCTGGACCGGGCTACTGATAGGGGCCAACAGAGGACCATTACAATAAAATGTATAAAAATATTTCTGCTATGTTGGTTATTGATGTATTTTTGTTATATTCTTAGAGATATTAAATATTGTAAAAAGTATTGGGACACCTGCCTTTACACGCACATGAACTTTAATGGCATCCAAGTCTTAGTCTGTAGGGTTCAATATTGAGTTGGCCCACCCTTTGCAACTATAACAGCTTCAACTCTTCTGGGAAGGCTGTCCACAAGGTTTAGGAGTGTCTATGGGAATGTTTTACCATTCTTCCTGAAGCACATTTGTGAGGTCAGGCACTGATGTTGTATGAGAAGGCCTGGCTCACAGTCTCCGCTCTTATTCATCCCAAAGGTGTTCTATCGGGTTGAGGTGCAGGCCAGTCAAGTTCCTCCACCCCAAACTTGCTCATCCATGTCTCTATAAGCCCTGCTTTGTGCAATGCTATTACGGCACTTACCTGTCCAGGCATCCAACGGTGACCTCATCTGAGCTCTCGGGTGCTGGTGCTTCCATCTCGGCTAAGGGAAACCGGCTGTGAAGCCTTGTGACTGCACAGCCGGTTTCCTACTGTGCATGCGCGTATCGCAATGTGCTCTGTAAATAGGTCGGCTGCAGGGGGAAGGAGAGGGGGAAGTAAACTTCGCCGGTATTGGGAGCAGGTACTTGTCAAAACCAGGTAAACCACTCCCCCCCAACCCCCCAAAAGGTGTAGGGGGGGGCGGGGAAGCTTTGATTTAAGTCCCACATTTCTCATAAAGCAGTGTGTTATCTCATGGATCATTATTTTATTTAAATATGTTTTTTACAGGTTTTTGTATAGTACCATCCATTTATGCAGCATTTTGCACACCATTCATTTACATCCCCGAGCAATCTTACAATCGAAGGTCCCTATTTCATGTACACATACATGGGCCAATTTAAGCATGAACCAGTTAACCTACCAGCATGGCTTTGGTGTGTTAGAGGTAACCTACATAAGCACACGGAGAACATGTAAACCAATGCAGATAATTTCCCAGCTGGAATTTGAACCAAGACCACCAAATGCTGCAAGGCAGAAGTACCAACTACTGAATCACTGTGCCGCCATTCTCACTAAATTTGGAATAACTCAATTTTTTCTGACCTTTATAGACAGCTCATAAAACCTAGTAAAGCTTGGTTGCAGGAAGATATACATGAAAAAACACAATGTAATCTGCCAAGGATGTATTACATATCTTATTCGTATATTATCTTTTAGTTGGCCAATGGCCTCTGTAATACGTCATGGCTATCAAATAAATACATCTAGTTCTTCAATAGCAGCCCTGAACTTGTTTTCATTTTAATCTGTGGCCTGTCACTGCAGTGTAGAGGTGATCGCTTCTACAAACTAAAAAACGTGATCTCCTTCCCCGTTGCTGCCATACCTCCAATACTTTGACATTGCCAGTGTCAGTGTTGACTCCTGGCTGTGATTTCAACAGGAGTGGGGCTTGCTTGCGTTGGGCTCTGTGTCCCTGACCTAGACAACTGATGTCTCCATAAAATGGATGGTGTCAACGTTTTCACTAGGCAGGACGCAAATATTTGCAACAGGGACAACAAAAATTGTCTTTTTTTTAGCATAGTAGATGAAGGCTATACTATAATATAATATAAAATAAATGAAAAATCCAGCAGGGACAGTAGGAAGCTGTCACGTACCTGACTGGAGGTTGAGGTGACGAGAGGGCTCCTTGCGGCTGAGTGCAAACTACCCCTGAAGGTGGTGACAGAGGGTGCTATGCCCAAAGAAGCACGGGTTGCCGATGATGAAGCTGCGTTCCAGATGAGAGGACACTCAAGAGCAGAGGTTAGACACATCAGATGAATCTCTGGAAGAAGTGGTGGATCTTGACAGTTGGGTAGAGCAGGCTGCAAAGTCAGACGCCAGAGTCGGGGGTCAAACACAGGATGCCAATCAGGAACAGAGGCAGGAGCAAGTTGGAACACAGGATACAAAAGCTGATGATAGTCCATCAATGGATGAGAAGAACTGCCAACCTTAGGCATCTAGATTCTGGCAATTAGTGTGCTTTGCATGCACTGATGTACCGTTGCGCACGCAAATGCGCCTCTGCATGCCATGCGCCTATGTGCATGCCTGAATTAGCATGGGCATAATGAACATTGGCATATTTCCCAGGTCTTCTACAAATCCTTCACTGACAGAAGCTCTTATAATAGGCACAGCAGGGAACTCAGGCCAGACACACAGGGAACATGGCGCAGAGATCTCACCAATTGGCATAAGCTAATGTATGTTCAGGGCCGGACTGGGAATGAAAACAGTCCTGGAAATAATTTCCTACCAGCCCCATAGCATTACTATATCAGCCCAACAGAATAACGTCATTATTTTTTGTTCACAAAAGGGAAAACCATGCATGTTAAAGCACGTGTGAAGAGTGTATTATAAAATGGCCATTTTCAGTACAAATATAAATATTTAAGCTATAAACATGTAGCTAAAGCTATTAGCAATGTGTTTAAGTTAAAAGTCAAAAAAACATATTTCTCCATTTACATGAAGGTCAGGTTAAAATAACCCAGCCAGCACAGAGTTCCCCCATATATCAGAGTCTGCAGGAATCCCCCTTACAGTGCAAGGGAACTCTGACATAAAGGGGAACATTGCAGATCATGATCTAAGGTGGGACTCTGATGACCAGAGACCCCCCTTACATTAGAATCCACTGCATTCCCCTTTACATCAGAGTTCCCACTTACATCAGGCTCTGCAGCATTGCCCTTTACATCAGAGTTCACAGAGTTCCCCCTTGCATTGTAAGGGGGAATCCTGCAGACTCTGATGTAAAAGGGAACTCTGGGAATGTGGGGAGGACTCTGGTGACCAGAGAACACCTTCTGCAGAAAGAAAACACTAAGGTAAGGGGGGTTACTGATATAAGGGGGAAACCGTTATATCAGTGCCCCCTTACATTATTATATTCACTCCCCCCTTACATCAGTGACCCCCCTCAGACTGGCCTCGTGGCCGTTTCACTGACCTCCTCTCAGGTGCACCATGCAGGGCTCAGTCAGTTGGTTCCAGCATGGTGGTTCTGGTTTTATCCCATAGTCTCCTCTCCAGTCCACACATGTCTGACTTCTCCCATGACCCCCATCCCGGCGGGACTCCCACTCTTGACTCCTCTCCAGACTCCCCCTCAGAGACTGCAGACATGATAAAATACAAGAGATGGTTAGAGGTTGTGGACATGATACAAGAGGTGGTCAGAGGCTGGGGATGGGACAGGAGAGGTCAGAGGCTGGGGATGGGACAGGAGAGGCCACAGGCTGGGGATGGGATAGGAGAGGTCACAGGCTGGGGGATGGGACAGGAGAGGTCCCAGGCTGGGGGATGGGACAGGAGAGGTCACAGGCTGGGGGATGGGACAGGAGAGGTCAGAGGCTATGTGATGGTACAGGAGAAGTCAGGGGCTATGGGATGGGACAGAAGAGGTCAGAGGCTATGTGATTAGATTTAGATTTTAAAAGGACAAATTTTGCTGAAATGGGGAAATTTCTAAAAAATGAACTGAAAGGTTGGAGCAAAATGACAGGAGTAAGTAATCAGTGGGCACTATTAAAGTCTACCATCTTGGAGGCAACTAGATTATATGTCAGGCAAGTTAGTAAGAATAAACGGAAGAAAAAAACAATATGGTTCACCAAAGAGGTAAGTAGGATAGTAAAGGGGAAAAAAATGGCATATAGAAGATTCAAGGAAACAGGAGGTGCAGCTGACAGAGAGGAGTATAAAACTAGACAAAAGGAGGCCAAACACATTATCTGTGCTGCAAAAGCACAGAAAGAGGAGGAAATTGCTAAGTCTATTAAGGAAGGAGATAAAACCTTTTTAGGTACATTAGTGATATACGGTAAAAAAAGGGGAAATGATAGGATGAATGGAGAAACCACTTGGTATAACAAAAAAAGAAGGCAAATAAGAATGATTGAACGGACTGTATATTAGATCAACGGAGGTTCTACCATCTGAAATTATCACGGGTGACTAATGAATGAGGACAGTAAAACGAGGTTGGAAAGTCAAGTAAAAAATCTTTAAAGGGGTAAAGTCGTTTTAAACAGGAAAATTTTAGATTTAGATTAGTGTATCGGAGACTGGAGAAGACAGGGTAGGGTATCGGGGACTGAAGAGGACATGGTAGTGTATCGGAGACTGGAGAGGACAGGGTAGGGGGTCGG
>BLSH010403222.1:1347308-1357527 GCA_018402905.1 Glandirana rugosa | reverse complement strand
CAGTGGAGACTGCAGTTCAATATTTCTAAATGTAAAATAATGCATCTAGGGAAAAAGAATGCGCTTAGAGAGTACAGCATTGGGGGCACAGTGTTGGCCAGCACTACAGAAGAAAAAGATTTGGGGGTGCTTATTTCAGATGATTGCAAAATGAGCAAACAGTGTAACCAGGCTGTGGGAAAAGCAAATAGAATTCTGGGATGTATCAGTAGAGGGATCACCAGCAGGAGGAAGGAGGTTCTGATTCCTCTATATAGATCTTTAGTGAGACCTCACTTAGAATACTGTGTCCAGTTCTGGAGACCTCACTTACAAAAAGATATTGATAAAATAGAACGAGTTCAGAGACGGGTAACAAAAATGGTGAAAGGTCTGGGGGATAAAACATATCAAGAGCTACTTCAGGAACTTAATATGTACAGTCTGGAGGAAAGAAGGGAGAGGGGAGACATGATTGAAACCTTTAAATACCTCAAGGGGGTGAATAAGGTTCAGGAGGACAGTCTTTTCAATATGAAACTAAAATCAAGAACACGGGGACCTCAAACTAACTGGGGGGAAGTTCAAAACTAATCTTAGAAAGTATTATTTTACTGAAAGGGTGGTTGATGATTGGAATAAACTACCAACAGAGGTTGTGAGACAGTCAACAGTAAATGGCTTCAAACATGCTTGGGATAAACATAAATCCATAGTCAGACAACAAGGTTAATGTAAAAAAAAAAAAAATAAAAAAAAAAAAAATAAAATAAAAAGGGGCAGACTCGATGGACTACTCAGTCTTTTTCTGCCGTCACTTTTCTATGTTTCTATGTGATGGTACAGGAGAGGTCAGAGGCTATGGGATGGGACAGGAGAGGTCACAGGCTGGGGGATGGGACAGGAGAGGTAACAGGCTGGGGGATGGGACAGGAGAGGTCCCAGGCTGGGGGATGGGACAGGAGAGGTCCCAGGCTGGGGGATTGAACAGGAGAAGTCACAGGCTGGGGATGGGACAGGAGAGGTCAGAGGCTGGGGAATGGGACAGGAGAAGTCAGAGGCTGGGGAATGGAACAGAAGAGGTCAGAGGCTGCAGAGGTCAGGCGAGGGGACAGGAGAGGTCAGAGACTGCAGAGGTCAGAGGCTGCAGATGGTACAGGTCAGAGGCTGCGGAGGTCAGGGGCTGCGAATGGTACAAGAGATCAGATGCTGCGGAGGTCAGAGGGTGCGGATGGTACAGGAGGTCAGAGGCTGGGGGATGGGATAGGAGGTCAGAGGCTACGGATGGTACAGGAGGCCAGAGGCTGTGGATGTCAGAGGCTGCGGATGGTACAGGAGGTCAGAGACTGC
This sequence comes from Glandirana rugosa, assembly GCA_018402905.1. Classification (NCBI taxonomy): domain Eukaryota; kingdom Metazoa; phylum Chordata; class Amphibia; order Anura; family Ranidae; genus Glandirana; species Glandirana rugosa. The sequence goes on along the minus strand of BLSH010403222.1, from coordinate 1,356,198 downwards.
GGAGGTCAGAGGCTGGGGGATGGGGCAGGAGGTCAGAGGCTACGGAGGTCAGAGGCTGGGGGATGGGACAGCAGGTCAGAGGCTGCGGAGGTCAGGCTGGGGGATGCGACAGGAGGTCAGAGGCTGCGAAGGTCAGAGGCTGTGAATGATACCGGAGATCAGATGCTGCGGAGGTCAGAGGCTGCGGATTGTACAGGAGGTCAGAGGCTGCGGAGGTCAGAGGCTGGGGGATGGGATAGGAGGTCAGAGGCTGCGGATGGTACAGGAGGTCAGAGACTGTGGAGCTCAGAGGCTGCGGATGGTACAGGAGGTCAGAGGCTGTGGAGGTCAAAGGCTGGGGGATAGGACAGGAGGTCAGAGGCTGCTGAGGTCAGAGGCTGGGGGATGCTACAGGAGGTCAGAGGCTGCAGATGTTACAGGAGGTCAGAGGCTGCGGAGGTCAGAGGCTGGGGGATGGGACAGGAAGTCAGAGGCTGCGGAGGTCAGAGGCTGGGGGATGGGACAAGAGGTCAGAGGCTGCGGAGGTCAGAGGCTGGGGGATGGGACAGGAGGTCAGAGGTCAGAGGCTGGGGGATGGGATAGGAGGTCAGAGGCTGCGGAGGTCAGAGGCTGGGGGATGGGACAAGAGGTCAGGGGCTGCGGAGGCCAGAGGCTGCGGATGGTACAGGAGGTCAGACTGGGGGATGGAACAGGAGGTAAGGCTGGGGGATGGTACAGGAGGTCAGGCTGGGGGATGGAACAGAATGTCAGGCTGGGGGATGGTACAGGAGGTCAGGCTGGGGGATGGTATAGGAGGTCAGAGGCTGGGGGATGGGACAAGAGGTCAGGCTGGGTGATGGGACAGGAGCTCATAGGCTTCGGAGGAGACAGGTCCGGTCTTAACAAGAGGCGCAGACCTCATTGATCACCACTGCTTTATTTTTAAAAATGGCGCCGCCCGGCGCAATCATGTCAGTGCGCATGCGCCTGTCTTCCCGAAAATAGCGGAAAGTGTACTGACTTTCCCGAGCCCGTTCTGAAGCTAGCCTGGCTCTGGAAAGTCCGTACACGTTCGGCGCCATTTTTAAAACTAAAGCATTGGCGATCAGTGCGGTCTGTGCCTCCAGCCATACCCCTTCCCTCAAAGCGGCCCTAGGGCAGCCAGGAGGCAGCCAGCCCACCAGAAAATATACCGGTATCCCAGTAGGCCAGTCCGGGCCTGTGTATGTTTGGATCCTGGTCCAAACTCATGTGAGAAAGCCACCAAGAAGCTGTCACAGTAATGCCTGAGCCAATCATCTGTTGCTTAGGGCATTCCCTGCACCACAGGTGTACAGGTGAGAGCTTTCTGGTGGGCTCGCTCATGTGGGTTTGAACTAGGTTCCAAACATGCCCAAGCTCATCCCTACTCACCAAAAAAAGTCCCTGAGAGGTATAAGAAACAATTACATGGGTTATACAGTATCTCCGTCATCTACCAACAAATTCAATATGGGTTTTAGATGGACCTTCTTTTTAACGAAGGGGCTAAAATGTTATTATAGATCTATTCACTAGAACCACATGTGCACAGGACCTAAATGTGCCACATAACCAAAAAAAAACCCTGTAGTTAACAGTTTATTGGTCAGGACAACTAGTCTTGTAAAATCACTTCTGCCTATTGATCCGTGAACAGTACTTTCAGCATGATTTGGGAAAGATGTAAAATTACAATTATCATCTCCAGTCCCATTCCCTTGCCATTCATTTTTTTACTTTGTCTTTTTTGAAGAGCAGGGTTAATCTCTTCCATGGGACGGACGCCAGCTCCCAAAACGACGGTAGTAATAGTGAAAACATTTTTCTCTTCGGTTCACCTTGTTCGTGAAATTTCATCAGCGTATTATTAAGCCATCTCTTAAATCTGGAGCACCATAAGAGCGGAGATACAGTAACTCCAGGGCAGAAGTACCACTGGGTCATAAATGATAGCTTCTTCTGGAAACCCAAGAGGAAAGCCAGTTGCTAAACCATCCTTGAAAAGTAGAATTATATCCAACTGTGACTACTGTGCAGGCCTTGATGCGGGCGAACGGAGGAATGTGTGCCTACTGCAATGCAGATCATTATCTGGCAACATGGGAAGACTAACCTATATTCCGAAAGAGAGTGTTAAAAAGCTGCTGACATTGGATGAAAAGGTTCAGTGAGGCCAAAAAAAGTTAAAAAGGGAAGACATTTATTAGACATTTATGAGCTCTCAGCGGTTTCTTTTCTTCTAGTTATAAGTTGTGATATATATGAATGTAACCTAATTCGACTATATTTGTTGTACAGTATACACAACATCTTATATTAAAGGGAAACCATAATTGTTCTTGGTCAATTGTTTATTTTTTTTTACATTTTAGTTTTTTAAATCAATGTTTTACTATATGTATACAATCTTTGTTTTACAAATAAATATTTAATAGATGACAAAGGACTCCCAGAGCACTATGGGATAAAAAAAAAGTTACAGCAGTAACCAGGCAAACGACAACCCCTCTAAATTTAGGAAGTTGTTGTCCAGCTGGCAGCACTTTATCACTACAGACAAATATAAAACTCCTAATCACCAATGCACAGTATCGTTTAATCCAATAACTGCTGGCATCCTCTCTTCTTCCAACACCCATTAAGAAATATGACAGCTACTCCCCTACCCACACTTAGATATACAATAACATTATCACCTCCAAACGACCAACCATTCACGTAAAATATATAGAGCAACACAGGCGGTTCCAATACACCCAACTAAGAAGCTTTTTATGAATAGAAAGGTTGAGGCAATTTTAAATGCTAACACTAATTTGGTAGTTTACAGATTGTTTGTGTTTTTTGCTGTTTTTTTTTTTTTGTTGTTCTCTTATTTTCGCTGCATAGATACGACCCAGGTATGGCCACTACAAAACTTTTTAATACAGAGGCGGGGCGTGTGGCGTCTTCGCATTACACCCAACACATAAAATGGTGTTACTGGAATACCTGCGTGAAGTACTGCCATGTTTAATGCTCGGTTCTCAAACTGTGACTTTCACTGTATTATATTATATAACAGAATGTGCCTAATGGTTGAATTGCTACATATTTCTGTACCACAGCTATCTTTCTGTATTGATTGTAATATGCCCTTTGTTTCACCATAATCTGTGGAAAAACCAATAAAACTTCTCATAAAAAAATTACAACAGTAATCCTTGGCTCCAACTCTATTACCAAGACTTAAGCAGTATATTTTTCACTTAGCTCAGTGAACCATCCAAACATGTATGAAACAATTTCCTATTTTTTTCTCTGCATGTGATTGAGTATTTATGTCAAAATGTGCAAAACAATAATGTAGTGCCCTATCGGGCAGCACATTAGTGTAGTGGGTAGCACTTTCGCCTAGCAGTAAAAGGGTCACTGGTTTGAATCCCAGCCACGGCACTACTTGCCTGGAGTTTGCATGTTCTCCCTGTGCCTGCGTGGGTTTCCTCCGGGTACTCCGGTTTCCTCCCACGCTCCAAAGACATGCCGGTAGGTTAATTGGCCCCTGTCTAAATTGGCCCTAGTATCTGTATGAATGTGTGTTAGGGATCCTAGATTGTAAGCTCCTTGAGGGTAGGGACTGATGTGAATGTACAATGTATATGTAAAGTGCTGCGTAAATTGATGGCGCTATATAAGTACCTTAAAATAATTATAAAGTGCATAATAATTACAATAAAGGATATTACGTACAATCAAGGACAGTGAATCTAGTAAAAATCACATAAGGAGCCGCTGCTGACCCAGGATCGCACAGTGGTGTGAGGTCAGCACCAGAATCTGCGCCACTATGTGTTTCATCCAATGGGACGTTATCAAGGGGTCCTATGTTAAGCAATATACAGGGTGGGCCATTTATATGGATACACCTTAATAAAATGGGAATGGTTGGTGATATTAACTTCCTGTTTGTGGCACATTAGTATATGTGAGGGGGGAAACTTTTCAAGATGGGTGGTGACCATGGCGGCCATTTTGAAGTCGGACATTTTGAATCCAACTTTTGTTTTTTCAATAGGAAGAGGGTCATGTGACACATCAAACTTATTGGGAATTTCACAAGAAAAACAATGGTGTGCTTGGTTTTAATGTAACTTTATTCTTTCATGAGTTATTTACAAGTTTCTGACCACTTATAAAATGTGTTCAATGTGCTGCCCATTGTGTTGGATTGTCAATGCAACCCTCTTCTCCCACTCTTCACACACTGATAGCAACACCGCAGGAGAAATGCTAGCACAGGCTTCCAGTATCCGTAGTTTCAGGTGCTGCACATCTCGTATCTTCACAGCATAGACAATTGCCTTCAGATGACCCCAAAGATAAAAGTCTAAGGGGGTCAGATCGGGAGACCTTGGGGGCCATTCAACTGGCCCCCGACGACCAATCCACTTTCCAGGAAACTGTTTATATAGGAATGCTCGGACCTGACACCCATAATGTGGTGGTGCACCATCTTGCTGGAACTATGATGTCGGTGATAGGGAATTGCTGGCCATCAAGTCGGCTTTGGAGGAATGGCGGTACCTCCTGGAAGGAGCAGCTCACCCGGTATTGGTTTTTACTGACCATAAAAACCTTTAAAAAAAACATATGCTGTGAAGATACGAGATGTGCAGCACCTGAAACTACGGATAATGGAAGCCTGTGCTAGCATTTCTCCTGCGGTGTTGCTATCAGTGTGTGAAGAGTGTGAGAAGAGGGTTGCATTGACAATCCAACACAATGGGCAGCACATTGAACACATTTTATAAGTGGCCAGAAACTTGTAAATAACTCATGAAAGAATAAAGTTACGTTAAAACTAAGCACACCATTGTTTTTCTTGTGAAATCCCCAATAAGTTTGATGTGTCACATGACCCTCTTCCTATTGAAAAAACAAAAGTTGGATTCAAAATGGCCAACTTTAAAATGGCCGCCAAGGTCTCCACCCATCTTGAAAAGTTTCCCCCCTCACATATACTAATGTGCCACAAACAGGAAGTTAATATCACCAACCATTCCCATTTTATTAAGGTGTATCCATATAAATGGCCCACCCTGTAGTTTATTGTAATTATCATGCACTTTATATGAGGCGCAACATTATTGCACATTTAAGTCTGAAGGTCACAGATATACTGCCTTCTATGTTAGCAGCCTTATGTGTATTTTTTATCACAGTGCAGATAGCGATTCTTACATTTATTAAAATGTGTGCTCTTTTAGTAAAACATTCTCATATATCTTAGTTTACATCCTAAATGTTAATGTGAGCAGGACATTAGCAGGTGATTTCTGACCCCTGACTCTCAAGTTGAAGTGTCAGAACGAGTTCAAATACTTCCAGCTAAAGGAAGGAAACCTATATCTTGCATATGTCTACACAATTATACTAAATTAAGATAAATAAGATAATGAATTCATATTCTTGCAAAAGCTTAGTTGTGCCTGACCCTGTTGTGGAACAATTCATTAGCACATTTAGAGACGAGGGTCAAGTAGCAAAATATATCTTAATTCTGATTACTAGCTATTTGGACAATCAACCTCTTTGATTGCTTTTTTGTGCTTTCATTTCATTTTGTCGTTGATTTGATCGCTTTTAGCTTCTGTCCTGTCTATAGCAAACTATTTTTTCTGAAATGCTCTCCTTTAACCACTTCAATATCAGGCACTTTTACCCCTACTTGCCCAGGCCATTTTTCAGCTTCCAACGCTATTGCAATTTGAATGACAATTGCGCAGCCATGCAATAGTGTACACAAACAACATTTTTTTATCATTTTGTGCACACAAATAGAGCTTTATTTTGATAAGTGGCAGTCTGTGTTTTTTTCTTTGGGGGGCTGCAAAGAGCCCTCCCCCCCTCCCCCCGGGAGGGCAGTCGGGACATCAAAGCCCCACACTTGCCCCATCTAGGAAGCGGGCGGGCGGCGGTGTCCAACGTGTTCTTTTGTTCTCCTCCTCCGTGTTCTGGATCACTGCTGTGCATCCCCCTCTTTCTCCTCCAAGGCGTCCAATAAGATCACCTGACTTCTCAGCCAACCGGGAAACGGGTAACAGATCCGCGCTTCCTGATTGGCGGAGAGGCCATTCAGTGTTAGAAAAGTGAATATTCATTTGCTTTTCTAACTCATGTGAGTGGGCTGTGAGCACAATGCTCTGCGCTCGGAGTCCACTCTATTTTGAAGCCTATTAGAGCTTATGGCTCTAATCAGGTGCTTCAAAGAAGCCCCCCTCCCAATGAAATTCATGCGGCCGACGTCCTGAAACGGGCCGTACTCATGAATAGGGGGCTATGCATGAATCTATCCATTTAGCATTTAGAGGTGGCTGGATATAGGGGGCAGCGCCCGTGCACACTTAATGGAATTAAGCCACCCCTGCTTTTGGCGGTTATTTAATCACCACTGTGTTTTTTATTTTTTGCTAAATAAATGAAAAAAGACTGAAAAGTTTTAAATAAACATATTTTCTTAGTTTCTGTTTTGCACATAAATAATTGTTCTTCATAAATGTAGCCCAAAATGTATTCTGTTACATTTCTTTGGTGAAAATAACCCAAATCAGCGTATATTGTTTAGTTTGTAGGAAAACTAGAGTCCACAAACTATGGTATATACAATACTACCAAAAGTATTGGGACACCTGCCTTTACATGCACATGAACTTTCATGGCATCCCAGTCTTAGTCCTTAGGGTTCAATATTGATTTGGCCCACTCTTTGCAGCTTTAATAGCTTCAACTCTTCTGGGAAGGCTGTCCACAAGGTTTAGGAGTGTCTATGGGAATGTTTGACCATTCTTCCAGAAGTGCATTTGTGAGGTCAGGCACTGATGTTGGTCGAGAAGGCCTGGCTCGCATTCTCCACTCTAATTCATACCAAAGGTGTTCTATTGAGTTGAGACCAAGATTCTGTGCAGGCCAGTCAAGTTCCTCCAACCTAAACTCGGTCATCCATTTCTTTATGGATCTTGCTTTGTGCACTGGTCCAAATCATTTGGGGGAGGGGGGGGGATTATGGTGTGGCTTTGTTTTTCAGGGGTTGGGCTTGGCCCCCTAGTTCCAGTGAAGGGAACTCTTAAGGTGTCAGCAGACCAAGACATTTTGGACAATTTCATGCTCCCAACTTTGTGGGAACAGTTTGGGGATGGCCCCTTCCTGTTCCAATATTGACTGCGCACCACTGCACAAAGCAAGGTCTAGGAGAAAGTATGTTTGCTGCTACAGCTGCCTGCCTGTGTAGCGTCGTTTTTTGAAACCCCACACAAATGGAAACCGGAAGTGACGTTACATCACCACCATGTTGCTACACTCGCACTTGTCCGCACTAACAATACAGTGAGAAGGCGAAGAGCGGACATATTTTTACCCCCAGGGGAGTTTTTAATTTTACACTTATTTTTAACAGTAAACAGAGCTTACATACTGAAATACAGGATATAGAAATATGTGACATGGTTTTAATGTTCAATTTTAAAAGCAGCAGCAACCCTCCTGATCTGACAGCTTAGGAAATGTCACAGAACACAAAAACAGTGAGACGGATTTCTAAATCCTCTATTTCAGTATATAAGCTCAGTTTACTGTTAAAAATAAGCGTTAAATTAAAAACTTCGGTGGGTGTAAAAAGATGCCAGTTTGCCGCCTTCTCTATGTATCCTTAGTATAGACTAGTGTGGGTGTACCAATATGGCGGCGACACAACGTCGCCTCCGGTTTCCATTTGTGTGGGGTTTTAAAAAAACGACGCTACACCGGAAAAAACTCTTTTTTTTTTTAATTAAAAATAATCAGATTAGGATGTTTTTGCTGTATATAAGCAAAGTTAAAGTAAAGTAAAAGAATAAAATTAAACTAATTTTCAAACTTGGGCTTCTGGTGTTTACTGTCTTTGAAACTATCTGTGAAAATTGTACTGTTCCTTAACCACTTCAGCCCCAGTAGGATTTACCCCTTTCCTGACCAGGCCATTTTTTTTGCGATTCAGCACTGCGTTGTATTAACTTACAATTGCGTGGTCATGTGACGTTGTACCCAAACAAAATTGGCATCCATTTTTCCCCACAAATAGAGCTTTGGATGGGCAGTGTAGTGGCATGGATGGGCAGTGTAGTGGCACAGATGGGCAGTGTAGTGGCACGGATGGGCAGTGTAGTGGCATGGATGGGCACTGTAGTGGCATGGATGGGCATTGCACTGGCACGGATGGGCACTGTAGTGGCATGGATGTGTCACGGATGAGAACTGATGTGGTATGGATGAGCATGAATGAGGCACAAATGAGCCATGGATGGGGATGGATGAGCTGTGGATGGGGATAGATAAGCACGGATGGGGATGACTGAGCACGGATGGGGATGACTGAGCACGGATGGGAATGGATGAGCACGAATGGGGATGACTGAGCATGGATGGGGATGGATGAGCACGAATGGGGATGACTGAGCACGGATGGGGATGGATGAGCACGAATGGGGATGACTGAGCATGGATGGGGATGGATGAGCACGGATGGGGATGACTGAGTACGGATGGGGATGGATGAGCACAGATGGGGATGACTGAGCACAGAAGAGGATGACTGAGCATGGATGGGTATGGATGAGCTGAATGGGTGAGGATGGCTGGATGGGTGCTGTAGTGGCACGGATGGGCACTGGATGAGAACTGATGTGGTATGGATGAGCATGAATGAGGCACAAATGAGCCATGGATGGGGATGGATGAGCTGTGGATGGGGATAGATGAGCACGGATCGGGATGACTGAGCACAAGGGGTAGACACGAGTAGGTAGGGGTAGGCACGAGTCAGTAGGGGTAGACACGAGTCAGTAGGGCTAGGCACGAGTAGATAGGGGTAGGTGTC
>BLSH010403222.1:1299759-1312702 GCA_018402905.1 Glandirana rugosa | reverse complement strand
TCCACCTTCCATCTATTCTGTCATTGGTTCCAATGTGGACCAAGACAGCTGGGTCATGCCCAGCCCCTCCCAGTAATTTATCAACCCGGTCCACCACATGCCGAACCCTGGCACCAGGGAGACAGCAAAACATTCGGTTGAGGCGATCCTGGCGAAAAATTATTCTATCAGTCCTTCTAATTATAGAATCCCCAATTACCACCAACTGTCTAGGCCTACCTGCACTACCCCTACCACCCCTACTAGATGGGCTGCTCTCCCGGCTGTTAGGGGGAGCAGTGACATCCAGGGCTTGCACCTCTGAATTTGCCACCCCCACATCTTCACTCAAATTGGCAAATCTGTTAGGGTGCTCAAACCCAGGACTGGCCTTCCTTTTCTGTGAGCCCCTACCACTCCCTCTAACTGTGTTAACCCATCTACCTACCTTATAATCCTGACTTACCCCTCCTCCCTCCCTCTTAACCCTACTAGCCACCTGCTCCGTGAGCAGAGGACCCCTTTCAAGGTTGACAGCTCTGTCCAGTGTTGCAATTTGCTCCTCCAGATCTCTAATGCGAGCTTCCAGAAGGGCAACCTGCTCACATCTGTCGCAGCGATATCCATCCTGGAGCTGTTGCTCCATAGTTGCATACATGCGGCACACTGTGCACTGCACCAAACCTTCAACCTTGCTAGCACACATTTTCCCAGATACAACAACACAAATAACAGGAAATGTCTGATGTTACTTACAGGTTCTGAAGATTCCGGTTATAATCTTTTGTTTTAAACTCTGGTTTTTAACTCACCACTTAGTCAAGGTCCACTTGCTCAGAGGTCCAGCAAGCAAAGAGGTAGCAAGCTCAAGATGAGCAAGCTCTGAAATGAGCTCAACAGAGAGCTTTATAGGAATTCAATCACCTGTGGCCAATTAACCACTCCCCTTAATTAGCAGTCTAAAGGAAGGAAAGGGAAAAAAAAAGCTATTTAAAAAGTGACAGAAAAAAATGTTAAAAAGCTGCAAAGAAAAAAACCCCAAAAAACAAAAACTCCAAACACAGCAAACACCAGCAGTCTAAATCAAAGCTGTTTCACTAAAAGATTCCCACTCCTTTGCTCTTAACCAGTAAGTTCAGGCAAGCATGATGTTCCATTAGTAAATGCTGAACTTGATGTTGATCTAAACCCCCTAGTTTGTTCACTCTCAGAGTGATAAACAGGCATTTTCTATTTTAATATGTTATGCTATTGAATTGTATGTATCTTCTTAATGTTTGAATGTTATTTATAGAATTTTAAGAGCTTTACAATACAATACAGGTAAAGTATACGCAGATTCACAAGCATTCAATGATGGCAGGGTAGGGCAAGAACAATGACACAGTGGTATACAGCATACACGTCATACTATTTTATTTATTACAATTACTTACAGTGCCTTGAAAAAGTATTTATACCTTTGAAATTTTCCACATTTTGTCTTGTTACAACCAAAAATGTATTTTATTGGGATTGAATGTAATAGACCAACACAAAGTGGCACATAATTGTGAAGTGGAAGGAAAATGATAAATGGTTTTCAAAATGTTTTACAAATATGTGAAAAGTGTGGGGTACATTTGTATTCACCCCCCCCCCCCCGAGTCAATACTTTGTAAAACCACCTTTCTCTGCAATTACAGCTACAAGTCTTTTTGGGGGTCTTTACCAGCTTTGCACATCTAGAGAGGACATTTTTGCCCATTCTTCCTTGCAAAATAGCTTCAGCTCTGTGAGATTGGATGGAGAGCGTCTGTGAACAGCAATTTTCAAGTCTTGCCACAGATTCTCAATTGGATTTAGGTCTGGACCTTGACTGGACCATTCTAACAGATGAATATGCTTTTATGTAAACCATTCCATTGTAGCTCTGGCTGTATGTTTAGGGTTGTTGTCCTGCTAGAAGGTGGACCCCCTCCCCGAACTCAAGTCTTTTGCAGACTCTAACAGGTTTTCTTATAAGATTGCCCTGTATTTGGCTCCATCCAGCTTCCCATAAATTCTGACCAGCTTCCCTGTCCCTGCTGAAGAAAAGCATCCTCATGACATGATGCTGCCACCACCATGTTTCACGGTGGGGATGGTGTGTTCATGGTGATGTGCAGTGTTAGTTTTCTGCCACAGATAGTGTTTTGCTTTTAGGCCAAAAAGTTCCATTTTGCTCTCATCTGACCAGAGCACCTTCTTCCACATCTTTGCTGTGTCCCCCACATGGCTTCTCACAAACTGCAAACGGGACTTCTTATGGCTTTCTTTCAACAATGGCTTTCTTCTTGCCACTCTTCCATAAAGGTCAGATTTGTGGAGTGCATGACTAATAGTTGTCCTGTGAACAGTTTCTCCCACCTGAGATGTGGATCTCTGCAGAGTTACCATGGGCCTCTTGGCTGCTTCTCTGATTTATGCTCTCCTTGCCCAGCCTGTCAGTTTAGGTATACGGCCATGTCTTGGTAGATTTGCAGTTGTGCCATGCTCTTTCCATATTTGGATGATGGATTGAACAGTGCTCCATGAGCTATTTTTTTTTATAACCTAACCCTGCTTTAACTTATCCACAACTTATCTCTTCACAGAACAGTTGTATTTATACTGAAAATAAATTACACACAGGTGGACTTTATTTACTAATTAGGTGACTTATGAAGGCAATTGGTTCCACTAGGTTTTAGTTAGGAGTATCAGAGTAAAGGGGGCTGAATTATGTGCCACTTTATGTTGGCCTATCAAATAAGATCCATGGCACTGTATATGGCGCCAACTATTTAGGCATCGCTTTATATATATATATATATATATATATATATATATATATATTGTGCATTAACATCTGTCTATGCCCTCAGCGAGCTTACAATCTAAGGTTCCTAATTCACATTCATATACTAGGGCCAATTTAGACATGAGCCAAATAACCTACCAGCGTGTCTTTGGAGTGTATGAGGAAACCCACGCAGGCACAGGGATAACATGCAAACTTCAGGCAGGTATTGCCGTGGTTGGAATTCGATCCAATAACCCTAGTGCTGCCAGTCAGAAGTGCTAGCTACTTAGCCACCATGCGGCATTACATGTGGAAATTTGAAGCTCCTGTGAATTGTTTAGATATGAAGTGCTGTGTAGGCATAAGTAAAGTAGGTGGCCTAGCTGCTAGAGTGAAAATGAAGAGGATTAATAAAATATTGGAGAGGAAGATTTGAGATGGGTGTGTGAGGGGTGGAAAGGAAGGGTGACAAAGGGGAAGGAAGGAAGGAGGGGTTAGGACGTGGATGCTCATCCTGTGGCCCGCTAGCTGTTGTGGAACTACAAGTCCCATAAGGAATTGCAAGGCTGACAGTTCCAAGCATGACTCCCAAAGGCAGAGGCATGATGGAACTTGGAGTTCCGCAACCGTTGGAGGGCCATAGGTTGAGCACCCATGGGTTAGGAGAAGGGAAAAGGAAGGGAAGTGGGAGGTTGGCAAGTGGCAAGTTATTGGCAAGCCAAGGCATCTACACTCTTATAAATTTGTCATAAGAATCTGTAAGAATGTAATGAGTTGTTAATTTGCCAGAAAGCTATTTATTCATTTGTTTCTTCATTTCTTTCTAAATGAAAAGTCCGTTTTTTTTCCATGAATGGGCAATGATTTGCTTGGATGCAACTAACATGAAGTCAGCCAGTTTTTGTTGGAATCTATTTAGTTGGCCTAGTTTAAAATGCAGCATTGTATGCCAAGGGTCCCTCCTGACCTAAGTGTAAAATAGCGTTAAGAACAATATATAGATTTCTGTTCAGAATCTGATTACAAAGAAACAGGACCATGAAATGGGCATGACATTGCCCTCCGTTCTTCAGTCCCAGTTGGGGTATGTGGAATTGAGGTTAGTTATTCTAGTGGGGACAAGGTACCATCTAGTGAGATCTACAGTTGTGCTTGTAAGTTTACATACCCTGGCATAATTTATAAATTCTTGGCCATTTTTCAGAGAATAGGAATGATAACACAAAAACATTTTTCACTCATGGTTAGTATTTGGCTGAAGCCATTTATTATCATTCAACTGTGTTTACTCTTTTTACATCATAATGACAACAGAAACTACCCAAATGCCCCTGATCGAAAGTTTACATACCCTGGTGATTTTGGCCTGATAACATGCACACAAGTTGACACAAAAGGGTTTGAATGGCTATTAAAGGTAACCATCCTCACCTGTGATCTGTTGCTTGTAATTAGTGTGAGTGTATAAAAGGTCAATGAGTTTCTGGACTCCTGACAGACCCTTGCATCTTTCATCCAGTGCTGCACTGACGTTTCTGGATTCTGAGTCATGGGGAAAGCAAAAGAATCGCCAAAGGATGTACGGGAAACGGTAGTTGAACTGTGTAAAACAGGAAAGGGATATAAAAAGATATCCAAGGAATTGAGAATGCCAATCAGCAGTGTTCAAACTCTAATCAAGAAGTGGGAGATGAGGGGTTCTGTTGAAACCAAACCACGGTCAGGTAGCCCAACTAAAATTTCAGCCACAACTGCCAGGAAAATTGGGATGCAAAGAAAAACCCACAAATAATTTCAGGTGAAATACAGGACTCTATGAAAACATGTGGTGTGGCTGTTTCAAGAGGCACAATAAGGAGGCACTTGAAGAAAGATGGGCTGCATGGTCGAGTCTCCAGAAGAAAGCCATTGCTACACAAATGCCACAAAGTATCCCGTTTATAATACGCCAAACAGCACAGAGACAAGCCTCAAACCTTCTGGCACAAAGTTATTTGGAATGATGAGACCAAAATTTAACTTAATACCGTGTATTGCCCCCTTTAACATCAATGACAGCTTAAAGTCTTTTGTGGTATTTGTGGATGAGGCTCTTTATCTTCTCAGATGGTAAAACTGCCCATTCCTCTTGGCACAAAGCCCAGTTGTGGCTGAAATCTTAGTTGGTCTACCTGACTATGGTTTGGTTTCAACAGAACCTCTCATTTTCCACTTCTTGATTAGAGTTTGAACACTGACTGAATGCTAATTGGCATTCTCAATTCCTTGGATATCTTTTTATATCCCTTTCCTGTTTTATACAGTTCAACTACCTTTTCCCGCAGACAATTCTTTTGCTTTCCCCATAACTCAGAATCCAGAAACGTCAGTGCAGCACTGGATGAAAGATGCAAGGGTCTGTCAGGAGTCCAGAAACTCATTGACCTTTTATACACACACACTAATTACAAGCAAAAAATCACAGGTGAAGATGGTTACCTTTAATAGCCATTCAAACCCCGTGTGCATGTTATCAGGCCAAAATCACCATGTAAACTTTAGATCAGGGTAATTTGGGTAGTTTCTGTTGTCATCACGATCTAAAAACAGTAAACACAGTTGATTGATAATAAATGGCTTCAGCCAAACACTAACCATGAGTGAAAGAAATGTTTTTGTGTTATCATTCATATTCTCTGTTAAATGGCCAAGAAATCATAAATTCTGCCAGGGTATGTAAACTTATGAGCACAAATGTATATTCAGATTTTTGTGATGTGATATTCAGTGACATTTGGAGATGGTGGACAAAATCTGGGACCAGTCCTTAACCCAGGGTTGCCAACCGCCAGTAAATTTACTGACAGTTTGTAAAAATCTGTGATTTTTACAACTGTCTATAAATATCAGGGTCTGATAATTTGTCATACTGTGCTGACTTTTTAAGTGTAAACCAGGCAAATTACTTGATATGGGTATTGTCCGTGTTTCCATATTGTACTTAAATATCAATTGTCTTAGTTTTAATAGGAGTTCTGTTATTTTTCAGGTTGCCAGTAAAAAAATGTGCCAGTAAATTTTCCATGTTTTGCCAGTAAAAAATGCTACGGGAGGTTGGCAACACTGCCTTAACCTGCGTGATAAACAGATAATTTCAAAATAAGTTGGCAGGTTAAATGGCTTAAAAGAAATGTAATGGTAAATATAGCTGGGAAGCAGCATATCTCTTGCACCCTGTGCTGTAGAGGGTGGAAGGGACAGAGTAGAACTCTTATTTAATTTTCTAAGCTCCTGAAGATAAAGCAATGTGCTGTCATCTGAGGGATTGTGGGAGGACCAAAAAGCAGCTATCATGGGTAGGATTTTGATTGATGCCAGCATCCATGCAGCTACAGCAGCAGCAAAGGAAACAACACTGTGATGATTTCACTTCAGAAGGAAGAATACTTGTCAATATAAGAAAATGCCTGCGCAATGGTTGTACTGGAAGGATCAGCAAGTAATTACAACATTTTCTTACATAATATTACTGGGTCAGGAGACACACAAACATTGTTACTGGGATCATCTTGATGGGGGTCTCTTCCATACCAAATGGCCTGGTGGCTATCGCTTGTCATCTGGGTATCTTGCCAATTACACTGCCATGTATTTTCCCATTAGTGGGTAGGATGGCGGTCTATGCTCCACTATGGAGAATTCCACCTGACCTCAATTCAGTGGAGGTGCTATCTGGTCTTGGGGTGAGCCACCTCTCTGCGCACTCAGTGATTGGATTGGGTGGTTGCGCGGAGACCACCGCCATCACGAGCATGAATGCCAGATGGTGGGAGCATGTGCAATGAAGTCATAGTGATGTCTGCGGCCTGCCGGTGATGTCATACGCCAGTGAGGCGGGGGGGGGGGGGTATATATTGCCGGAGGCTCAGTGGCTCATCCACCATGTCAGTAAACCAGCCTGCATGCAATGCTTTCGGTGAGCTATGTGAGGGTGGATTTTGGGGTGGAGGGTTTAATCGCTAATCTATGTTCAAGTTTGTAAGAGACTTTTTCTTGTTTGATTCATTTAAAGTAATTTTAATATCTGACAAACCACCTATTGGGACCTATATACAGAGCTGAGTCTGGCGCCCACTTGAGATTAAACTTCAATATAGCAAACAGTAAGTAACTGCCCCGTGTATTGACCTCCCATGTAGGGACGACACACACATACACTATATTTCCAACAGTATTAGGTCGACTACCTTTACACGTACATGAACTTTAATGGCATCCCTGTCTTAGTCTGTAGGGTTCATTATTGAGTTGGCCCACCCTATGCAGTTATAACAGCTTCAACTCTTCTGGGAAAGCTGTCCACAAGGTTTAGGAGTGTGTCTATGGGAATGTTTGACCATTCTTCCAGGATTGCATTTGTGAGATCAGACACTGATGTGGATGAGAATTCCTTGTTTTCAGTCTCCGCTCTAAATTATCCCAAAGGTGTTCCTATCGGGTTGAGGTGCAGGACAGTCAAGTCCCTCCACCCCAAACTCGCTCATCCATGTCTTTATGGACCTTGCTTTGTGCACTGGTCCAAATCATTTGGTGGAGGGGGGATTATGATCTTGTTTTTCAGGGGTTGGGCTTGGTCCCTTAGTTCCAGTGAAGAGAATTCTTAAAGCATCAGCATACCAAGACATTTTGGACAATTTCATGCTCCCAACTTTGTGGGAGCAGTTTCAGGATGGCCCCTTCCTTTTGCAACATGACTGCGCACCTGTCACGTACCTGATGGGAGACTGAATTGACCAGGTTGGCCTCTCTTATCACTCCAACCCAGGCCCCTCCGAGGATGGAACAGAGGAGGCCAAGGGACAGGAGGAGCACGAGTGCCTGTAGATGTAGTCCCAGGAGCTGGCAGCAGGGGGTGTGAATCCAAGAAGAGGGTAGGACCATCTGATCAGGAACAGTCACTGTACACTGTGGTCCAGAGGAAGTTAAGGAAGCACTCTGCTTGTTGTCCAAAACTAGCATCTATTTCAGGATAAGGTTTCTGGCAGGATCACCGCAGGAACCTCCAGTGAGTTGCAGGAGGGCAGATGCAGACAGCAGGACTGGGACTCGGATGAAGCGGGAAACCAGGAGTAGCTGGTAGTAGCGTAGTTGCAGGATAGCCAGGGTCATTAACATGTGGGCAGCAAGGTACAGAGTCAGCAAGCAGGACCGTAGTCATGGGGAAGCCAAAGTAATCAACATGCAGGTAATGAGGTACAGAATCAACAGATGGAAAGGTAGTCGCAGGATAGCCAGGGCCATCAGATAAGCAAATGTCAAATGCGGGTAAGCAGGAATCAGGATACAGCTGAAGACCAGTCAGCAACAATGCACTGTCTGTGTTTCCTTTAAATAGGCTTTCTGGCACCAAGATACTTTGTGCGCCCACATGTTCTCACGTGCGCACCACCACGCGTGTTCCCGCACGCATGTGCACTCAGATGCGCTCTTCTTTGGAGACCCGTGCGTGCATGCATACCTCTGATTGTCCCACGTCTTGCAGGGATTCCCTGACAACAACAGTGCACAAACACTCCTCCTGAAGAAGCCACTGTGTCGAAACATGTAGAGAAAAATAACAGTGTAGCCTTTATGGAAAAAGAGAAACATTTAAATGTATATTTGATAAAGAAAATATTTTAAGGAATTGTTTCAGTGCCATAAAAATCCCATGTATGTTTAAATCGTGTCAGTAATTACAAAATGTTCCAAGGGGTACTTACAAAAACAGAGCCCCCTCTTACTGGTATATGAACAGCCTTTTATCACATATAAGGTTTAATACTTTCACAATCATTCTATTTTAATTTATATACAAATATATCTGTCAGGCATGGCTGGTGACAAAAGGGGGAAAGCATTGAATGGTAGATCTTCATCATTCATGTGTGCTGAAAGCAGGATAAACCCCCATAAGAGCATCCACAGAATCAAATTGGTTACAAAAGCACTTTGTACTCCTCCAAGTTGGATGAATCTTCCCCACTGGGAAGCATTGTCCTTACTGTTGCTCTTTTCTCTTTGGAAAATGCATTTGGCTCCATACAGTGGCATTCTTTCCGTGGTGAGGTGACCTCATTGTGGTGATTTATGGCTTGGTCATGTTGGCTGCTGTCCTGTCACCGAAATGTTTTATGTGTGTTTTGCATTAAGGCGAGGCTCAATGTTAGTGCATGGCAGCTGAGTCTAGTTAATAAAACCAGGCATATAAAGGATGAAATATGAACAAAGTAATTAGCAAGTGCTGCAATAAACTATAAATCTCGTCTTTTTTCTTTTATGATAAGCCAACTCTCCTATGACACGCTGGTGGCACACGTAGCGGCATTAAAAAAGACATATATAAAATTTGGCCCTGGCATCAAATTACCGTTGGACTGGGAAATATATAAAAGGTCTGTGAGGAATGGGGGAGGGGGGGAGAGCGTAATGATAATAAAATTGATTAAGTATGATAAGTGCTTTAATTTGTTACATTTAATTAAAAAGTGGCTTAAGGTCAATCCGTAGGTGCTAAACCACTGGCAAAAGTGCCAAGCAGACGCCATGAGGTGTGCACCAGCTGCCCTTCATTGTACATGAAGACTTTGAGGGTCCATTCACAAACAAAGGCTCAATTGTGCAAATAGCATTAGCAATCCCAGACCCTTACCATGTGATCAGCTGTCAGCCAATGACAGTTGATCACATGATGTAAACAGAGCCGCTAATCTGCTTTTTTTCCCTCATGCCCACACACTCCAGACCCTCTGGTCCTAAGCAGTGCCCACCAGTGGCATCTACCAGTGCATATCAGCACTGCTAAGCTGTGCCCATCAGTGCCACCTACCAGTGTCACCTATCAGTGCCACGTATCAGTACCCATCAGTGCCACCTAACAGTGCAACCTATCAGTGCCCTTCAGTGCTGCTTATCAGTGCCCATCAGTGCCACCTATCAGTGCCCATTAGTGTCACCTATCAGTGCAGCCTCATCAGTGCCCATCAATGCCACCTATTAGTGCCCATCAGTGCCTATCAGTGCAACCTATCAGTGTACTACAGTGCCACCTATCCGTGCCATTCAGTGCTGCCTATCAGTGCCCATCAGTGCCACCTATCTGTGCCCATCAGTGCCACCTATCAGTGCAGCCTCATCAGTGCCCATCAGTACCACCTATCAGTGCCCATCAGTGCATCCTATCAGTGCCCATCAGTGCAGCCCATCAGTGCCCACCAGTGCAGCCCATCAGTGCCCACCAGTGCAGCCTCATCAGCGCACATCAATGAAGGAGAAAAATTACCTGTTTATAAAATTTTATAGCAAACTATGAAACGGTTTTGTTTTCAAAATTTTTGGTCTTTTTTGTTTGTTTAGCAAAAAATAAAACACCCAGTGGTGATTAAATACCATCAAAATAAAGCTCTATTTGTGTGGAAACATGATAAAAATTTCATATGGGTACAGTGTTGCATGGCCGCGCAACTTTCATTCAATGTGTGACAGCGATGTCATTTTTGGTTTTGGCCAAGTGCATCCTGAATTTTCGGTTTCGGCACCAAAATTTCCACTCAGTGTGCCTCTACTAACTGGTCATCAGAATGAGAGGCTGAATGGAGAACAAGATGGGTTTTAACCAGTGATTTTTTTTGGGGGGGGGGCAGCAAACGACCACCCCCCTAATAGTCCTGCAGCAGATCACCCCCCCCCCCACTGTTTGCTGGTCGGTCTGGCACTTATCCCATCTAGGCGGGTAGTGGGTGGTGGGCAGCGTGCAACAGCTCCGTGTCCTTTCCTCCATTGGGGGCTTGCAGCACGCGGCTCCTCCTCTTAGGCGTCCAATAGGATCGCCTGTCATTTCAGCCAATCGGGTGACAAGTTTCAAAACCCACCTCCTGATTGGACAGGGGGAGGATCAGTGTTACAATAGCAAATATTCATTCACTGCTATAACATGCCTGGGTGGGCTCCGGATGCATTCTCTGCGCCCCGAGCCCATACTATTTTGAAGCCTATTAGAGCCTTTGGCTCTAATAAGGTGCTTCAAAAATACACAGACCCCTGCATTGGATTCCATGCATCCAGCGTCCTGAAAGGGGCCGCATAGGGGAGGCGGCAATGGATGGGGGGGGGGGGGCGCCCTTAATAGACGGGCAACCCCTGATTGTAAAGTCACTTTCAGGTGTAACTGCATTTTCAAACATGCAATCGTGATTCTACAGCTCTAAAAATAAGTCTGGATACGTTTATAGCGCCATTTGAGGGCCCCACCCCTGTAGCCATCGTGGGATCACTGCACATGTAGTGCACCATTTAGTAAAGATGGCGCTGCATTTCTGCGTAGGTATCTTTAGAACTTATAAAAGCAACTTCCTCCATTTTTCAAAGTTTACTTTTAGCACTCAGCGCAACATAAAACATCTGTGCTGGCTGCAAAAGTAAAAGCGCCCCTTTAAAATCTCTGACCTCATTTGATAGAGACAGGCCCGATAATGCAGACATATTAATTTAATTAACTATTGCTGAACTTTCCTTTAAATTCCACCCAATAAAGCGCACTCCGCAGCGAATTCGCAGCACTAAATCCAAAGATCTTCCAGGCAAATTGAGGCATTAGTCTGTGCTACTGCACAGTAAGCAGGTAATAAATGGTCGCAGCCTCTTAAATATTCATGAGCGGCAGACTGTAAATTGGGCTTTTCAAACAATTTTGTCTAATTTTAATAGCTTGTTGTTCTGAAGCAAAGCTGCCAAAGACGCGGTAAGACATAACTCCCGTGGCCGTCGCTTAAATTGCGACTCAAGTCAAGAAAAGAACAACCTGTTTTCAGAGCCGTCTTAATGGCCTCTGCCTCTCTATAACATCTTTCTCTTAGAAAGTCCTTGCTGCCGTGTGAAGCACCCTGCGCTAATGTAATCATGCTGAGCTCCGCGGCCAGGGAGTAACTAGCCTACCTATCCAGACTCTGCTACACACTTCTATGGTCTACAGCAGCCTCTCTCAACCTCATCAACACTGAGGTACCCTTGAAATAATTCTCCGGTCTCGGGGAGCCCCTGCTAAAAATGTAAAATCTACAACTCGCGATACATTAGTGTGATGGTCAATGGGAAGAATGCTCCTTACACTTGTGGTCATTGGGGAGAATTACCCCCTTACAGATAACTAAAAAGATCAATGGTGTCATTGGGAATTTATCTGAGAGGTAGAAATTGGCCATTGCTCAAGGAACCCCTAGCAATCTCTGGAGGAACCCTGGTTGAGAAATCCTGGTCTAAACAGGGATGGCTCGGGTTTTTTTTTGGGAGGGTGGAACCCCCCCCCCCCGGACGGCCGCCAACGTGGCAACTATCACCCCCCCCCCCCAGGACGGCCAGGAGCAAGGCACTACCGTCTGCCGGTCGGTCTGGCACTTAACCAATCAAGGTGGCAGTGGCGGCTCCGGTGTCCTCCAGCATGGTGGGTGGCGGGCAGCAGCTCCGGTGTCCTCTACTCCGCCGTGCGTCTCCTCTCTCCTCCTCCTAGGCGCTAGGCGTCCAATGGGATCGCCTGATGTTTTGGCCAATCAGGAAATGCGTCTCACGACCCATTTCCTGATTGGCGGGGAGGAGATTTAATAGCGAATATTCACTCACTATCGACAGACAACTGGGTCGGATCGGGGACCAGTGCTTTGCGCCCCGAGCCCACCCTTTTTTGAAGCCTATTAGAGCTTCTAATCACATGCTTCAAACCTCCCCGTAATCTCCACGTGCCCGCGATGGGGGAGTAGGTACCCAGGCCGGGGGACTAGACGCATGTCCCCGGTCTGATACATAAGGTTACCCCCCCCCTCCAAACTTCGTACACTAATCTTCGAGATTATCCGAAGTTTTTTCCCACCCGAGCCCCGCGTTTCGTGACCAGGGGCTAGGCTGGGTCAACAGACAGCTATCACTCACTTATAAGCGATAATTTAGAGGAGGGGCGGTTAGTCCTTTACCCAGCACTCTGCGTAAAGGACTAACCGGTTTTGTAGTCCGCTAGGGTAACCTGCGGATCGCGGATCCTCCTCCTCTCTCCTCTGCGTGCCGCCTCATCTCCTGTGGCCTCGACGACGGGCGGTGGGTGGTACGACCTCCTGTGGCCTCGGCGGTGACGGTGGAACTAACCAATTCACGGTC
>BLSH010403222.1:1283466-1299749 GCA_018402905.1 Glandirana rugosa | reverse complement strand
ATCCCTGTCACTGGGATCAGTTAGATCTGTTATGTCCCGACCAGCCCTGCCCCCCACAGTTAGAACACAGCCAGGGAACATATTTAACCCCTTCACTGCCCCCTGCAGGTTAACCCCTTCACTGCCAATGACATTTATACAGTAATCAGTGGACATTTAAATTTCTGATCGCTGTATAAATGTCATTGGTCCCAAAAATGTGTAAAAAATGTCCGACATTTCCGCCCCAATATCGCAGTCCCGATAAAAATCGCAGATCGCCACCATTACTAGTAAAAAAAAAAATAATAATAAAAACGCCATAAATCAATTCCCAGTTTGTAGACGCGATAACTTTTGCGCAAACCAATCAATATACGCCGATTGCGTTTTTTTTTTTACCAAAAATATGTAGAAGAATAAATATCGGCCAAAACCGATGAATAATTTTTTAATGGATTTGTACGTTAGCAAAAAGTAAAAAATATTGTTCTTTTTTGCAAAATTGTCGCTCATTTTTTGTTTATAGCGGCGATCAGAAATGACGCAGAGGGGATCAAATACCACCAAAAGAAAGCTCTATTTGTGGGAAAAAAGGACGCAAATTTTATTTGGGTACAACGTCGCACGACCGCGCAATTGTCATTCAAAATGCGACAGCGCTGAAAGCCAAAAAATGGTCTGGGCAGGAGGGGGGTTTAAGTGCCCGGTAAGGAAGGGGTTAAACAAAAAAATATCGACAATTTTGAAAAAAATATATATTTTTTACATTCTGCTCTAAAACAAATTTTTAAAATGTACAAAATCTAATTTCTTTAGGCCAATATGTATTCTGCTACATATTTTTGGTAAAAAAAAAATCCCACTAAGCGTATATTGATTGGTTTGCGTTTAGTTATAGCGTCTACAAACTACGGGATATATTTATTTATTTTTATTTATTTACTTTACTAGTAATGGCGGCGATCAGCCACGCATTAGGGAAATGTCTCACTGCCTGTGATTAGTGCAGTGCAGGGTTCACTTCCCGACGGGCTCGGGCACGTGCACTTGCAAACACGCCCGAGCCCATCCTTAATGGACAGCTGAAGGTGCTCACCTCGGCTCGCTACTGTGCTTCAAATAGGAAAAAGACAGCAATGGCGGCACTCCACAGATATTAGACATGTGCGGTTCGTTTCGTTCTGAATTAAAATTCAGACGAATTTTAGTTTTTCTGAAATTCTAATGTATCCGAATTTCCGAATTACAATAATACCGAATTTAAACAAATCAACGAAATAACAAAAAAAAAAAATTGGACGAAATTTGAATTCAAATCATTTATGAATCAATTACGAATCGTTTTCAAATACTCTTAGAATTCGAACAGTTTTCCAATTTCCAAATAGAACAAAATAGAATAGAAAACAAAGGAATGGAACCGAAAAAAAAACAATAGACTAGAAATCAAAAGAATAGAATACAACAGAGTAAAACAGCTCTGTTCCACTCCACCACATTATATTCTTTCATTTTCTGTTATATTCCCCTCTATTGTATTCTATCTTTTTCCATTCTATTCCTCCACTTTACACTCCACCCCATTCTACTTGGAAATTGGAAAACTATTTGCATTCGAAAGCCATTCAAATTTGAATTTCGATTCAAATTCGAAAACAATTCGAATTCGAGGACAATTCGAAAACAATTTGAAAACAATTTCCGAAAACCAATTAAACGAATGAAACAAATCTAACTAAATGAATTTATGTAAATAAAGAATCAAAACAAAACGAAACTCAACTATTTTTTTTGCTCTGCACATGTCTAACAGATATAGTCCAATGCTTGAAATTTACTGGAAATATAGCCAGACAGTACAGGGAAAAGGTTGACGCGTTTCACTCAAATCGTTCAAGCTTACTCATAAGAAAGACATTGTGCAAATGCACTCTCAAATAGCTGACATTCATTTAATGTTTTTGTTATGAGTAAGCTCAAACAATTCAAGTGAAACGCATCAACATGTTTCCCTGTGACTATGTTTCCAATAAATTTCAAGCATTGGACTAAATCTGTGGAGTGCCGTCATTCCTGTCTTTTTCCTACTTAACTGTGTGCCTAGCCAGTGTTTTAGTACAATGTGGGAGGTGCTTTTACTAGGGGAATTCATGGATCCATGCCCCTGCTTAGCAGGGACACAAATTCCATGCCTTCCCTCCTTTCAGAGCGGCGATCTGCCTCTCTGTTAGATCATTGGAGGGTGCCTATAGACATCGAGTCCGCGGTACCCGCTGCTGGGCTCCCGCTATGTGTGATCACATTGGGAGCGGGCTGCCGGTGATGCACATGCGGACCTCCTAACTGGAAGACCCGGATCACTGATATTTACGCAATCTGGCACACAGGTGCTGCCCTGTAGCAGTAAAACTGCTATGGGATGGACCTGAATTGGTTAATGCAAATTGTTAGGCACTGTATTTTTTTTTTTTTTTATGGCCAGTGTCTAGCTGGTAGGTGTGCCTGCCCTGTGCGAAACCCTTCCATGTGTGCCTTACTCTAAAAGATACGATAAATTGGGGAAGTTGCCAATTTTTTTTAGCTTGAGGAATGAATGCAGGGACATATCTGAAGCCTTCAGCTAGCATTGTGCTGTGCACTGGATGCTTTTTCAACCTCCCCTGAACGATTTTCCGACAGCTAGAAACCAACGCTTAAAAACAGCCGCTTAGCCGCGTTTTACATGCCGCGTTTAGCTGCACTTTCCCTCGTTCGCATTTGAAAGCGTTTTTTTTTAAATGACAAAAGCCTCTAAATGAAGCACTGCTAAACGTGAGTTAGGCGCTTAGTCGCGTTTACAAGCTGTTACAGTCATTTGGCGTTTCAAATGCCTCTGACATGTGTGGTTCATTTCATTCTGAATTAATTCAGACGAATTTTCATTTTTCGGAAATTCTAATCTATCCGAATTTCCGAAATACTATAGTACTGAATTTAAACGAATCAACGAAATAACGGAAAAAATAAAATTCGGATGACATTTGAATTCAAATCATATATGAATCGTTTTCGAGTTTGAAAAGTTTTCAAATTCAAATAGTTTTCCATTTTCCAAAGAGAACAAAATAGAATAGAAAACAAAGGAATGGAACTGAAAAAAAAAAACAATAGACTAGAAAAGAATATAACAGAAAACAAAAGAATAGAATACAACAGAGTAAACCAGCTCTGTTCCACTCCACCACATTATATTCTTTTATTTTCTGTTATATTCCCCTCCGTTGTATTCTATCTTTTTTTTTCCATTCTATACCTCCACTTTCCACTCCACCCCATTCTCCTTGGAAATTGGAAAACTATTTGAATTCGAAAACAATTTCCAAAAGCCAATTAAACGAATGCCGCGTTTAGCCGCGTTTGCGCTTGAAAGTGTTTTTTTTTTAAATGACAAATGCCTCTAAATGAAGCGCTGCTTAATGTGAGTTGGGCGTTTAGGCGCGTTTACAAGCTGTTACAGCCATTTGGCGTTTCAAATGCCTCTGAACTTCCGTCCAAACGCGTTTTTTTGCTTTCCAAAAAAAAGCCTCTAAACTCATCTGCCTGGAAACGACCTTAAACGACCCTGTGTACATAGACTGATAAGATAACATAGATGAGAGTTCAGGGGCAGCTGAAAAAACCGGCCCAACTGCCCCTGAGGCCTCATTTACACTGCTGCTGGTAAACGGACGTTTAGAGGCATTTGGGTGGTTTTTTTCAGCTGCCCCTGAACTTTCCTCTATGTTATCAGTACATGTACACAGGGTCGTTTAAGGTCGTTTCCAGGCAGTTGCGTTTAATGGCTTTTTTGGAAGGCAAAAAAATGGGTTCAGACGCCAGTTCAGAGGCATTTGAAATGCCAAACATCTTATAAACGCAGCTAAACGCGCCTAAACGCAGTAACTCGCATCTAGGACAGTTTCGTTTACAGCCGTTTCCATTTTTTCTTTTAAAAAAACGCTCCTAGACTCGAACGCGGCAAAATGCAGCCAAACGCGGCATGCAAAATGGCCATTTTAGACGCCGGCTTCTAGCTGTCAGAAAAAATTGTTCAAAGGAGGTTGAAATAGCGTCCTGTGTAAATGGAGCCTAAGGCCTCTAACACACGGACCGCCGCGTTTTTGAGCGTTTTTTTGCAGCTCTCCATGTCATTCAATGGCCCCATAGAAACGCTGACGTTTTTTGAGCTGTAGATGGCGTCGGCGTTAGTGAGCTGAAAGCTGAACCCACGGCCAGAGCATTCTGAGGCTTATAGCATTATGGCGTTTTTGACGCTCACTAACGCGCATTAACGCTGTAGTGACGTTAACCGGCGTTTTCAGGTTAAAAAATAGCAGAGGAATGTTTTTTTTAGAAAAATGCTTATTGACGCCGATGCTCATTGACGCTCACTAACGCGCATTAACGCCGATGTAAAACGCAGGCGAAATCGTATTTTCGACACCGATTTTTGCCTGACATCGGTCACAACGTTTTTCTATTATGCCCGTGTGTATGAGGCCTTAGGCTCCATGTACATGGGACGCTTTTCAACCTCCCCTGAACGTTTTATCTTGACACCTAGAAACTGGCGTCTAAAAATGTGCGGTTTGCTGCATTTTGCATGCCGTGTTTAGCCACGTTTTGCCGCATTCGCGTCTAGGAACTTTTTTTCTTTTTAAATGGAAACGCCTGTAAACGAAATGCTCCTAGTTGCGAGCTATCGTGTTTAGGTGCGTTTACAAGCTGGTACAGGCATTAGGCGTTTCAAATGCCTCTGAACTTCCATCTGAATGCATTTTTTTGCTTTCCAAGAAATGCTTCTGAACTCAACTGCCTGGAAACGACCTTAAATGACCCTGTGTACATGGACTGATTAAGTTAACAAAGAGGAGAGTTCAGGGGCAGCTGAAAAAAAACACCCAAATGCCTCTAAACGTCCGTTTACCAGCAGCAGTGTACATGAGGCCGCAGTCTGACAGCGACAGAGTGGCTCGTTATCACAAATGACGGCGGCTGCGATAGCTAGTGCTGTGAGCACGCGCGCCCCCGGAGGGACGCTCGCACGCTCACTGTGCCCAGGGGGGTCGGGGAGCAGGTGCGGCGGACTCGATCGCCGCCGGCTACCCGCGATGGTTCCCCCGCAGCGAGAGAATGGAGGTCCGTGTAAGTAAACACGGACATCCGTTCTCATAGAGGGGGAAGGGAGATGATCACAGCCTTCCTCTATATGGAATCCGTGATCACTCCCCTTTACCATGCCAGGGCAGCCCCCATACAGTTAGTAACACGCCCAGGGAACACAGTTAACCCTTAGAGCGCCCCCTGCAGGTTAACCCCTTCACTGCCAATGGCATTTACACAGTAATCAGTGAATTTTTATAGCAGTGATCGCTGTATGAATGCCAATGGTCCCAAAAAAGTGTCAAACTGGTCCGACATGTCCGCTGCAATATCGCAGGACCGTTAAAAATTGCAGATCGCTGCCATTACTAGTAAAAAAATAAAAACCCCAGGAATGAATTCTCATCATCTGTAAACGTGGCAACTTTTGCGCAAACCAATCAATAAACGCCGATTGCGATTTCTTTTTACCAAAAATATGAGGAAGAATATAAATCGGCCAAAACCGATGGAAAAAAAAAAAAATTCTGGATTTGTATTTTAGCAAAAAGTAAGAAATTTGGGGTTATTTGCAAAATGGTCTCTTTTCTTTTGTTTATAGCGGTGATCAGAAATGACGCAGAGGGGATCAAATACCACCAAAAGAAAGCTCTATTTGTGGGAAAAAAAGGACGCAAATTGTGTTTGGGTACAACATCGCACGACTGCGCAATTGTCAGTTAAAGCGACGCAGCGCCGAATCGCAAAAAGTGCTCTGGTCCTAAAGTGGGAAATCCTTCCAGAGCTGAAGTGGTTAAAGAAGAATGCATGGCTCCAAACTGTCCCGGATTTTGAGGGACTGCCCCTGCTTTGGAGCAAAGGCCCTCTTTCCTCCTCATTCGTCCCTCATTTTGGTGTGATCTATATAGTTGTATATAAAATGCACTATTTTTCTTTCAAAAAGTGTTTCCCAGTGCTAAATATTTCATCCAAATTCTAAATTACTGCATTTGTAAATTTCAAAAGCCAATATAAAGGAATAGTAGTGCAAAAAAAAGCACTTGTGGGTTTAACTAATAATTTTTTGCTTGTTTGCTTTAAGGGGGCGTGGCAGGGGGCGTGTCCTATGCCTACATACATTTGCTAATAGGTGTCCCTTGCTCCCATCTCAAAAAGTATGAGAAAGGGCTACTTCAAGGCATACCTGCCATTCAGTTATCCGCTGCTCTATCTGCTCCAACATGGAGGCTTGGATAGGGCTCAGCCAACACTATAAAGCCTCATGCACACTGAGCATTAAAAACACTGCTTTTAGAGGTCTCTGGCATTTTATTTTTCTGCCTCTAAACACCTTAGCCTACATGTATATAGGGGAGATTTACTAAAACTGGAGCACACAGAATCTGGTGTGCATAGTAACCAATCAGCTTCTAATTTCAGCTTTAGACAAGTGCGGTTCATTTGGTTCCCAATTGAATTTCGTACTAATTTATCATTGTATGGAAATTCAGATGTATTCAAATTTCAATAGTAACTAATTTAAACGAATCCGAAACAAAAATAATTTTGGATGAAATTCGAATAGTTTTCGGATCTAATTGAAATAGTTTTCTATTTGCTTTTGAATTTCCGAAGAGAATAAAATATAATAGAAACTAAAGGAATAGAATAGAAAAACATATAATAGAATAGAAAATAATATACTAGAAGATAAAATTATAGACTATAATAGAGAAAAACAGAACAGAATACAAAATAAAATAGAATAGAAAATAAAGGAATTGTATAGGATAGAATGAAACATAGAATAGAATAGAGTAAAATAGAAAGAATATAACCATCGTCTGATATTCAAATTACAAATATCATAAATTTGAATAAGACTGCAATAAAAAAGAATAGAATAGAAAAAAAATAATAGACTAGAATAGAATTAAATAAAAAAGAATAGGATAGAATAAAATAGAAAGAATGTAATCATCTTCTGAAATTCAAATTTCAAATAGAAAA
Organism: Glandirana rugosa; assembly: GCA_018402905.1. Lineage (NCBI taxonomy): Eukaryota > Metazoa > Chordata > Amphibia > Anura > Ranidae > Glandirana > Glandirana rugosa. Next base: position 1,292,657 of record BLSH010403222.1, on the reverse strand, counting down.
TAATGGAATTAGAATACAATAGAAAAGAATAAAATAGAATAGAAAATAATAGAATAGAATTAAAAAAGTACAAAATCATGATAGAATAGAAAATAATATAATAGAAGATAAAATAACAGAATATAATAGACTAAAACAGAACAGAATACAAAATAAAATAGAAAATAAAAGAACAGAATAAAAAAGAATAGAAAATAAAGGAATAGTAAACTATAAAATAAAACATAGACTAGAATAGAGTAAAATAGAAAGGATATAACCATCTTCTGGAATTCAAATTTAAAATAGAATACATTTGAATTTGATTGCAATAAAAAAGAACATAATAGAAAAGAATAGAATAGAAAAAAAGAATAGATTAGAATATAATTAAATAGAAAAGAATAGGATAGAATAAAATAGAAAGAATATAATCATATTCTGAAATTCAAATTTCAAATAGAATAAATTTGAATTAGAATACAATAGAAAAGAATAAAATAGAATAGAAAATAATAGAATAGAATTAAAAAAAAGAATAGAATAGAATAGAAAGAATATAACCAGTTCCCAAAATTCAAATAGAATCAATTCAGATTTGAATAGAATAGAAAAGAATAGATTAGCATAGAATAGCAAATAACAGCGTAGAATTGACTGGAAGAGAAAATAAAATAAAAGAATAGAATAGAATAGAATAAAATCGAATAGAAAAAAACAACAGAATATAATAGACATCTTCCGAAATATGCATTTTGAATAGAATAAATTTGAATTTGAATAGAATAGAAAAAAAAAGTTGAAACAAAGAAAAGAAAAAAAGAAAAGAAAATAATATAACATACAATAATAGAATAGAAAAGAATAGGATAGAATAGAATAGAAAAACAATAGAAAAGAATAGAATAGAAAGTATATAAAACCATACCCGTTTTCCGAAATTAGAATTTCAAATAGAATAGAAAATAAAATAATAGAATATAAAAAAACAATGGAATAGACTGGAATTGAAACCAAAATTAGAATATTGAATAGAATATAGAATATTATTTTTACATTTAAATGCAAATGATCACAAATCAAAACACTAGAGGGTTCCAGATTTGGTTTAACTTCATTGTAACTTTAACCACTTCCCTACTGCCCTATTGGGGAATGATTTCCACAAGGTGGCTCAGTTATCCTGACTGGGCATCATATGACGTCCAGCAGGATAAGCCACTCGTGAGCACCAGGGGCGCTCCGGCACACTGCATCTCCAATCATGGTAAAGAGACTATGCCGTAGGCTCTTAACCACGTGATCAGCTGTGACCAATCACCGCTGATCACGATGGTAACCAAAAAGTTCCGGTAATTGGCTTTCCTCAGTTCACACTGACAAGATGCGAGCAGAGGAGAGTCGATCGGCGGCTATCCTGACGGGGGGTCTGCGCTGATAATCAGCACATTGATTATCAGCGCAGCCCCCATCAGGGTGCCCATCAGATACCAATCAGTGCCCATCAAAATGCCAATCAGTGCCCATCAGTAACACCTGTCAGTGCTCATCACAGATGCCAATCAGTGTCCATCAGTAATGACTGTCAGTACCTCCTCATCAGTGCTGCCTATCACTGCCATCTATTAGTGTCCATCAGTGCCACCTATCAGTGCCCATCAGTGCAGCCTATCAGTGCCCATCATTGCCGCCTATCAGTGCCCATAATTGCTACCTATCAGTGCCCATCAGTGCCGCCCATCAGTGCTGCATATTAGTGCCTCCTCATCAGTGCCCATCAGTGCCTCCTCATCAGTGCCCATCAGTGCCACCTCATTAGTGCCCATTAGTGAAGGCGAAAACTAAATTGTATAACAGAAACAAAGAAAAACTTTGTTTTTTCAAAAATTTTGGTCTGTTTTAATATGTTTATCAAAAAATAAAAAACCAAGAGGTGATCAAATATCACCAAAAGAATGCTCTATTTTTGTGAAGAAAATTATAAACATTTAGTTTGGGTACAGCATCGCACGACCGCGCAGTTGTTGCCGCCACACGCGTGTACTCACTTTTGTTGTCAGAGGTTTAGACATTAATGGCTGTGTGTTGAGTTATTTTGAGGGGACAGCAAATTTACACTGTTATACAAGCTGTACACTCACTACTTTACATTGTAGCAAAGTGTCATTTCTTCAGTGTTTTCACATGAAAAGATAGAATAAAATATTTACAAAAATGTGAGGGGTGTACTCACTTTTGTGAGATACTGTATGTACATATATATATTATCTTTTTTACAAGAGGAGTTATGTTACTGAAGTGTCCATTGTATAATTATTTGATTGTGTAAAACTTCTGTTTTACTTGTAAGTTTTCAAAAGATATGCTTTCTCTTTAATACAGCATTTCACAAAAGTGAGTACACCCCTAAGTGAAAATGTCCAAATTGGGCCCAAAGTGTCAATATTTTGTGTGGCCACCATTATTTTCCAGGACTGCCTTAACCCTCTTGGGCATGGAGTTCACCAGAGCTTCACAGGTTGCCAGTGGAGTCCTCTTCCACTCTTCCATGAGGACTTCACAGAGCTGGTGGATGTTAGAGACCTTGCGCTCCTCCACCTTCCGTTTAAGGATGCCCCAGGTCTGGAGACATGCTTGGCCAGTCCATCACCTTTACCCTCAGCTACTTTAGCAGGGCAGTGGTCATCTTGGAGGTGTGTTTAGGGTCGTTATCATGTTGGAATACTGCCCTGCGACCCAGTATCTGAAGGAAGGGGATCATGCTCTGCTCCAGTATGTCACAGTACATGTTGGCATTCATGGTTCCCTCAATGAACTGTAGCTCCCCAGTGCCAGCAGCACTCATGCAGCCCCAGACCATGACACTCCCACCACCATGCATGAATGTAGGCAAGACACGCTTGTCTTTGTACTCCTCGACTGGTTGCCACCACACAAGATTGACACCATCTGAACCAAATACGTTTATCTTGGTCTCATCAGACCACAGGACATGGTTCCAGTAATCCATGTCCTTAGTCTGCTTGTCTTCAGCAAACTGTTTGCAGGCTTTCTTGTGCCTCATCTTTAGAAGAGGCTTCCTTCCGGGATGACAGCCATGCAGACCAATTTGATGCAGTGTGCGGCGTATGGTCTGAGCACTGACAGGCTGACCCCCCACCCCTTCAACAAATGCAACAATGCTGGCAGCACTCATGCGTCTATTTCCCAAAGACAACCTCTGGATATGACGCTGAGCACGGCACTCAACTTCTTTGGTCAACCATGGCAAGGCCTGTTCTGAGTGCAATCACCTGTCCAGTTAAACTGCTGAATTGGCCACCATGCTGCAGCTCAGTTTCAGGGTCTTGGAAATCTGCATTTAGCCTAGGCCAGTGGTTCTCAACTCCGGTCCTCGGGCCCCCCCAACAGGCCAGATTTTAAGTATTACCTTGGGGAGATGCAGACTAGAATACTGCAATCACTGAGCAGCAAATGATATCACCTGTGATGTATTTCAGTTATCCTGCAAACCTGGCCTGTTGGGGGGGCCCGAGGACCGAAGTTGAGAACCACTGGCCTAGGCCATCTTTATGTAGAGCAACAATTCTTTTTTTCAGATCTTCAGAGAGTTCTTTCCCATGAGGTGCCATGTTGAACTTCCAGTGACCACTATGAGACACAAATTTAACACACCTGCTCCCCATTCACACCTGAGACCTTGTAACACTAACAAGTCACATGACACCAGGGATGGAAATTTGGCTAATTGGACCCAATTTGGACATTTTCACTTAGGGGTGTACTCACTTTTGTTGCCAGTGGTTTAGACATTAATGGCTGTGTGTGGAGTTATCTTGAGGGGACAGCAAACATACACTGTTATAGCCGGTTCACACTTGAGTCACCTGACAAGTCACGCTCCATGCATTGGAATGGAACCATTCTTAAGGAGCGACTCAAGTCACTCCGACTTAGAAAAAGGTTCCTGTACTACTTTGGGGGTGACTTCAGGCAACTTGCATTGACTTCTTGTCCTTTGCAAGTCGCGCTGTGCGCCCCTGAAGTTGGATCTCCCCTGTGTGAACAGGCTCTAATACAAGCTGTACACTCACTACTTTACATTGTAGCAAAGTGTCATTTCTTCAGTGTTGTCACATGAAAAGATAGAATAAAATATTTACAAAAATGTGAGGGGTGTACTAACTTTTGTGAGATACTGTGTATACATAAATATACAATATGGCAATATGCTATATTTGAATTACTGATGCTTCTTTTTCTGGTTTATACACACAATTCTACACCATAGCACATCATTTCATCCTTCCCTATAACCCCAGATAGAAAATGAAGTAAAGCTGCCAATCATGATTATTGCACAGGTCGGTAACATATTTCTCTATCCCCTGTAACATGATCATTTTTAGAGCACCCTTCACTTAGATATAATTATTTGTCCGTGTCACCAATATCCTGGTCGGCCTTGGGCAATCAAAAGTGACTGTGCTCTGATTAATTCGCCCGGTAGGGCCTGCAGTGGAATTTCTTGAGTAACTTGACTTTCCTTTAACGCAGTTCCTTGGTCGGCATTCAATTTTTTTTACTTTGCTTTGTTGACAAGCAGACCCAGGCATGGCAAGATAAAGGCCAACCAACTCAATTTGTCTTCGGACCGCATCCTTGTCACGGTGGAATGATAAATGCCGTCTAATAAATCATGTCAGGGACATACAGGGCTGTGACACCCCCTGTTCCTAGCTCAAAAATAAACCGGTGACCCGGCGACAGGAGCCAGAGGTAATGAGAGCAGAGCTTCAGCGGCAACATGTCTCTATCATGCTTCATCGGCAGCTGGTGGCTCCCCGAGGGGAAAGAGCCAACATGTCCTGTCTCCTGAGGACCCATGGGTCTGTCATTGACTCTATGAGAAAGGAACAATGTTATGTACTTTGAATGGACTAAAACGAATGTGCCTAACTCTCTTAAAGGGAACCTGCATATTTTACCATATACAGTAAATATACTAGCAAAAGTATTAGCAGAGTGATGAATGATACACATGATGGTGTAAATAATTAGTAATAAGCAATATATACTGTAATGATAGATAGGTAGATAGATAGATAGATAGATAGATAGATAGATAGATAGACAGATAGATAGATAGATAGATAGATAGATAGATACACAGTATCTCACAAAAGTGAGTACACCCCTCACATTTTTGTAAATATTTTATTCTATATTTTCATGTGAGAACACTGAAGAAATGATACTTTGCTACAATGTAAAGTAGTGAGTGTACAGCTTGTATAACAGTGTAAATTTTCTGTACCCTCAAAATAACTCAACACACAGCCATTAATGTCTAAACCGCTGGCAACGAAAGGGAGTACACTCCTAAGTGAAAATGTCCAAATTGGGCCCAAAGTGTCAATATTTTGTGTGGCCATCTTCATTTCCCAGCACTGCCTTAAAGTGGATGTAAACCAGAAAAAAAAATACTGACATGTCTACCTTGTACAGGAGAGGATATCATGTCATCTGTGCCCAGTTTTGCCATGAAGAGTTAATACAACTCTGAGTTATACCCTTATCTTTTTTCAGTAGGAAAAAAAAAAGACTGAGGGAGAAATAGGAGTCATTTCATCCCCTGCTGTGTGACTGACAGGTCATCTTCTTATCTCCTGCACGGAGCAAAAAGAGCCTCACATTCCCCCCTCCTTTCTCCTCCAGCTCTCATTATAGAGCTGGGTGGGAAGTCTTGTGACATCAAAACTCCACCCACTGAGCTTCAGCAAAAAGAGACACCCACATATTCTAGAGATTTGCAAGTCTGCTACTGCTGAAAGAGATGACCTTCAACATTTAAAAGGTATAGATACATGCAGGAGGCTTGCATGTACATATACATCAATACTGTGCCATTAGTTTACATTGAGTGAGTGGTGAGTTTACATCAACTTTAACCCTCTTGGGCATGGAGTTCACCAGAGCTTCACAGGTTGCCACTGGAGTCCTCTTCCACGCCTTTATGACGACATCACGGAGCTGGTGGATGTTAGAGACCTTGTGCTCCTCCACCTTCCATTTGAGGATGCCCCACAGATGCTCAATAGGGTTTAGGTCTGGAGACATGCTTGGCCAATCCATGGCCTTTACCCTCCGCTTCTTTAGCAAGGTAGTGGTAATCTTGGAGGTGTGTTTAGGGTCGTTATCATGTTAGAATATTGTCCTGCATCCAGTCTCTGAAAGCAGGGGATCATGCTCTGCTTCAGTATGTCACAGTACATGTTGGCATTCATAGTTCCCTCAATGATCTGTAGCTCCCCAGTGCTGGCAGCACGCATGCAGCCCCAGACCATGACACTTCCATCACCATGCTTAACTGTAGGCAAGACACACTTGTCTTTGTACTCCTCACCTGGTTGCCGCCACACACGCTTGACACCATCTGAACCAAATATGTTTATATTGGACTCATCAGACCACAGGACATGGTTCCAGTAACCCATGCCCTTAGTCTGCTTGTCTTAAGCAAACTGTTTGCAGGCTTTCTTGTGCCATCATCTTTAGAAGAGGCTTCCTTCTGGGATGACAGGCATGCAGACCAATTTGATAGAGTGTGCGGCGTATGGTCTGAGCACTGACAGGCTGACCCCCCACCCCTTCAACCTCTGCAGCAATGCTGGCAGCACTCATACGTCTATTTCACGAAGACAGCCTCTGGATATGACGCTGAGCAGGTGCACTCAACTTCTTCGGTCAACCATGGTGAAGCCTGTTCTGAGTGGAACCTGTGCTGTTAAACCACTGTATGGTCTTAGCCGCCACGCTGCAGCTCAGTTTTAGGGTCTTTTCAATCTTCTTATAGCCTAGGCCATCTTTATGTAGAGCAAAAATTATTTTTTTCAGAACCTCAGAGTGTTCTTTGCCATGAGGTGCCATGTTGAACTTCCAGTGACTAGTATGAGAGAGTGAGAGTGATAACACCAAATTTAACACGCCTGCTCCCCAATCACACCTGAGTGTAACGCTGGGGAGGGAAAATGGCTAATTGGGCCTAATTTGGACATTTTCACTTAGGGGTGTACTCACTTTTGTTTCTAGTGGTTCAGACATCAATGGCTGTGTGTTGAGTTATTTTGAGGGGGCAGCAAATTTGCACTGTTATAAAAGCTGTACACTCATTACATTGTAGCAAAGTGTCATTTCTTCAGTGTTGTCACTTATAACAATCCAATACTTACAAAAACGTGAGGGGTATACTCACTTTTGTGAGATACTGTATATATATATATATATACATACAGGGCAGACTCGATGGACTATTCAGTCTTTTTCTGCCGTCACTTTTCTATGTTTCTATGTTTCTATATATATATAGTGTGACAGTGTGAGGTCCTGCCACTGTGAAAATGTAGGAGAAAATGATACAGGATTCATATTAAGGGTTAATGTGAAGCTCCATACTATCGTTTCTGAGCAGAGAAAGCTGTGGTTTTGGTTTTCTCCGGATTCTGTAGTCCCGGATTGTGGTCTGAAGCTTGAAGGTTCCAAAGTGTATTGGGTGAGATGGAATCTTTTATCCTGTGTCTGAAGTTTACCAGGTGCCTGCAACCTGTGTGAGTACACAAGTACACAGGTGTGGGGGGGCCCTTATATACTCAACCTTGAGTATAGCTTGGAGCTCCCAGTTTGATGACAGGTCCCATATTGGAGACAGAAAGTCTCACCCAGGGGTCAGAGGAGCCCCAGCCAGGAGTTGGGGGACAGAAAGTCTCACCCAGGGTTCAGAGATGCCCCAGCCAGGAGACAGGAGGTCCCGTTCCAGGAGTCAGGTTGGCTCATATCGGGGTGTCAGGAGAACCCCTATCCAGAGGTCAGGAGTGGCCCATGCAGCAGAACACCGTGACTAAAGTCTAAGTGAGCCAAGTTTACCCCCCCCCTTCTGGTTCCATTATCCTATCCTTGGTATTAGGAAGCCTGCATAGGTTTCAACCCTTTCATTTACATGGCTGAAGGTGTGAACTGTTGTCAGATCATCAAGGATGGTATTTTGGAACTAGAACACGATGGTTCCCCAGTTTTTACACCTCCCATCCTCTTCTTGGACAACAATCAGCATCTGCCTTAACACATTTCATGTTGAACCGAATAAAGAAGAATTCCAAGTATGGAATTCCAGCTTTGACCAATGTAACTATACCATCCCCATGAAGTCCCTTTAGAAACTGGAAATCACTGAAGTTGACACCACATCTGTGCTGAGAGGCTGCCCTGCTGCATTCTGAACACATTAGGCAAGTGGAGACCACTGGAGTAGTGGTGTTTATTTTAGTGATTTCCAGTTTCTAGAGCAGGGTTTCTCAACCAGAGTTCCGTGGATCCCTAGGGTTCCTCCAGAGGCTGCTAGGGGTTCCTTGAGCAATGGTCAATTTCTACCTCTCAGATAAATTCCCAATGATACCATTGATCTTTTTAGCTATCTGTAAGGGGGTAATTCTACTCCATGACCACAAGGGTAAGGAGCATTCTTCCCACTGACCATCACACTAATGTATCATGAGTGGTAGATTTGAAATCTTTAGCAGGGGTTCCCCGAGACCGGAGAATTATTTCAAGGGTTCCCCAGTGTTGAAAAGGTTGAGAAAGGCTGTTCTAGAGGGATCCCACAAGAATGGTATATATGCATAGTTACATTGGCCCAAGCTGTACCAATATAACTTCTATTTTACGGTATCTGTGCTACTTTTGTGGATATAAATGTTGGTATATCTTGTTAGAAGTGAAGAAGTGGCTTGGGTAAGTTATGAGAGGTCTTCAACATTACAGAACAAGTCATGTTGAATGTGACAAACCTCTACTAGCTATACCACGACCCGAATAAATGAGGACCTTCACAGACATACAGAGGGTATAAATAGCCCTGGAGATACATAGAAGCATTCGGCCTGGAAGACTGAGGATATATTTGCAAGTGCAGGATGTTATCTGAAAATGGTAAGTATAAAATAACAATATTAATAAAAGAAAATAAATAAATAAAATATTATTAGGGGGCATCAAGGGTGTCCTCTAGTGAGCAGGGAAGTTGGGCTTTAATGTAGACGCAGTGTAAGTTGTACTGAACAAGACATTACAACTTCTGGAGAGTATTGAATGGGTTCGGTGAAGAAGTGAAGATTGTTCTATATGGTTGTAAATATAGGTGTTTTCATCGTGTCTAT
>BLSH010403222.1:1256790-1267747 GCA_018402905.1 Glandirana rugosa | reverse complement strand
CCCTTCCCGTTATTTTACTTGATTTTAATTTATTTTCCCTATCCCCATTTATTTGTAGGGCACTTGCCCTAGTTTGAAGATGATTTTAGAACAGTTATATGGCTTCTACCGTTCATTAATACTTTTCAGACACAGTTTGAAGATGATCCACATTCAACTCCATTTTTGCTTTTTTTATGTTTTTATTTTTTTAAAAATATTTAAAGTTATTTCCCTGTCCCCATTTTTTTGTAGGGTGCTTGCCCTACCCTTACCCCCATTTTACTTCCTTTTGCAGCCCTCTGGGGCTTTCCAGGACTTTCCTACAGCCATTTTTGTGCCTAAAAGTTCGGGTCCCCATTGATTTCAATGGGGTTCGTTGTCCGTGCGATCGTTCGGGTTCCGTCCGGACCCGGACCCGGACTTTGTCCCGAGGTTCGGACGGACCAGCAGAACCCGAACTTCCAGGTGTTCGCTCAACTCTACTCGGGAGTAACCTAACAATAGTATCATGGAACGTCAAGGGGCTGCGGTCACCCCAGAAACGCATGCAAATCCTCAGGCACCTGAAAAAACTTAAAGTAGATGTGGCTCTATTACAAGAGACACACCTAGGGGGAGAGGACCTTCCAAGACTCTGCAAACTGTGGGTGGGCGACGTGGTAGGCTCCCCAGCCCAGGGGAAAAAAGCTGGGGTAGCCATTCTCCTCAGCAGGAAACTCCCATACACCATTCGAAACACAACCTCAGGCTCAGCAGGCCGCAGAGTCACCCTTAACCTAACCATAGCCGGGAGGGAGCTTGCCATCTCAAACATATACGCAGAAAATTCTCCTCCTCAAAGTTTCTACCAGAACTTAACCACTTGGGCCCTACAAGTCGCAGAACCCCTCCACCTCCTTGGAGGCGACTTTAACTCAACCATGCACCCCTCAGATGACCGCACCTCCCAACAGCCCTCGCCCCCCACCGCACCTGACACCCAACTGACACCACTGGCAGAGACAACAGACTTGCTCAACCTAACGGACGTCTGGCGAATGCTACATCCAACTGATAAGGAATACACCTTTTACTACCATCCTCATAAAACATTCTCCCGCATTGACTACCTCTTTGCCTCCACCGCCCTTCTGCCCATGATAGAATCAGCTACAATTGAAGACATGGCGATTTCCGACCATGCCCCGGTAAGGGTCAGGATCTTGAATCTCACGTACAAAGCACCAGGGGCACCTTGGAGATTCCCCTCTTATCTGTCCCAAAACAAGGAACTAAAAACTACCCTTCAACAAGCCTGGTCAGAGTACCAAGCGAACAATAAGGAATTTCAGCAATCACCCAACGTATACTGGGAGGCAGGCAAGGCCTTCCTCAGGGGTCACATCATTTCCTTCTCCAACAAATTCAAAAAACAAATCCTCTCCAATTTGCAAAAGGCCAGCAATACACTTAGAGATGCCAACAGACAACTAAATTGCTCGCGCACTCCTGAGAACATCCACGCCTGGCAACATGCCAAACAAGCGTTTGACCAGTGGTCAGTCAATCAAGAAGCAACTCACCAATTTCATTCCAAAGTATTTTTCCATAAACACGGCAACAAGGCCGGCAGGCTGCTGGCTCGGAATGTCTCAGGAAAATTCTCTCCAACGCACATTTCTTCTTTAAGGGACCCAACGGGCAACATCACATCGGACCCGACCCAGATAGAGAAAATTCTCACAACCTTTTATGAAACCCTATACGCGAAGGACCACATTGACATTAACAAAGCAGCGGACGTCCTATCAGACGCTAGCCTTCCCAAAATCAACACAACCCAACTCGAGTCACTAAACGCCCCTATCACCCTCCCAGAGATCTTGACCACAATTAAATCATTGGCTGGAGGCAAGGCCCAGGCCCCGATGGCCTATCACCAGAATTCTACAAGCTGACTTCGGACTTTCTCCCAGAGACGCTACGACACGTGTACACCCACATCTGGGATGGGGGACCCTACCTCCCAACGGGGCAACAAGCATACATCAAACTCTTGCCAAAAACTAACAAAGACCCTCTACCCCCGGGTTCCTACAGACCGATCTCGCTCATAAACGTCCTGTCAAAAATCATTGCATTACGCCTGGCATCTATACTTCCCTCCATCATTCACCTGGCACAATCAGGCTTCATCCAAGGAAGGTCAGCCACCCTTAACATTAGAAAAGTACTTCTTATTCTAGAACAAGCCAAGAGAAACCCCGACAAAGACGCCGAGAAGGCATTTGATAATATCAGCTTTGACTGGCTCTTTAACCACTTCAGCCCCGGAAGGATTTCACACTTTAGGACCGGAGCCCTTTTTGCGATTCGGCACTGCGTCGCTTTAACTGACAATTGCGTGGTCGTGCGGCATTGTATCCAAACTAAATTTGCGTCCTTTTTTTCCCACAAATAGAGCTTTCTTTTGTTGGTATTTGATCACTGCTGCGTCATTTCTGATCGCCGCTATAAACAAAAGAAGAGCGACAATTTTGCAAAAAAAAAAAACAAATTTCTTACTTTTTGCTAAAATACAAATCCAAAAAAAAAATATAAAAAAACATTTTTTTTCATCGGTTTTGCCCGATTTATATTCTTCCTCATATTTGTGATTAAAAAAATCGCAATCAGCGTAAAAAGTGGTCGCGTTTACGGATGATGAGAATTCATTTTTGGGGTTTTTATTTTTTTTTTATTTTTTATTAGTAATGGCGGCGATCTGCGATTTTTAGCGGTACTGTGATATTGGGGCGGACATGTCGGACCATTTTGACACTTTTTTTGGGACCATTGGCATTTATACAGCGATCAGTGCTATAAAAATGCACTGATTACTGTGTAAATGCCATTGGCAGTGAAGGGGTTAACCTGCAGGGGGCGCTCTAAGGGTTAACTGTGTTCCCTGGGCGTGTTCTTACTGTATGGGGACTGCCCTAACAGGGGAAGGGAAGTGATCACAGCTTCCGTGTAAAGGAAGGCTGTGATCACAGCACTTCCCCCTCTCACAGAACGGAGGTCCGTGTTTACTTACACGGACCTCCGTTCTTTCACTCCAGGGGGGCATCGCGGGTAGCCGGCGGCAATCTAAGCCGCCGCACCCGCTCCCTGGCCCTCCCCGAACACAGTGAGTGCACGGCCGCGCCTCTGGCGGCGCGCGCGCGCTCACTGTGCGCAATCTGGCAGCCGCCGTCGTATGACGGCGTTTTGCCTTAAAGGGCCACCTTGTCGCCGTCAGATGCCGATCGGCGGTCGGCAAGTGGTTAAGGTACTACACTCCTTTGGCTTCACAGTTCCCTTTTTGAAATTCATACAAGAAATGTATGCCAAACCAACTGCCAGACTGGTCACACCAAGCTTCAAGTCCCTGGAGTTTCCCTTGGCCAAAGGGACTCGCCAGGGATGTCCCCTCTCGCCACTCCTTTTCAATTTAGCAATAGAACCCCTTTCACGCATACTCAACTCTCCAAAGGGAATCAGCGGGATCAACATAGGAGACAGGGTCTGCCGCTCTGCTCTTTTTGCTGACGACATTGTCCTGTTCTCTGCAGACCCACCTAAGGACTTCATCTCCCTACAACAAATTCTTCACATATTTAGGGAATGCTCAGGCATGAAAATCAATTTTGACAAGAGTGAGGTACTCCCACTTAACTCACGCAGGGCGGAGTCTTGGAGATCCTCTTCTCCCTTCTTGGTTGCACAAGGACAAATTAAATACTTGGGCATATTCATAGGCAGGGATCCCTCCTCTCTCTACTCCTTGAATTACCCCCAGCTCATAACAAGAATCATGAAAGACTTGGTGGTCCCTCCCATTCTCGCTCTTCGGGAGATGCCACCTGATCAAAATGATCCCTTTCGTGAGACTGCTGTATCCACTTCAGACGTTACCTCTTCTCCTCAAGCATAAGGATGTGCAAAAACTACAGGCAGCATTCTCCTCATTTATCTGGAGAGGGAAGAGACCCAGAATCGCCCTACAAAAACGTTGCCTCCCGAAGAGCGAGGGAGGGACGGGCCTACCCAATTTGAGAGTCTACAACTTAGCCTGCCTGATGAGGAATGGACTTGACTGGATAGCAGGCAAATCCACATATTCAAACCTCAGCCTGGAGGAGGAATCTGCCTTTCCGTACAAGCTACCAGCTATTCTACATGCAAAGTTATCCTCTCTACCAGCACACATCAGGCACAACCTTGTCCTGAGAGATACCATTCTGGCTTGGAGTGAAACGAGGAAATTGTTACATCTTCCCTCCTTGATTTCACCCTTCCTCCCGATATTAGGGAACCCAATGTTCCCCCCCTCACTAGACTCGTCAGTGTTTAAAAACTGGGCCACTAAAGGCTTAACACAGGCCGTACAACCGTACAACCCAAGCCTCAACTCCTTCAAAACCTTTTCTGACCTCAGAGAAGAATTTTCCCTACCTTCATCACATGGTTTCCAACACCTACAAATCAAATAATATCTACAATCCTGACGAGGAAAACATCAAACCCCACGTAACTCCTTTTTCTTGGACACTCTAGTCGCAGATGGCAACTACTCCATCTCCAAAATCTACGGCCAAATGGTCACATCCCAGTCCTCCAAATACTCAGTACACCATTTTCGCCCTGGAGCTCAGTATTGGGCGACTCCCAAGCACCGGAACAGATTCTCCTGGGCTACCGAAAAATATGCTCCCTAATAACGGCAGAAACCTGGAGAGAAACTCAGTTTAAACTGGCACACAGAGCCTACCTTCCCATGGTCTTCACCCCGGGAGCAACACACCAAGGTACCTGCCCTTGGTGCCCTACCACCAGACCATCTCTCTACCACAGACTCTGGCAATGCCCCTCTATCTCCTATTTCTGGGACACGATTCTATCATATATCAGGAAGGTCAGTGGGCACGCTGTCCCAAAAGACCCCATCATCTGCCTTTTCAGCGGCAACCCCTCAACACTGCAACCGCACCCTCATACCAGTGCCATCCCTAGCTGGGTACATCTATGCCTCCTAGCGGCAAGAAGATCTATTATGCAAGCGTGGATTCAACCAACGCCACCAAAGCTGAATCAAGTCAAACAATCTCTCCTCTCTCTCCTTTACTTAGAGAAACAGGACACTATAAATATGAAACTCCTTCAAACAAGGAAGTTCTTCTCAAGATGGAGGAAATTTATAGAGCACTCCTTCAATCCTACAGAGATAAGCAATTTTACGACTCCGTTTAAACTTTTGGATTGGTACCTCAAAGCTGAACTAACAGACTCCTTGGGCAGACTTAAGGCTTGAAACCCCCCACTAACATATCAGCTAATAGCATATATTTTCCCAATTTCCCCCCTGGATGCTCCCTTGATGTTCCCCTGCGAGACCAAACCACTCCTTGGTAGTTCTCTAGATGGAACTAAGGCCCCCTAACCCTTTCTCTCTGAGACACTTTCCCTCTGCTAAACTAGCTGTGGACACAGAAAAGCAAAACACGTTTTATTTTTTTCCGCAATTTTCCATTCTCTTATATAGTATATATGACTTTTGTGTTTAGTCATCGGTTGTGCCTTAATATCTTGTTACAGAACCACTCTACTCTATGTACAACATCTAATTCTCCGAAGTTGTGTTTTCCTTTTTTGTAACCTGATCCCTATGAGGATGCTTTGTATATTTGAAAAAATCAAATAAAATTTACTTAAAAAAAAAATAAATTTTGTTGTAGCTGCCAGCACGACATCGAACCAAGTTGGGAAGAGGAAACGTAGCAGAGAGTGTGGCGCTGTGGAATGGCTTAGATATATGGCATCCATTATTGCCTTTTAAATATCACACATTAAGAATATCAAACATTATAATATTATGAATATAGCAAAAATGTTGCATTTTTGCACACCGGAAGCAGAGGTAACGTGCTACAAATGCGCTACAAGCGCACTTCAGATGCACTGCCCCATGCCTCTTTAAGCCAAGCCCAAAAATGTCAAGAGCACATCAAGCGCGTGTGAAGCGTGCTTCAAATGCATGTAAACATGCAGTCAAAAACGCAGTTAAGTGGAATTTGTAGTGTGAATGGGCCCTAAGACACACAGAGCGTGGCCTCCCCCCTCCCCTCCTCAATGGCTCCCGCTGATGTGTCTTAGCCAATGAGGAGGGAGAGACCCGGGAGAGATGCTGATCTCGTGCACATTGCTGGATCGGGCTCGGGTAAGTAAAGGGGGGAGGGGGGGCTGAGGGGGGAGCTTCACACTGAAGGTTTCTATGCAGAGCTGCAACAGATTTCGCACTCTCCAGTTTTAGTAAATCAGCCCCTTTGGACGTTGCTTTGGATCCCTGTAATTTAACCTCAAGTGCTGTGCAGACTTCTTTAAAATTAGTCAGCCAGTTTCATAAGCAGATGAATAAAAATTTTAAACAGCAACTAAAGTGGCAAGTAGGGCTGAGGTTAGAAATCACGGGGCCCCATACAACCTACCTGACAGGGCCCCCTTCCCCTGGCTGAAAGTGACTGAGCACATAGATGTATCAGTCCCTTCTCTGTAGCCTCAGCTGCACAGATCAATGAATAGGAAGCGCTCCAAGGCTTCCTGCTCATTCACAAACTGAAGCATATTAAACACAGTTTACTATGCTTCAGTGATGCATGGACACGGGCATGATTGGTAATGATCACTCACTGTGTACATTCAGGAAAGGAAGGGGCCAGTGAATGACATATTTACCAGCCCCTTCCTCTGCTCTCCATCCTAAAACATCCCCCTGAGTGCCTGCAGCAGCTGCTGGAGGGAGAGGGGAGGAGGGAAGCCGGAAGTGCTGTGGGGGAAAGGAAGGACACGGAAGCACGGACAGCTGATGGAAGGGGTGCATGCGCTAGAACCAATATGCAAGAAGCTGGCAGCACTGCAGAGGGAGGCAGAAGAGGATTGTGTCTGTAATAGGACAGTACAGCCAACTCTCCTGCTCAGTAGATGCCCAGGCCCCCCTTTTCAAATGATGGGGAATGAACCGAGTACAGGAGGGTTGGCTGTACTGCCTTATCAGCGGCCCTGGTTGCAATGCAAGAAATTTTGATTTTCTTTTTCTTTATTTTTGTAGAGCCCTCTACTTTTAGGCATGTGCTAGGTGTTAGGATTTTGTTAAGTGAGGTGAATTTAGTCAGGCCTGATTAAAAATCAGGCCTGATTGTTTTGATCCTGGGCAGGGGAGTGGCCTAGGGAGTGCCTGGTGACTCACAGGCAGTGACACCTCTTGGATAAATCCTCTTTGCTCCTAGAAGGTTCTAGAAGAATGGGTGGGGATGAGAGGTGGAGCTTCCTGGGGTGTTGGGGTGTTTTGGGAGCTCTGACCAGTCCCCAATCTGGATTGGCAGTGGGAAGGCCTCCTTAAATACCTGGGATCAGCCCAGTCAGGGAGGAGAGTTTGGGTGGAAGAACCGGGAGATGGAGCACTAGTTACGGAGACCTTGGAGGGAGCCCCCTGTCTGGGGGGGTGACCTTGGGTCTCGAGGCTCAGGAGTGGAAGGGACCCCTTGGTACATCCCATGGAGAGGAGAGAGCAACGGAGTGGTCAGGGGAGGGCTGGCAGCCGTAGGCCTGGGGGGGGGAGTCCAGTCAAGTGGCCCATTGAACCACCGAATCAGCTCACCATCCATGCCCACCCAATGGGCCTAGCAGGATCCATGGTAGGGCTGGCCCTGGGCACCCCCCCCTTTGCCTTCAGTTAGTTGGTGGATGCGCCCCTGGGCCCTATTTCCTTCCTCCACAAGAAAAAAAAAGTGTGAGCGGGCAGCAGCCATTTTAAATGTAAGTTAGGGTGGCCTGGGGGGCAATTGCCACCCTACCCCCTGGGCCAGCCCTCCCCTGGGAGTGGTGCTGTCAGGCAAATCTCCAGGAGGGATCCACCAGGTGTCAGGGAGTGGCACACACCCAGGGAAGCTGGAAGAGGCCCACTGGAGCAGATTGGGGAGAGAGAGTGAGACAGTCTGGGAAGGGTGCAAGAGCCAGTTGGGACTGTGGTGTCACCGAGTAGTGGAGTTGGGTTGCTGCAGTCAGTAGGGCTGACAGGGCCTGAAGAAGGGTCTGACTGGGAGCAGTTGTCCACCGAGGCTAGCTAGCACACTTTGAACGTTTTGCTACACCAGAGGGGTCCGCAACCCCTTGACTGTAATGGGCGGTTCACCAAGGCCTGGCCAGGGCCACAGGCAGGCCTCATCATGTGCTAGCTAGGCCTGAGAAGTGTTATGAGGTAACTGCAAGCAAGATTGTGCTGGAGGAGTGAAGAAGTGTATATACAGGAGTGTATATAGATGGTCTTGTTGAAGAATTGTCTGATCTGCTGGGCATCCCATAAGCACCCTATACCCCATCCAATAATCATAAAACATGTCTACAATAATGCATCTTTGTAGTCACCAATGTAAATATAAATATGAAAAATACATGCAATAAGTGAAAAATTATGAATAAATTGAATAATGAATTAATCAATCCCAAACGTCCACACTTCACCTGGTACGGAACACTACTGCATGTACTATAAGAGCACCAAGGGGATTTGTTGGTTTCCACAGTTGTTACCCACAAGAAAACTGTATATTGGAAGTGTGGGCTGTTGAGGCTCTATTGATTAATTAATTAATTATTCAATTTATTCATAATTTTTCACTTATTGCACGTATTATTTTTCATATTTATATTTACATTGGTGACTTCAAAGATGCATTATTGCAGACATGTTTTATCATAATTGATTTTCACAGAGTTTGATGTGTATGGCAGGGCAATCACCATTAGGATCATATATTAGTGGTAGCGGCAGCCACTATACTAATATTTATAATTAACCACTTCAGCCCCGGAAGGATTTCCCAGTTTAGGACCAGAGCACTTTTTGCGAATTCGGCACTGCATCAATTTTACTGACAATTGCGCGGTCGTGCAACGTTGTACCCAAACAAAATTTCCGTCCTTTCTTTCCCACAAATAAAGCTTTCTTTTGGTGGTATTTGGTCACCTCAGCGTCATTTCTGATCGCTGCTATAAAAAAAAAAGCGACAATTTTGCAAAAAAAACCCCAATATTTCTTACTTTTTGCTAATATACAAATACAAAAAAATATAAAAATAAACATTTTTTTTCATCGGTTTTGGACGATTTATATTCTTCCTCATATTTTTGGTAAAAAAATCACAATCAGCGTTTATTGATTGGTTTGCGCAAAAGTTGCCGCGTTTACGAATGATGAGAATTCATTTATGGGGTTTTTATTTTTTTTATATTTTACTGGTAATGGCGGCGATCTGCGATTTTTAGCGGTACTGTGATATTGCGGCGGACATGTCGGACCATTTTGACACTTTTTTTGGGACCAATAGCCTTTATACAGCGATTATTGCTATGAAAATGCATTGATTACTGTGTAAATGCCATTGGCAGTGAAGGGGTTAACCTGGAGGGGGCACTCTAAGGGTTAACTGTGTTCCCTCAGTGTGTTCTAACTGTATGGTGGCTGGGCTGGCAGAGGGAGGGGAGTGATCCCATATACAGGAAGCCTGTGATCACATCCCTTCCCCCTCTGTCAGAACAGAGATCCGTGTTTACTTACACGGACCTCCGTTCTTTCACTGCGGGGGGGCCATCGCGGGTAGCCGGCGGAGATTGAGTCCACCCTACCGGCTCCCTGGCTCCCCCGGAACACAGTGAGCGGCGGAGCGTGCGCTCACAATACTCGTTCTCGCAGCCGCCGTCAGGTGACATTGTTTGCGATAACGAACCACTTTGGCGCCGTCAATCCATGGCGGGCGGTCGGCAAGTGATTAATTAGCAGCGCACACACAAAATGTATTTTTAAATCCATATTAAATCCCCTAATAAAAGAAAAAAGTACTGGCTTGTTCTTCCTGACTCTGGATGTGTGGAAAAGAGTGACTGGGGGCAGTGTGACAGATGAACCACTACTTCCAGCAACCCCTACGGGGGCATGGCTACATTTTTATTTTTTAAATATCTACCTGCTGAGTAACTCTTTTCACCCTGGCTAAATAAATCCTTTCGATAGCCTTTATGTCTAAATAGCCATTAATTTGAACCTGCAAAAACCTAGGTCAAGTAATCCCATTATATGGCCTTCTTTAGCTCCCATATTAAGCTACTATAGCACGGTGAGAGTGCCATCCACTAGAACAGTGGTTCTCAACTCCTGTCCTCGGGACTCACTAACAGGCCAGGTTTGCAGGATAACTGAAATGCATCGCAGGTGATATAATTTGCTGCTCAGTGATTGCAGTATTCTAGTCTGCATCTCCCCAAGGTAATACTGAAAATCTGGCCTGTTAGTGGGTCCCGAGGACTGGAGTTGAGAACCACTGCACTAGAAGCACCATCAAAAGGTTTTAATTATTTTTATTATATGACTTTCACATTTCAACTGTTCTTTTTTTTTAGCCATATTGTTTAGTGCAGTGCTTCTCAACCAGGGCGCCGCGGCACCCTGGGGTTCTGTGAGAAGTTCTTAGCAGTGCCTCTCAGGGCTGCTGTTAGAAACCACTGGGCCCCGAACAGCCTACCTGACAGGGCCCCCCCTTTTTTTTATATATATTTTTAGCAGCCTTATTGGGGGGCCTTTGGTAAAATATCAGGGGTGTAAACAGACAGCCTCAGCTGCATGGACAGTGAATGAAGGGGAAGGGGACTATAAAATGGTTTCCGGGGGGTTATTCCGACGATTTTTATATATATTTTTTTTCCCCCCCGGGACAGTCCATCCGACAAGCCCCGGGTCACCAAAGATTGTCGTCGGGACTCTCCGTGACGATTCTTGAAGAGTGTCTTGGGGTCCCACGGCGCCGCGGGACCAACTCTTCGTGACGTGATTTGTTATACCGATTTTTTTTTCTTGTCAACTTTACACTTTCAGTATATTATTTTTATTAATTTTGGAAAACTACCACGAAGATCACGTCACCAA
>BLSH010403222.1:1227393-1252675 GCA_018402905.1 Glandirana rugosa | reverse complement strand
AATATGTAGAAGAATATACATCGGCCTAAACTGATGAATACATTTTTTTTTAGATTTTTTTTTTGGGATATGTATTATAGCAGAATGTAAAAAATATTGTATTTTTTTGTTTATAGCGCAATAAATAAAAAACACAGAGATTATCAAATACCACCAAAAGGAAGCTCTATTTATGGGAATAAAAGGACATAAATTTTCTTTGGGTACAGCGTCGCACGCCCGAGCAATTTTCAGTTAAAGCGACGCAGTGTCGTATCAAAAAAAAATAGCCTGGTCATTAACGGTGTAAATCCTTCCGGGACTTAAGTGGTGAACACACATTCATAACATAATTTGTATATTCTTTTTTTTTTTTTATCTAAGAAAATGATTGAGAAGTCTAATTCCCCTTAGCGGAAGTTCCATCGTTTGATAATTGCAATTACAGAAACTAATGGATGCCCAATATGTCCTCATACCCTCCTTTAGCAGACTGTCAAGATTATCACCATCTCCGGCTTTATTAGGTACCAGCATGACTTCAAAAGATGTCACTAGCTTGGTTCTACTTATGGATAGCCAGGAGCAGAACAGCAGAAAGAATATCATGAGTATGTTAATTATTAATTAAATAATGTTAATTAATATTTAATTAATTAATATTTACATATAAATGGCAATTCGTCTGACATTTCATCTGACATAGAAGATGTCAGTAGCCTACTCAGCCTGAGTCTTTTTATTTATTTACAGTATATTCATATATATATATATTTTAAAAATAGCACCTTTAAATATATGAGCCCAAAAGCCCCAATCAGGTACAAGAAACGCTGCTTGTACCTGATTGGGGCTTCTGGGCTCATATATTTAAAGGTGCTATTTTTAAAATTGATTGTGTTGATATTAGGCGGCTGCTGTATGGTTGCTTGTATATTTACATTTTGAGACATTTTAATTATTTTATTTTTCAATTGTAAGTTTATTTCGTTTCATTTGATGATTATTGCATACTAAGCGCAGATTTGAGCATATAGACATTCGTGTGCAACTGTTCGGGTAATTAACTGCTCTATTGGGTGATATATATATATATATATATATTTCTTTTTTTTTCAACTTGATAATGCAGAGAATCTTGTTTTAATTTTTTGAAAAATTATTCAGATTATTGATCATTTTGTTATGTTTTGTAAGCCATTTGTAATCTGCATTAAATGATAAGTAACGAATGCATAGAAAAATGATTCAGATATCCATTCCCATACTCCCCCTAGGGGTATAAATTCCCTTGGGATGACAGCCCCTTCATTAGACACTAAATACAATTTTCCAATTGCAAGTTTTGCGAGCGGCTTTAAAGTGTGGATCTTTATTGCACGGTACAGCCAATTTATAGTACGACCCCAATTCCCCACCCCCATTCAATAAAAAAATCTCAATATTTTTTTTTTTTTATGGGAGTCGGTTTCTAATGAGGGCGGATTATGCAGAAATTGCATATTATAATAGAATCCTCCTTCGCTATCTCCAAAGGATTTAACCTTTTCGATGATGTATTCAGGTCAGTGTTGCTACAGAACATTCATAGATTTTAAACAGTGTCTGTGTAATATATGTTAAGCTGAATAAGACCTGCTGAAAGACAAATTTGCTATGATTATTCCGTCCCAGGCTCCTGTGATATTGGTGTTATGTAGGGATTGTACACATTCCGGGGACTGGGCAATGTAGTATTAACCGCTTGAACCGAAACACTATTTTACAAAGCAGATGTAACAATCATACATGCTTTATGTATCCAGGAACATTTGGATACATATCTTATTTGATAGCTGCCATGGGCTTTTTTTCATAGTTCCTTAGCCGGTTCTGTTTTTATGTATATATATTTTTTTTCAATAACATTTTATTTGATATCTTTTCAATACAGAATAACAGTAGAGAACATAGCATATAGTTTTCGCTCATAGTTGCATATCAAAGCCCCAAGTAACCACTTACCAACCGGAAGGATTTCCAGCTTTAGGACCAGAGCACTTTTTGCGATTCGGCGCTGCATCGCTTTAACTGACAATTGCGCGGTCGTGCGACGTTGTACCCAAAAAAATTTGCGTCCTTTTTTTCTCACAAATAGAGCTTTCTTTTGGTGGTATTTGATCGCCTCTGCGTCATTTCTGATCGCTGCTATAAACAAAAGAAGAGCAACCATTTTGCAAAAAAAAAAAAAAAAATGTCTTACTTTTTGCTAAAATTCAAATCCAAAAAAAAAATATAAAAAACATTTTTTTTCACCGTTTTTGGCCGATTTATATAATTCCTCATATTTGTGATAAAAAAAATTGCAATCAGCGTTTATTGATTGGTTTGCGCAAAAGTGGCCACGTTTACGGATGGTGAGAATTCATTTCTGGGGTTTCTATTTTTTATTTTTTTTTTACTAGTAATGGCGGCGATCTGCGATTTTTAGCGGTACTGCGATATTGCAGCGGACATGTCGGACATTTTTGACACTTTTTTGGGACCAATGACATTTATTCAGCGATCAGAAATTTAAATGTCCAATGATTACTGTATAAATGTCATTGGCAGTGAAGGGGTTAACCTGAAGGGGGAGATCTAGGGGTTAACTGTGTTCCCTGGGTGTGTTCTTACTGTGGGGGGGCTGGCCTAACATGGGCATGAGAGATCTAACTGATCCAGTGACAGGGATCAGTAGATCACTCATGCCCCTACTAACAGAGCGGGGAACCGCCGTGTTTACACCGGGCCGCGGGCACACTCCTCAGGAGTGCGGCAGGCGTGCACACGCACGCCCCCTAGTGGCTGTTCGCGTATCGCCGCCTTTTTACGGTGATTCGCGCTCAGCATCCCGACTGCCGCCGTGAAAACACGCCGCGTGGTCGGGAAGTGGTTAAGAAAAAAAAGAAAGTCTTTGGTGCAAAACGTTATTAGATCATTGGGTTTTTCCAGTTGCCTTATCTCCTGTGCAAGCCATAGCATCTTTAAAATATAAACAGCATTTTATAAAATAGAGACAGCAGAAAAAGAAAACGAGAAAAGGAGGGGGAAATAGAAAAAAGAAGAGAGGGAGAGGTAAAGATTGCGGTACCATCTTGTGGGCTAAAAAATTGACCTAGGGTGTATCCTCCGGGGGGGGTGCCAAGGCTCCCAAACCCAGTTGTGTACGTCCAGCATATCCTGTATCCTGGCCGTCATTCTTTCCATCAATTCCACATTAATTATTCTAGTGTGTAAGTCCTCTAAAGAGGGAGGAAGGTGTCGCTTCCAATGGAGGGCAACGAGACATTGTGCCGCTGTAGTAATATGTCGGAAAACAACTTTCTCTGGGGTTTATGCAGGGTAGGAAGGGACAAGCCCAAAAGATAAAACTTCGGAGTCAGGGGGACAGAGGAGCCAAGCACTTCGCTCAACAGTTGATGAACTACCTGCCAGTATGGGACAATTAAAGGGCAGGTCCAATAGATGTGATATAAGGTGCCCCTGTCCCCTAGACAATGCCAACATCGGTCCGATGTGGCTGGGTATATAGAGTTCAGAGAAAGGTAATAAACTGTGCTCAAGTCCAAATCAGCTGCAGCCAAATACTAAAAAGTATATAAGCACAATGTAAACAAAGGCTGCGCTAAAATAGAAACAATGAATAAATAAAAAGTATAAGAATGTATCAATACTGTCATTAATTTGGAGGCAATGAGTCCACCTTGTGCAATAAATAGATAATTGCAGGAGTGTCCACAAATACAGATAGCTAATACCACAACATCCGGTGCACTGGTAAGCAATGTGTATCCACCACCAACTGTCTAAAGGCTTACCAGAGGCCTCTGTAATCAGAGCGGTGGCTTAATCCCCAACCTGGGATATAAGGTAAAAGGACCCTCTTCTCACGATGATGTTGGATATTCTTCCAAATAAATGTACTCCCAGTATGTCTTCCTATGTGGGATCTCCTATGGCTCCCTTGATCCAATGGAACGTTCCCTGGCACTCAAAATCTTGTTGGTAACATAGATACCCACAGGAAAAAGAAGGCTCATATAGTGAAGTACAATTTGAGGAACGTTTATTAATAAAGATTAAAACTACTCACATAGATCCAATAAAGACAAGCTTAGCCGGCCGGTTCCCTTCCCCCGGGTAAATCGAAACAGTGGTGACGTCAGCGCGTATCCCGACGTACGTTTCGTCAAAGATGACGTCGTCTTGGGGGTAGGGTATAGAGTTCAGAACATGCGGCGTCAGGTACCAAAAATAGAGAATTTTGTAACTATTCTCCTTATAAAGTGTGCACAGAGAGCTTTTGGCAGCCTGAGACGAGATTACCCGCCAGGTCTCGATAGGGATCTCCTCCTGCAAATTTTCCTCCCATTTGACCATATATCTATGCTTGCCCAGAGTGGATATAGGGTATGAATTCAGTATCCCAAAGATTTGATATATTTTTTTAATGTTTTTAGTTATTCATGGATAGAGGGTGAATACATTCTTCCAGCGGCTGCTGGAAGCTGCACTGTGACAGACAGCTGGTTATTGGACTCTAATGCCTCGTACACGCGGTGCAACGGGCGTAAAACCGCACATTCAACTTTTGTCCAAAATCGGCTGTTGGCGGTTGTGTCTTGCATACTGACATGAGTCAAGTAGTTGTACAACAAAGCCGAACGTAGTGACGTGTTACGAGCGTATAACGAGAAAGTTCAGGTGAATGTGATTTGTGAATTAGGAACACAGGTTACACAACTGAGCACTTCCTGAATTCCGAGCATGCGTGTTTGCACTTTCAACTTTTTGTTGGGCCAACTTCTGTACACACGAGTCAACAGTCATACAACGGCTTGTTGGCCAACAAACGTTTTCTAGTTTGCTCAGCCAACTTCTGTTGTACAACCGTTGAACGTCGGCTGTTGTAATCACGCATACTAACGCTCGGATTATCGTACAACAAGCTGTTGTACGACCGTTGTTGTACCGTGTGTACGGGCACCATGTGTACGGGCCATTATACCCATTTCAGTCTAGTGATCCTATCATTCGCGGCAACTCACTAGCAATGTTTTTGAATATTTTAACAGCAATTGGCCACAATGTTCCACTAACAGGAACACTTAAGGTCCGTACGCACGGTACAATTATTGACCAACAACGGTTGGTTGTCCGATAATCCGACCGTTATTACGCACGATTCGAAGGCCAAATTTTCAATCATTGTCCAACGGAAGTTGTATGTGAAGACTAGAAAACATTGGTGTTGGCCAATTTTCGGCTCATGTGTACAGAAGTTGGACCAACAAAAGTTGTAAGTGCAAACACGCATGCTCAGAATCCAGGAAGTGTTCGGTCGTGTAAACCTGTGTTCCTAATTCCCAAATCACATTCACCTGAACGTCCTCTTTATACGCACGTAACACGTCACTACTTTTGGCTTTGTGGGACGATAACTTGACTCACGTCAGTACGCTGGACAAAACCATGGACAGCCAATTTGGACAAAAGTTGGACGTGTGGTTGTACAATAATTGGCGCGCGTGTACGAGGCATGAGAGAGCAAATAAACTAGGCAGAAGTGAAATAGAAAATGTGTGCTGAGTGTTCCGTGCAAAACGGATAGGAACTTTTCTCTATGAGCTGCTGCCACCACCAGAAATTCCACAAATGTGTAGTTCAGTAATATCACAAAATTAGAGGTGGGATTGGCGCTGCTCAGTTAAGGTAAAACTAATTTATACTAAAATGATGTGCACAGTCTCCTCCAGCACAATATTTGCTTGCAGACCGTTCCTCTCTTCACCTCCTGGCCCCTGCACATTACTTCTGTAGACTTTTACTCCTCCAGCACAACTCTTAGTTACTCTCCTGTACCAGCTAGCACTACATGGTTGATAAGCCTGGCATTAACTCCACCAGGTCTAAAGCAAATGCCTTTTGTGGGCAGGGACCTTGGGCCCCTATGGTGTAGAACAATTTTAGTGCTAGATGTCCGCATGGCTTATACTCTCAATAAGCCCTCTTCAGGCCCTGCCAGCCCTCCTGGCTGCAG
The DNA here is from genome assembly GCA_018402905.1 of Glandirana rugosa. Classification (NCBI taxonomy): domain Eukaryota; kingdom Metazoa; phylum Chordata; class Amphibia; order Anura; family Ranidae; genus Glandirana; species Glandirana rugosa. Next base: position 1,246,635 of record BLSH010403222.1, on the reverse strand, counting down.
CTGCCTCTTTCCACTGCCGATGACTCCACATTCCATCTCACCGGCTCTGCTCCCTCTCCTGATTGCGAACTCCCAGTCCTCCTAGGCGTGTCTCCCCAGTCCTCTTACTGACTGTGCATGTCACTCACCAGCCCTCCTGGCTGTGACCAGTTGCTCCTCTACTGGAGACTTTGCCGGCAGTACTATCTCCCGCTGTCCTTTACTTGCTGTCTCTCCAGTGCCTCTGTTCCAGGATCTCTTCACTCCTCCTTGATGCACCCAAGCTCCCGGCCTGAGGTCACCCCCCAAGACTGGGGAGTTCCCTCAAGGGCCCCGACAGCCTCAGTACTCCATCTCCTTCTCTTCCACCCGAACAACTCCTCCCCAGCTGAGCTGACCCTGGGCATTTAAGGAGGCCTGCCCTCTGCCAATCCAGGTTGGGGAATGGTCAGGGCTCCCCAAACACCCCAGGCAAGCTCCACCTCTCCTCTCCTCCTTTCTCCTTCTAGAACACTCCAGAAGCCTCTGGAAATAAAGGGAAGGAATCAGTGATGCTGCCTGTGAGTCACCAGCTGCTACTCTAGGCCACTCCCAGCCCACACAATCAAAAGAAACAGGCCTAACTTCCAGTTAGGCCTGCTTAAATTTACCTGTGCTACAAAAATCCTACCACTATAGCATGTACCTATGTAGAGGATGCTACAGGTGCAGTTGGCTTTAAATTGCTCATGAAGGTTACAGTGAGGGAAAAACGCATTTGATCCCCAGCTGATTTTGTACGTTTGTCCACTGACAAAGAAATGACAGTCTATAATTTTAATGGTAGGTTTATTTTAACAGTAAGAGACAGAATAACAAGAAAAAAATCCAGAAAAATGCAGTTATAAAGTTATAACGTGATTTGCATTTTAATGAGTGAAAAAAGTATTTGACCCCTTCACAAAACATGACTTAGTACTTGGTGGCAAAACCCTTGTTGGCAATCACAGAGGTCAGATGTTTATTGTAGCTACAGTGTTCCACTCTTCTTTGCAGATCCTCTCCACATCATTAAGGTTTTCAGGCTGACATTTGGTAACTTGAACCTTCAACTCCCTCCACATATTTTTTATGGGATTAAGGTCTGGAGACTGGCTAGTCCACTCCAGGACCTTAATGTGCTTCTTCTTGAGCCACTCCTTTGTTGCCTTGGCCGTGTGTTTTGGGTCATTGTCATGCTGGAATACCCATCCCTGACCCGTTTTTAATACCCTGGCTGAGGGAAGGAGTTTATCACCCAAGATTTGACGGTACATGGCTCCACCCATCGTCCCTTTGATGCGGTGAAGCTGTCCTGTCCCCTTAGCAGAAAAACACCCCCAAAGCATAATGTTTCCACCTCCATGTTTGACGGTGGGGATGATGTTCTTGGGGTCATAGGCAGCATTCCTCCGCCTCCAAACACGGTGAGTTGAGTTGATGCCAAAGAGCTAGATTTTGGTCTCATCTGACCACAACACTTTCACCCAGTTCTCCTCTGAATCATTCAGATGTTCATTAGCAAACATCAGATGGGCTGTACATGTGCTTTCTTGAGGAAGGGGACCTTGCAGACGCTGCAGGATTTCAGTCCTTTACGGCGTAGTGTTACCAATTGTTTTCTTGGTGACTATGGTCTCAGCTGCCTTGACATCATTGACATAATTCTCCCGTGTAGTTCTGGGCTGATTCCTCAGCGTTCCCATGATCATTGAAACTCCACGAGGGGAGAATTTTGCATGGAGCCCCAGACCGAGGAAGATTGACAGTTAATTTGTGTTTCTTCCATTTGCGAATAATCACACCAACTGTTGTCACCCTCTCACCAAGCTGCTTGGCGATGGTCTTGTAGCCCATTCCAGCCTTGTGTAGGCCTACAATCTTCTCCCTGACATCCTTGGACAGCTCTTTGGTCTTGGCCATGGTGCACAGATTGGAATCTGAACGATTGATTGCTTCTGTGAACAGGTGTCCTTTATACAGGTACAAGCTCAATCTCAGCTTGTTACCTGTATAGAAGATACCTGGGTGCCAGAAATCTTGCTGATTGATAGGGGATCAAATACCGATTTCACTCTTTAAAATGCAAATATATTTATAACTGCGTTTTTCTGGATATTTTTGTTGTTATTCTATCTCTCACTCTTAAAATAAACCTACTATTAAAATTATAGACTGATCATTGCTTTGTCTGTGGGCAAACTTACAAAATCAGCAGGGGATCAAATGCTTTTTTTTCCTCACTGTATAGAAGTTCCTTTCACCTATCCAGGATCTTTTCTTGCTCCAAAAAAATAATCCCTTCACTAACCTCATTATTTTATTTTTTTCTACAGAAAGAAAAAAACAGACAGACATCAATGTCAGAGAGCTTTACACCCAACGGTGCTGTTTTCTATTCAGAAGAGCTTTAACCTGCGGGCAATACAGGGGAATAAACTGCTCCAAATCATTTGGTGTAGGGGGGATTATGGTGTGGGGTTGTTTTTCAGGGGTTGGGCTTGACCCCTTAGTTCCAATGAAGACATTTTGGACAATGTCATGCCCCCAACTTTGTGGGAACAGTTTGGGGATGACCCCTTCCGGTTCCAACATAACTGCACAAAGCAAGGTTCATAAAGACATGAATGAGCAAGTTTGGCGCACTCCCAGCACAGAGACCGGGGTCTTACCGCAAGCCCCGTACTAACAATCGGGACCGGGGATTTAAGGTTTCGGGTCACCTGATTGCTGTGATAGCCAAGATTGGCTATCACAGTGATCAGTCACTGTGAACCCCCTAGCCTCCGTGTTTTTTTTCTCTGTGAAAGGATGAGAGCAATACATCATATCTCTCTCTCCTTGCAGGGGAAAAAAAATGTGTGTGTAAAAAAAAAAAAAATTAAATAGTAATAATAATAAAAAAAATAAAAAATCTAGATCAAGGTTTTATCTAGGTCAGTGCCAGGGTTAGTCAAGGCCAGCGTCAAAGGTCAAGATCAAGGTCAAAGGTCAGGGTCAGTATTTTTTTTTGGATAGAATTTTTTTTTCTTAAATCAGTATCAGTGTCAGTGTGTTTTAGGTAGAAAAACAAAACAAAATGCACACTATTGTTTGTGGGCTGTACTACGAGTACTTACAACTAACATACACATATGTGGTATTGCTGAGATCATCAGGAGCAGAAGAATTTAATTTGGGTTTTTTTTTTTTGGTAAAAGATTATGGTAGTAGCAATAAATATACAGCTAAATTTTAAAAAGTTATATTTTTTTTTACTATTTTGCCTAATTTTCCTTTTTTCCTTTAAAAAAAATCAGGATACATCCATTACCATTTACCACCAAATGACAGCCCAATTTATCCTGAAAAAAACAAGGTATAATCCACCTGGATGCAAAAATAGTTGTGATGATATGTACGTTTTTACTACACATGTCAAAGTTGCAAAATTGTGCTTAGGCATTTCAACATGTTTTACCCTTAGGCGCGAAGGGGTTAAACAAGGGCCACATTCTACTGACTGTAAGTTATGTCCTTGTGCTGACTTTTCCATTTCTTTTTTATTTTGGCCGCAATAATTCTTTAAACATTAACCTTTCCCATCTCTAGCCAAAATTATATCTTTGGCTTTTGATAATACTTTAGGCATTTACCCAGCCTAAGGCCACTAAGGTGTCTACCAAATGAATAGGAGTACCACACTATTATGTTGCACGGTACGACATTCTCTGAATAAAACTATTACTGCGTTACAAAAAGGTTAAACGATGGAAGAAAAAAATATAGTAATTACAGAATATTCATTATTTAGAGTCCTCTGTCACCCGTAAATATTCAGCTGAAGTTTTGCCAAGGGAAGATAAAAGGATAACGATCACCAAGCTGAAGTAAAAATTACATGTTGCTCTTAGCCACAGGTTAAAAATGTTATTTTTGAAAATATACGGTAGAGAAAAGAAAGTGTTGAAACAGAACTGCCTGACAATCAAGTGTGGCTTTTCTAACAGCAGCATTTATCCCTTCCCAACATACATGGTATTGGTTATCATCACTGATAATCACCAAGCATTGTTGTTTTTGAACTCTAAGAGATCCATCTCGAGAGAGGTTGGAGAAAGGAACCGGCCATGATTTGAGGTATGCATTTCGAAGATTCATTCTTAAAACAGGTGCAAATCTTAACCGAAATACATGTAATTTGCTAAAGAGCTGTGTATCATAATTGCCATTTGTAAAATGACCTGTTTTTACCTTTTTTATCCTTTGTTGCTATCTCAGTCCTGCTGATCTCTTACAGCCTGTCTGCAGCCACCTTCTGTCTACAGCTGTGGTCAGAAGTTTTGAGAATAATACAAATATTAATTTTCACAGCCTGCTACCTCCGATTTTATGATGGCAATTTACATATACTTCCGAATGTTATGAAGAGTGATCAAATGAATTGCAATTAATTGCAAAGTCCCTCTTTACCATGAACATAAACTTAATCCCATAAAAAACATTTCCACTGCATTTCTGAAGAAGGCTTTAGGGAGCCCAAGGAAGTCCAGCAAGCACCAGGACCGTCTCATACAGTTGACTCAGCTGCGGGATCCGGGCACCACCAGTGCAGAGCTTGCTCAGGAATGGCAGCAGGCAGGTGTGAGTGCATCGGCATGCACAGTGAGGAGAATACTTTTGGAGGATGGCCCAGTGTCAAAAAAGGCAGAAAAGAAGCCACTTTTCTCCAGGAAAAACATCAGAGACATGGCAGGGTGAAGTTGTAGACATAACTCCAAACTTAGAAGTGAGCCACAAAGAACACAGTCGACCCTCTATTAACCTGTGGCTAACTGACTGACTGTTACCCTAAGCTCTTCAAACTCTACCACAATTAGAGAAAACCAACCCCCAAGTGCGCAGCATTTAGGAACCGGTGCCACAGCGCCTGCACCAGCACCCACCAACCCAGCGAAACCTGACACTTCCATTGACATGCCCACAGTTACCAGTGGATAAAGGAAATTAACCTCACTCTGTAACCAACCCCTAGGTGCACAGCAGTTAGCCATGAAAATAAACTTAATTCCATAAAAAAACACTTCCACTGCATTTCTGAAGAAGGCTTTAGGGCGCCCAAGGAAGTCCAGCAAGCACCAGGACCGTCTCATACAGTTGACTCAGCTGCGGAATCCGGGCACCACCAGTGCAGAGCTTGCTCAGGAATGGCAGTAGGCAGGTGTGAGTGCATCTGCATGCACAGTGAGGAGAAGACTTTTGGAAGATGGCCTGGTGTCAAGAAAGGCAGCAAAGAAGCCAATTTTCTCCTGGAAAAAAATCAGGAACAGACTGGTATTCTGCAAAAGGTACAGGGATTGGACTGCTGAGGACTGGGGTAAAGTCATTTTCTCTAATGAATCCCCTTGTCCAGAGAAGAAAAAGTGAGAGCTACCATTAGTCCTGTGTCGGCCAACAGTGTGCCTGAGAACAAAGCCATGAATAAAGAATGGTACAAAAACATCCTCTGAGAGCAACTTCTCCCAACCATCCATAAACAGTTCGGTGAGGAACAATGCCTTTTCCAGCATGATGGAGCACCTTTCCATAAGGCAAACGCGATAACTAAGTGGTGTGGGGAACAAAACATCAACATTTTGGGTCCATGGCCAGGAAACTCACCAGACCTTAATTCCATTGAGGTCAATCCTCAAGAGGCGGGTGAACAAAAAAAAACCCACAAATTCTGACAAAATCCAAGCATTGATTATGCAATAATGGGCTGCCATCAGTCAGGATGTGGCCCACAAGTTGATTGACAGCATGCCAGGGTGAATTGCAGAGGTCTAGAAAAAGAAGGGTCAACACTGCAAATATTGTGCATAAACTTAATGTAATTGTCAATTAAAGCCTTTGACTCTTATGAAATGCTTGTAATTATATTTCAGTATACCACAGTAACATTTGAAAAAAAGATCTAAAAACACTGAAGAAGCAGACTTTGTGAAAATTAATATTTGTGTCATTCTCAAAACTTTTGGTCATGGCTGTACATGTACTTCAGCAACGGCTGATTGGCATTTTTCATGGCGAGTTTTCTTATAGTGACAACATTGAACCTTTCCTTTGTAATGTGTAATGAAGCAGCCATTTGTAGTCGCTTTTAGAAGCTGACAGGGTGACAATGCAGGGATTGGGAGGAAGGGACAGAGTGTTGTCTGAAAAAGAGACATGGCAGGGTAAAGTTGTAGACATAACTCCAAACTTAGAAGCGAGCCACAAAGAACACAGTTAACCCTCTATTAACCTATGGCTAACTGACTGACTGTTACCCTAAGCACTTCAAACTCTACCACAGTTACAGAAAACCAAGCCCCAGGTGCGCAGCATTTAGGAACCGGTGCCACAGCGCCTGCACCGGCACCCACCAACCCAGCAAAACCTGTCACTTCCAATGACATGCCCACAGTTACCAGTGGATACAGGAAATTAACCTCACTCTGTAACTACATGCTTTCTCTCTCTCTTAGAGGCCCCTCTACATCTCTTCCGTTACTCCTAGGCTAGGTCCCTAGGTACTCTGTGCTTCAGGTCCTGTCCCAAAATGTGGGAAACCAACTGCTAGTGAAGGCAACAAGCACAACACCCCTTCACTACCAGAGTAACTGTCGTCCTACGCCAGTCACCCATTCCCTGGCTGGTTGGCTGCATTAAGCTATGCTAGATATCAAGTTGTCTCTAGCAACAGCTATGTAGCCTGCACTAGACAGCAAACTACATGCTGGACTAAAGTGTACTGTATATACTCTAACCTACAGTCCCCATGTTGCAAACCCTGTCCTTTGGATATTCCATGCAATACTCCACCACAAGAAGAGACTTTAGACCAGGCATTGAACAGTTAACTATAACTTTACTGAAGTAAGGCAACATACAGGAACAGTTCCTATCAGGCAGCTTCTCGCATGAATTCCTGTACAAGGTGCTTTAGTGCCCATAGGATAATCATACCTGAATAAAAGCAGATTCCTTATTGTCCATTAGAGGCAGAGTACATGATTGCTAAATAATCCACAAGAGGTAGGGCAGAGTCCACATGGTCCATGGTCCATGTTTGACAAACATTCTTAAACAGCTATCAGTCCATCCTTATTGGTTAAGAGTCCTCACTTTCTCAGTCCCTCAGGGAACCCGGACTGCCCCCCCCCCCAACTGGGGGGCACCTCCCAGTGGCATAATGGCCTACATCTTGTGTTCAGCAGCCTCCCAATACTTACCTGAGTCCAATTTCAATCCAGCAATGTGTACGAGAGCAGTGGCTCTCCTGGGTCTCTTGATCCTTATTGGCTGAGACAGCACTGGGGGCCATTGTCAATCACAGCCAGTGAGCCAATGCGGAGAGAGAGGGGGCGAGGCAGAGTTGCACTCCATGTGTGAATGGACACACAGAGCAGCAGCTCAGAGGTGAGCCTGCTTGGGTGCCTCCATAGCAAGCTGCTTGGAGACAGGAGCACCGACAGGGGGGATCTGAGAATAGGAGGATCGGGGCTGCTCTGTGCAAAACCATTGCACAGAACATGTAAGTATGGCATGTTTGTTAAATTTATTTTTTAAACTTGCCTTTAATATCGCTTTAACCTTTCTTTAAGCACCTTCCGTAAAACAGGTATTATTTAATAAAAAAGATTCAGCTTCAATTATATTGAAAATGACTTCTAAAATTACAGTGAGACTGCATGCTGATAACTTATATGATTATTTCACCAAATGTTGGCATGGTGGTACTGCCATTCTTGTGTGAGTTAGCGCCGCCCCCATGGCCAGAGGCCAAATTACTTCAATTAGTTTACTGGGCTCCACACTGAAAGGATAGCATCTTTTTTACTTGCCAGTTACACTTGTCCTGGTAATGACTAAAGAGTCATTTTGAGGGAAATAGGACTGAACACTAATTTTCCTTCACCAGCTATTCTACACACATTACACAATATTATTTATTTGGATGGAGGGAAGCTAATGAATACTTTGCACGGCCTTGCATACCTGTAGTCCAGACCTGATTCCTAAGAGGTTTCTGCTACACAGCGGGCCCTAACATAGGGAGCCTGCACGCTTAGACCATACAACCAACGAGCCATCCCTCCAACAGAACCTCTGTCTGAGCTGGCTGCTCCTCCTTCCATTTACTTTTCCACTCTCCACCACCCAGAAGGCTAACATGAAGGTCTACACTTCATTTCCCGTTCCATTTCACTATAAGAGCTCACTTTTAACCTGGCCATAGATGATGTGATTTTCTTTCCATGGGTTGCAGGAAAGAAAAGTCAGTGTTGATGAGGGAATCCCTCCTGTGGATTAACTTGGGTACAGGGATGGACTGAGAACTCATGGGGCCCTAGGTTTAAAGATGGCCGCTGCATGGCAGCCATCTTTCTGATGCAACATTAATGCGACAAGCCTGTATGGATGGGCACCTATCTTGGCATCATGCAAAGTGGTAGGAGACTTAAAGCTGGTGACCCTGTAAAGGTACCAGAAACCTCTGATGGGCAGTGCCACTTTTACACCATCCCTGGGCAAAGTAATGCACTGGAGGCCCCTACCAGGGAGAAGGTGATGCATAGCGTGCTGTGGCACACAGTGGGTGTGGCCTCAGCTGTACTGCAGATGAATGAACAGGAGACAGAGGCTCCTGTCCATTCATAAATTGAAGCATGGTAAACACAGTTTACTATGCTCAGTTATAATTTTCTTTTAATTATAATTCTCTAAATGATCAGTCTTCATACACTTGTGCTACCATGCATACGGTTTGCCTTGAACATCATACCGATGTTCATTGGGGATTGTTATTTTGTAGGAGGAGGGGCATAGCTACTGCCGGCTACTGCTCATACTACATGCAGGGTGGGAGGTGAGCTGAGTGAGGAAAGTCTGTTTGGGAAGGTAAAATGCCACACAATAACTGGCAAAGTTTCATGTCAGGAGGGAAGTTTTTATGGTATCATGTGAAGGGGTAAGGTGACAATAGTGGCGGCAAGTGGCAGAGTTTGCAGTCCCCCCCCCCAGCTGACAGATATCTCCTATGCAGGCACACATCACTATCTGCATAAATAATCATCCCCAAGCATGTATGTCCAGATAATGTGCGGTTCATTTATGACTTTTCCATTTAACCCTTTGTTATCCAAACTCTGTACAGTGAAAAGTGTAAACCTACAAAATAAACTATAGATTCTATACAGTGCCTTGAAAAAGTATTCATACCCCTTGAAATTTCCCACATTTTGTCATGTTACAACCAAAAACGTAAATGTATTTTATTGGGATTTTATGTGATAGACCGACACAAAGTGGAACATAATTGTGAAGTAGAAGGAAAATGATAAATGATTTTCATACATTTTAAATGTATCAATCCCCTAACCAGTAGTAGTATAGCAACCCTGTCCTGTCCTTGATCCTGTTTATAAACATGTGCAAAGCGAAAACATTTGTTTAATTTTGTTTCGATTCAATATTTATATAAATTCGTTTAGTTACATCCGTTTCATTCTTTTAATTCGTTTTCGGAATTTGTTTCGTTTGTTTGTTTTCAAATTTCCAAGGAGAATGGGGTGGAGTGGAAAGTGGAGGAATAGAATGGAAAAAGATAGAATAAAACAGAGGAGAATATAACAGAAAATGAAAGAATAGAATGTGGTGGAGTGGAACAGAGCGGTTTTACTCTGTTGTATTCTATTTTATTTTCTGTAATATTCTTTTCTAGTTTATTGTTTTTTTTTCTGTTCTATTCCTTTGATTTCTATTTTATTTTGTTCTTTTTGGAAACTGGAAAACTATTCAAAATTGAGGGCTTTTCAAATTCAAATTTGAAAACTATTCGAATTCAAAAAGTATTCAAAAATGTTTTTTTTTTCATCATTTAGGATTCGTTTAAATTCGTTACTATTGTAATTCGGATATTCGGATACATCTAAATTTCTGAAAAACTACAATTTGTCTGAATTTTAATTTGGAACAAAACGAACCGCACTTGTCTACTGTTTAAGGGTGTCGCTAAGGGGTAACCCCACTCTCGGTACAACACTACATCTCCTAGTATATGGCCCTTCCAACTTCCATTAACAGCAAAAACTCCTGGCATTGAGAAAATGCAGAGTGTTACCTTAACAGCACTCGTGCCAAGTCAATGACCTGTTAAGTTCACAATGCAGCAGGGTGGCCATTCTACAAAAAACCTGGAAGCAGTCTGATATCACTGTATTAGTGGTGCTTACTACAATGATTTCCAGCTTCCACTGGGATTTCACAGACATGACACATATATATATATATAGACACTATATTACCAAAAGTATTGGGACACCTGCCTTTACATGCACATGAACTTTAATGACATCCCAGTCTTAGTCCGTAGTGTAATAATGAGTTGGCCCACCCTTTGCAGCTATAACAGCTTCAACTCTTCTGGGAAGGCTGTGCACAAGGTTTAGGAGTGTCTATGGGAATGTTTGACCGTTCTTCCAGAAGCGCAGTTGTGAGGTCAGGCGCTGATGTTGGATGAGAAGACCTGGCTCACAGTCTCCACTCTAATTCATCCCAAAGGTATTCTATTGGGTTGAGGTTAGGACTCGGGCAGTCATGTTCCTCCCCCCAAACTCACTCATTCATGTCTTTATGGACCTTGCTTGGTGCACTGTCCAAATCATTTGGTGGAGAGGAGATTATGGTGTGGGATTGTCTTTCAGGGGTTGGGCTTGGTCCCTTAATTCCAGTGAAGAAAATTCCCTTCACTGAAATTAAAGGGCCAAACCCAACCCCTGAAAAACAACCCCACTCTATAATCCCCGTTCCACCAAATGATTTGGACCAGTGAACAAAGCAATGTCCATAAAGACATGAATGAGTGAGTTTGGGGTGGAGGAACTTGACTGGCCTGCAACCCGATAGAACACCTTTTGGATGAATTAGAGCGAAGACTGCAAGCCAGGCCTTCTCATCCAACATCAGTGCCTGACCTCACAAATGCGCTTCTGGAAGAATGGTCAAACATTCCCATAGACACTCCTAAACCTTGTGCACAGCCTTCCCAGAAGAGTTGAAACTGTTATAGCTGCAAAGGGTGGGCCAACTCAATATTGAACCCTACGGACTAAGACTGGGATGCCATTAAAGTTCATGTGTGTATAAAGGCAGGCATCCCAATACTTTTGGCAATATAGTGTACTTACATTAATACAAGCTGGACCAGTATAACTATGTAAAAAAAAAATCCAGCTTTAACTGTTTCCATGAAGCTTAAACACAGATGCTACTTGATGCTTGATACACACTCAAGAGTTGGTAATCTTTGATTGAAATTCTTGCAAAAGGCCTATCAAGACTGGTTCTCTTGAACCGATTCTGTTCCAGAAGCCTTTTCCTCTACGGTCCCAGAACCTTTTTGTTGTTTTTATAACTTTGTTTTTGCAGTCTATCCTAATACATAATACTTATATTTTTATGGATAACAAGGACTTTAATTTCAAAGTAGATTAGGTACATACTGTATACTTTTATAGGTTTTAATAAGGAAGAGAGAGGGTAAAATCGGAAAACTGTTTCTGTTATTATTCCCAATGAAACTTTTATGCAATTCGCAAAGCAACAGACCTACTTTAGAAGCTGCAACTGGGCGCCTTTTATAATGGCATTGAGGCAAATAATTGCAATTGAAGCACTGTAATAAAAAGGCCACCGGGACTCAAGTAGCTAAAGAATGTCAGACAGTTAAAACCAATATACTATACATCAAGCTATGTGCATTTCTGCTCTGTTTGTCATAAATATCTACACTGAAAGTTACAAATCATTTCCATCCAGCTGAGAAGAAAACTTCAAAGAGTTTCGGGGAGAAGAAGTTGGATTAAACTGCATTATAGGCCTGATTTACTAAAGCTTATGTGTGTATCCCAGTGCATTGATAGTGCTTGGTCAAGTAAGGTCATCTATACCAGTGGTTCTCAACCCTGTCCTCAAGTACCCCCAACAGGCCATGTTTGCAGGTTTTCCTTTATCTTGCACAGGTGCTTTAAATCAGAGTCAAGGGCTTGGTATTTTGGACAGCTATTTTATCTAAGAGAAATTCACAAAACATGGCCTGTTGGGGGTACTTGAGGACAGGGTTGAGAGCCACTGATCTATACAACTTTACTTGGTAATGCATAATGCACCATTCATTTTGAATGGCACCCCAACACATTCTAATGCACTAAATGATACCCCATTGCATTAACCATTTGCCTACTGTGTATGTTCACCCCCTTCCTGCCCAGGCCAATTTTCAGCTTTCAGCGCTGTCACATTTTGAATGACAATTGCACGGTCATGCTACACTGTACCCACATGAAATTGTTATCATTTTTTTCACAAAAATACAGATTTATGTTGGTGATATTTAATCACCACTGGGTTTTTAATTTTTTGCTAAACAATTGAGAAAAGCCTGAAAAGTTTGAAAAAAAAAAAACCCTTTCTTTCAGTTTCTGTTATAAAATGTAGCAAATAATTCATTTTTCTCCTTCACTGATGGGCACTGATAGGCTGCACTGATAGGCTGCACTGATAGGCTGCACTGGTGGGCACTGATAGATGGCAGTAATGGGCACTGGTAGGCAGCACTGATGGGCATTGATAGGCAATAATAGACAGCACTGATGGGCACTGCGAGGTGGCACTGATGGGCACTGATAGGCAGCACTGATGGGCACTGATAGGCAGCTTTGATGGGTACTGATAGGCAGCACTGATGGGCACTGATTGGGACCGAGGGCCCTGATTATCTGTGTACATGTCCCGGTTACCAGCTCTGCTTTCCCCTTGCTGTGACAGTGTGAGAGGACTGCCTGCCGATACTGCCGATAACCGGCGAGTCAGTTTACACTGTAATCAGCTGTGATTGGACACAGCTTATCACATGGTAAAAGACCACTGTGATTGGCCCTTTTCCCTGATCTGTGATCGGCTATAGCACGGTAAGGAAGTGGTTAAAGCAACACTTGCATGTGTGCATTGAGTGCTGTTTGAGATATGCTGGGTTGCCTTGGCAGTCCATTTAATTAAAATACATGCAGTAATATACCTCAACGTGTGTGAAGTTGTGACATCTTCCTAAAACACATTCTCTAAATATTTACTGTGCTTACGTAGCACCCTCCTAGTTTTGCTGCTAGGTAAATGCAGGTATTTTTCTTGGTTGCTTCTGTAATTAAGGGAACAGTGATTGTATGGTTAGGTCTAGTCTGTTCAGGGTTTCACAGGCTGGGAGTTTGATTGCTTCCTCTTGTCTCTAGAAGAAGTTTCTAGAGCTTAGGGAGGGAGAATTAAAATAACCAGCCTACATATTGATCAGGGCCTAGCCAATCCCTGGGGAGATGTGCCCAGATGGTGGCTGGGAAGCTGATAAATAGTCAGAAGCCCTGGAGAGGTTCTCTTTTTTCCCCTGGAGGGAAAATTATCAGTCTCAGGGGGACTGTTGCCCCTGAGGCAGCTTAAGGACTGGGTTGCTGTTCTGCAAAGCGAGGGGATCTTGAAGCAGCCTGGATGTGACAGCAATCTTTATTTAAGGAATCTGATCTGGTCTGTCTCCCTTTACTGTGTGGTGTCTTGAGGAGGCTGAAAGGAGGCAGCTGTCCTAAGGACATGTGAGTAAAGACCCTAAAAGTGAACTTTGTGACTGTTCTGAAGTACCAGCGGTTATACATTGGAGCATGGTAACCAGATGCCAGAGTGATTTACCCCATGGTCTTCACTTCAGCTGTGAGGAAATGGACTGTTCATTATTCACATTTACTGTGGGAGAAGACTGTCCTCTAACTGTCGTTTGCTAATCATTTTGGAGTATCCCATGCCCCAATCCCTCTCCTGTTACAAGTTATTCAAACAATAAATCTCAAAAGGAAAACCCCCAGACTGTTTACTGGAGTCAGAGTGAAAGGATTGTTGCTTGCGCAAGTGACGGCCTCTGCACTGTTTGGGGAAGAAACAGTTAAATTCAGTGGCCCTTGAGGGGATAGCTCTACACTCAAAAGCTCATTTTGACTTCCTATCATCGATAGCAAAGATCTCCAAACGTTTGGACCAGTTTACTGTTCCTCAGACTTTAGAGGGCCAGATTGTGGCTTGTGGGAGTAAAATATGTCCCAGTATCAACGGGGTAAATAATGTTTAAGGCTTGGTGGTCAGTGGGAGTAAAAACAATTACAAAGCACCTGGGGTCAGTAGGAAGAGCAATAGTGCCATTGGCATTAGTGAGTTCTATAGTGCCCTGTCATTGGAATTAGTGGGAGGAACAGTGCCCCATCATTGGAATAAGTGGGAGGAATAGTGCCCCATCATTGGTATTAGTGGGAGGAATAGTGCCTCATCATTGGAATTAGTGGGAGGAATAGTGCCTCATCATTGGAATTAGTGGGAGGAATAGTGCCCCATCATTGGAATTAGTGGGAGGAATAGTGCCCCATCATTGGAATAAGTGGGAGGAATAGTGCCCCATCATTGGTATTAGTGGGAGGAATAGTGCCTCATCATTGGTATTAGTGGGAGGAATAGTGCCTCATCATTGGAATTAGTGGGAGGAATAGTGCCCCATCATTGGAATAAGTGGGAGGAATAGTGCCCCATCATTGGTATTAGTGGGAGGAATAGTGCCTCATCATTGGTATTAGTGGGAGGAATAGTGCCTCATCATTGGAATTAGTGGGAGGAATAGTTCCCCATCATTGGTATCAGTGGGAGGAATAGTGCCCCATCATTGGTGTCAGTGGGAGGAATAGTTCCCCATCATTGGTATCAGTGGGAGGTATAGTGCCCCATTGTTTATATCAGTGGGAGAAATAGTGTCCCATTGTTGGTGTCATTGGGGGAATTATGTCCCATCAAAGGTGTTAGTGGAAGGAATGGTGCAGCATTGTTGGTGTCTGTAGGTGCAAAAGTACCTTTTATCAATGGGAATGATAGTATATCATATTAATGGTAGGAATAGAGTCCTAAGGGCTGGAAAAAAGGCAAGCAAAGAGCCACATCCAGTCTGCAGTCCGCAATTTGGAGATCACCGATCTCACCCTTTGGTAAACTACCTAGTGTACAGCCTGGTGGAGGGACCACTCACTGTTACGTGGATCTGATTGACATTTGGGAAGATTTGATGACTTGGAAACTCACTTTATGTACATTGATTGCTTATGTCATCATTTTCCTTTTTTTTTTTTTTTGCAAACTCATGGTTGGCCAGGTGACATCACAGAATATTTTTTAAAACCCTCTAGATCAGTGGTGATCAAACTGCAAAAATGTCAGGCTACAGGCATGCTATGGGAGTTGATGGAGACTGGAGGCATGCTGCATAGCTGCCAGTTGGCCCAGAATGCCAGTGTCAGTTCCACATCTAGGTGTTCTGTCCTGATCATGCTGTGTCTTGGCCATGTGCCTGTAACTTTTTAAAATGTGTTAGTTTGAGTTTAAGGCATAAAAGTAGAATGTTAGCCTCCCATTAAATAATATGTACTGCCATTCACAAAGCATAACGCAGTCATGACTTTGCAGCAGTTATTAGTAAATTGCACTGCAGAAGAAGGGACGGAGGCACAATGCTGGAGTTGGCGTCAATCACAATCACCATTCTGATGCAGTGGGGAGCCAGAAATGGGGCTACCACTGTACATTCCAGCAGTGCTTAACTGAGATTACAGAGAGCTCCTTAAGTAAGAAAAAAAAAATAGCTAAAAAATATAAAAAGTCCAAAAAAAAAAGTAAAGCTAACGGCCTATAGTTGGCAGGGCTGGACCTACCATGGGCCCCAGTGGACCCAGGCAGCACTTTGAGAGGGGCAGCAAATTGAACCGTGGCTGCCTCTCCTTCTCTTCTATTCACCCAGCAAATTGACGACCAAGATTTTTTCCAGCAGTTTTGTGTGTCATGATGACAACTGCCCTCCAGGTCACTCCGCCTGCCCCTATACTACCCTAGCCCATCCCTACATCCCACTGCCCTAGCCTGTATATATACTACTCTAGCTTGCCCCTATACTACTCTAGCCTGTCTATATACTACCCTAGCCTGTCTATATACTGCCCTAGCCCGTTCCTATACTGCCATAGTCCGCCCCTTGGAATTAAAAGTAATGGTCATATAATTTTGCATATAGACAAGGTGCTGTTGCATGTAAATCTTAATTCCTTATAAAAGTAATTTCAGTTTTAATTATATATATATATATATATATATATATATATATATATATATATATATATAAATAAATATAAAATAATGGAATGTGGGGGCCTTTTGGTGGGCGTGATTTTTTTTTGGAGGGGGCAGCATTTCCTTCTTGGACCCAGGCAGCACAATGTCTTGGGCCAGCCCTGATAGTTGGGCTTTACTCACTTGCACATCAACCCTTGCAATTTTCTCTAAGTCCTCTTGTAAAGTCTCAGAAACACTTGATCTTGATAGTGAAGTTCAAATAATGTAGCTTTCTGTGATGGGAGGAACAATGCTGTTGCATTGCTCTTTGTCAATGGATTGTCACTATCATGTAGGATGTGCCTTCGTGCACTACAGTGGGATAAGAAGATGGTGCAGGGGGCATAGCTATCAGCAGTGGTGCGCAGTCATGTTGGAACAGGAAGGGGACATCCCCTAGCTGTTCCCCAAAGTTGGGAGCATGAAATTGTCCAAAATGTCTTGGTATGCTGACGCCTTAAGAGTTCCCGTCACTGGAACTACAGGGCCAAGCCCAACCCATGAAAAACAACCCCACACCATAATCCCCCCTCCACCAAATGATTTGGACCAGTGCACAGAAAGAAAGTTCCATAAAGACATGGATGAGAGAGTTTGGAGTGGAGGAACTTGACTGGCCTGCACAGAGTCCTGACCTCAAACCGATAGAACACCTTTGGGATGAATTAGAGCAGAGACTGCGAGTCAGGCTTTCTTGTCCAACATCAGTGCCTTACTTCACAAATGCTCTTCTGGAAGAATGGTCAAATATTCCCATAGACACTCCTAAACCTTGTGGACAGCCTTCCCAGAAGAGTTGAAGCTGTTATAGCTGCAAAGGGTGAGCCAACCCAATATTGAACACTACGGACTAAAGGCCCATACACACGATGCAAGATTCATACGGGAATTTTCGTACGACGACCGATCGTCCAAATTCTTAGTATGCTCCTTTCGACAGCTGATTTTGATTTCTCGGAAGGCAAAAGCTGGATGTGCAGACTATAAAAAAATTTTCATAAGTCAACTCAACATCCGATTTTCGCATCATTGGTATGGTTTTCGTCTGAAAAAAAAAACGTAAGAGGATGACTATGCATGCTCAGAAATGAAAACAAAACATACAAAGATATTCATAACATTACGTCCCTTCTGACGTTGAATTCAGTCGTACGCAAAATTCTTATGATTGGTAACCTCTTCACTTTCGACATGAGACAAGCATCCAACAAAAAACGTATGTTCGGTTTTCCAAAGATCCAAGCGTGTGAACGAGGCTTAAGATCTCCTGCACACTGAGGCTGCTAAACTGACGTTCAGGGGCATTTGGACGTTTTTTCCAGCTGCCCCTGAACTCATTTTAGGGCCAGTTTACACCACATGCAGTCCAGTGCATTTTTTTCTGCAGCAAAAACGCATGGAAAGTAGGTTATATGGTTTTCAATGGCATAGTTCACACCAGTGCAGTCAGTTCCAGTGCGTTCCAGTTCCAGAAAAAAAAGTAGAATATGCTGCATTTTTTCTGCACTGAACTGTACTGGAAGGCATCAAAAACGCACTGGAACGCACCTAAATGCACCAAAAACGCACTGAAACTCACATGTCCTTGTTTTAGGTTAAGAAAAAAAGGGGGGGGGGGACGCACTGGACTGCATCAAAATGCACCAAAAATGCATCAAAAACTAACTGGAACGCACCAAAAACGCATCAAAACCGCGCATGCAGAAAAACATCCGGAACGCATCTGGACTACGTTTCTATGGTGTGAACTGTCCCTTAATGTTATCCTACCAGTACATGTACATAGGGTCCAAGCAGTTGAGTTTAGAGGCTTTTTTGGAATGCAAAAATGGGTTCAGAGGCCTTTGAAACGCCAAACAGCTTGCAATCGCAGCTAAACATGCCTAAACGCTGTAACTCGCGTAGGAGCATTTCGTTTACAGGCGTTTCCATTTAAAAAAAAAAGCTCCTAGACACAAACGCCGCAAAACGCAGCATGCAAAATGCAGAAAAAGGGTCATTTCAGACGCCGGCTTCTAGCTGTCAAAAAAAATGTTCAGGGGAGGTTGAAAAAGGGTCCTGTGTGCATGAAGCCTTAGACTAGGATGCCATTAAAGTTCATGTGTGTGTGTAAGGCAGGTGTCCCAATACTTTTGACAATATAGTGTACTTTGTCGACAGGATGATAAAGGTGCCCCAATTTCATTGCAGATGAAACAGCGTTGTCACCCTGCTGAAGGAAGTTGATTTACTGGCAGGATCTAAACCTTGTAAATCATGTTGTAGGGGACTACATAATAAATGCTGTACATTATGTTTCCTTGAAACCATTGTTCTTCTTTAGGGCACAGTACAACGTTACATCCCGAAATAACTGCAGCTAGAATAACACAGACTATTAACCTATTCATAGGAAATAATGTTTTATGTATGGAACCCATAATGTCAGTGCTGGGGTTTTATATTTTCAGCTACCTCCTAATTAACTGTTATTGTTTGGTTTTCAGCATCGCGATTACTGCAATTATTAAATGGCGCAGCAATAATTACACACAGAACATTATTATATTTTCTTTAGGAAGAGAAGAATGTAATTTAGGGCTCATTAAATAATAGAGGGGATCTGTTTATGTCACCAGATGTGCCGTCTGCCCCATAAGCTCAGCTGTGTAATCTTAGCCTGCTACAAAGAGTCATAGTACAGTATTAGGAGGTGGGTGAGTCATTAGAGTAAAAACTTTTTTTTTTGTTTTTTAAAGGTGAAATCAACCTTTCACAAAAAAGAATAATAAATGCCCATATATTTGCAGGAAAACATGTTCATTCATTATTTTTTTGCAAAGCATTGCACTGCAATCAGGGCCGGTGCTAGACTATTGTGCGCCCTAAAAACCCCCCCACGTTCATCGAACCGATCCCGCGTGTTATCAGATCGTGGCCGGGACTAACGTCACGTTACGAAACGTTTTTTTATTACTTACTTGTACAAAAGGACGTTTATATACCCGTAAATAATAAGAAAAA
>BLSH010403222.1:1211061-1221928 GCA_018402905.1 Glandirana rugosa | reverse complement strand
GAGAGAGAGAGAGAGGGTGAAAAAGAGAGGGAGGGGGTGATAGAGGGAGAAAGAGGGGTGAGAGAGAGGGGGGTGAGAGATAGAGGGGGGGGGAGACAGAGAGAAGGGGTGAACGATAGAGAGAGGGGGTGATAGAGAGAGTTGGGGGGGTGACAGAGAGAGAGAGAGGGGGGGAGACCGAGAGAGGGGGTGACAGATAGAGAGAGGGGGTGATAGAGAGAGTTAGGGGGTGACAGAGAGAGGAGGGGGAGACAGAGAGAGGGGGCGACAGAGAGAGAGGGGGATAACAGAGAGAGGGGGTAACAGCTAGAGAGAGAGGGGGGTGACAGAGAGAGAGGGGCAGAGAGAGAGAGGGGGTGAGAGAGATCCCTAGTCCTGTCTGCAGTCCCTTTTGTGTCCCTATGTACCAGTCCCTGTCTGCTGGAAGGTGTGTGATGGTCAGTACAGTACTTTTCATCAGGATGACCAGCAGCAGGCAGGACCCGTTTTTGTGCTCATGGAGGTGCTCTGCTCCTTTCAGCGGATCCCTGCGGTCTTCGTCTCCTTGGCTGCCCGCTCACACTGTGGAGATGGTAGCTGGAGGCGGGATGTCATCCTGCCCACACCCTGCGGCCTTTGCTGTCCCGCTCCTTGCACCGGCTGTCACCGGACCGGGCCCTTCCATGACCGGGCCCCCGTGCAATGTCCTGCGGCTCCATATTCCCTTAATCCAGCCATGGCAAAGGGGCATTTTACGGCCCCCTCACACCCCCCACCTCCCCAGCCGGGCGCCCTAAGGCAGCTGCCTGTGCTGTCTTATGGTGACGCCGGCCCTTGCCCTGGTGGGGAACATCGGCGGACCAGCAGTCGTGGTTGCGCCCTAGGTGGCAGTGCACCCTAGACGGCTGCCTAGTTCGCCTAGTGGTAGCGCTGGCCCTGACTGCGATCAGTGGATTGTAGATGCAATGCTAGGCTTCTGCAGACTATTACTTCAGCTCTATGTCTGTGCCAAGATATGTTTTTTTAGTTAGAGAGCTGGAGGAAATGTCAATGGATTACTAATGCAGTAATGACTGAGGTCGTGTTCCATTGACAACTACAAGTCTACACTATATTACCCAAAAGTATTGGGACACCTGCCTTTACACCTGCATCCCAGTCTTAGTCCATAGGGTTCAATATTGAGCTGACCCACCCTTTGCAGCTATAACATCTTCATCTCTTCTGGGAAGGCTGTCCACAAGGTTTAGGAGTGTCTATGGGAATGTTTGACCATTCTTCCAGAAGCACATTTGTGAGGACAGGCACTGATGTTGGACGAGAAGGCCTGGCTTGCAGGCTCCGCTCTAATTCTTCCCAAAGGTGTTCTATCGGGTTGAGGTCAGGACTCCACCCAAACTCTCTCATCTGTGTCTTTATGGACCTTGTTTTGTGCGCTGGCCCAAATCATTTGGTTGAGGGGGGATTATGGTGTGGGGTTGTTTTTCAGGGGTTGGGTTGGCCCCTTAGTTCCAGTGAAGAGAACTCTTAAGGCGCCAGCATACCAAGACATTTTAGACAGTTTTAAGCTCCCAACTTTGTGGGTACAGTTTGGGGATGGCCCCTTCCTGTTCCAACATGACTGCGCACCAGTCCACAAAGCCATGTCCATAAAGACATGGATGAGTGAGTTTGGGGTGGAGGAACGTGACTGGCCTGCACAGAGTCCTGACCTCAACCCGATAGAACACCTTTGGGATAAATTAGAGTGGAGACTGCGAGCCAGGCCTTCTCATCCAACATCAGTGCCTGACCTTACAAATGTGCTTCTTGAAGAAGAATGGTCAAACATTCCCATAGACACACCTAAACCTTGTGGACAGCCTTCCCAGAAGAGTTGAAGCTGTTAAAGCTGAAAAGGGGTGGGCCAACTCAATATTGAAACCTACGGGCTAAGACTGAGATGCCATTAAAGTTCATGTGCGTGTAAAGGCAGGTGTCCAAATACTTTTGACCTCCTCTCAAATGCCTCTGAAAAGTCATCTGAACTTTCGCTTTTCAGAGGCTTGCCAGCTTAGACACAAATCTAGACTTTATGTCCCCTACTCCATCACGCCCTGTCCATGTGGCACTCTGGTACTGAGGCAGAAAGTGAAGGTAACTTTCCAAAACAGGGGCAGAGACAGCTATAAGATCTCATTGATGTTATTACCCTTTCCCCCTGCTCTACATAATTAACCACTTGCCTGCTGGGCACTTTCATCCCCTTCCTGCCCAGGCCAATTTTCAGCTTTCAGTGCTGTCGCACTTTGAATGACAATTGCGCAGTCATGCAACTCTGTGCCCATGACATTTTTTTTTAACATAGATAGAGCTTTCTTTTGGTGGTGTTTAATCACCACTTGGAGTTTTTTATTTTTTGCTAAACAAAAAAAGACAGAACATTTTGAAAAAAAAACCTTTTTCTTCATTTCTGTTATAAAGTTTTCCAAATAAGTCATTTTTCTTCTGCACTGATGTGCGCTGCTAAGGCTGCACTGATATGCTGCACTGATGGGCACTGATAGCCTGCACTGATAGACTTCACTGATGGGCACTGATAGGCTGCGCTGATAGGCTGCAATGATGGACACTGATAGACTGCACTGATAGGCTGCGCTGATAGGCTGCACTGATGGGCACTGATAGGCTGCTCTGATAGGCTGTATTGATGGGCACTGATGAGGAAGCACTGATGAGGCTGCACTGATGGGCACTGATAGACGGCACTGATAAGCTGCACTGATGGGCACTGATTGGGCTCCACTGATGATCAGTGCCCTGATTATCAGTGTAAATGTGTGCCGTCACAGGATTGCTGGTTATCGTCTTTCCTTTCCTCACACAGTGACAGTGCAGAGTTAAGGAAATGCAGATAACCGCCATTTGTTTACATGGGGTCAGCTGTGATTGGATCACATGGTAAAGGTCCACTGTGATTGGCCCTTTACATTGATCTGTGAAGAACTGTGTCCAAAGGGGGCGTGTAGAGGGGCAGGGTTCTGGGAGGATGGCACAGTGTAGCCATCTTCCAGCTATAGTGCAGTCAGCAAGTGTTTAATCCAATGTTCCCCAAATGAAATCACGGTAATGACAGAAAAAAAATAGCTCCTCAAGTTCTACTTCCTTAGCTTAGTTCAACCACTGGAAGAAAACATGGCATAAAGGTGACTTGGGAGCCATAAATGTCTGAGCGGCAGCCAGAGAACCGCCAGCCTTGGCCATCGGCTGGGGATGAAGTGTGCTGAAAATGGAGGAAGCCCCTATTGGCGCAACTGTAATCCGTATTCAACCCGGGACTGGAACCCCCAATGCCATTGTAGACAAGTGCACTGTAGACACAGGACACATTTCGGAGCCAGTCAGCTTCTTCATGTCTCTACAGTGATGTTAGGGGTTCCAGACCCGAGTTGAACACTGATAGCAGTTTTCAGTAACAGCGGCTTCCTCCATTGGGCCAGCCAGCGCTGTCACATGTGGAACCCATTGCCCTTGATAAGCTATTACTCCAGTCACTCCCCCAGTAGCACTACCCCCATAGGAGTTGATAAAGTTAGGGTTCCCCACTGCTGCACAGCCAGTCACAACGCATTTCCTGCTTTCATCCGAACACAGAAAATTAGTCTTGGCTTGTTTTGAAATTTTATTAGGGGATGATAACTTGCTTAGGGATGGTGAGGGATTATGGAATGCCCAAGGTGACAAAAAAACTCGAGGGACAACTTCCTCCCTATATATAAACTCCTCTTCTTACTTCCACCTGCACACACTTGGTTCCTCTATGGACAGCTCCTGCATGGTGGCTGAATCCAGATTTCTCCAATTCCTCCAACCGGCTGGAAGCCGGGGCAGTAGGATCTATAGAGGCTCTCAAGGCTCTTGTGTTTAGGGTCCGCAGGGCACCTTACCATCTGACTGCTCCAATGCTCAACACTATCCGAGCTTGGGAGGCCAGCCTTAGATGTGAGCATTACATTAAGGATGCAATCTCTCCAAATGCCTCTCTATGGGTAAATGCTAACTTTCCTCAATTTTATAAATTACCGGAGCTGGTTGCTGGGACTAAGTATAATATTAAATTACTTTCCCAGGTGGTCGCTGATCGGGAATTGTCTACTTTTGCTACACTTACCTCAACTTTTAACCTGCCTATCTCTCACTTATTTAGATACTTTCAGCTTTCCCATGCCTCCCATGCCTAGTTCTCACAGGATAACTTAACGATTATACAATCTACTCTAGGATCAGTACTTAGGTCGGAATGTATGGAGAAGCCTACCTCAAGATTGTGTTCTCAGCTTATTTTAATTTCCCGCCCACCATTGGAGGGTCTTAGGACTAGCTGGGTGCAAGATATACCGGATCTGAATATGGAGGACTGGAGGGTTGTGTGGGATTTCCCTCTTCGATCATTGGTATCCCTGAAAGATCGCTTGATTCAGTTTAAATTAGTACATGGAGTATATCTTACGCCATGTAGACTTCATACGATAAATCCTGTGTGAACTTGTGTTGGCAGTGTGGTGCGGCTCAGGGGGATTTCCCACACATCTTCCGGTCCTGTGCACATATAGATACTTTTTGGGCGGAAGTGGTGGATATGTTGAACTCTATTACTTCCGTCCCTCTTCCGCTCTCAATGTCTGTATGTCTGCTGCATCTAGTGGAGGCTATTCTTCCTACAGAGTCAGAGCAGGTTAACCACTTCCCGACCGCATGTCGTGTTTTCACAGCGGCAGTCGGGTTGCTGTACGTGAATCGCCGTAAAAAGGTGGCGATCTGCGAACAGCCGCTAGGGGGCGCGCGCGCGCCCGCCGCACTCCTGAGGAGTGTGCCCGCGGCTCGGGCGGACCCGATGTCCGCCGGCAAGCCGCCATGAGCGGCCACAGGTGAAGAACGGGGAACCGCCAATGTAAACACGGCGGTTCCCCATTCTGACAGTGCAGGCATGGGAGATCTACTGATCCCTGTCACTGGGATCAGTTAGATCTCTCATGCCCATGGTAGCCCAACCCCCCACAGTAAGAACACACCCAGGGAACACAGTTAACCCCTAGATCTCCCCCCCCAGGTTAACCCCTTCACTGCCAATGACATTTATACAGTAATCAGTGGACATTTACATTTCTGATCGCTGAATAAATGTCATTGGTCCCAAAAAAGTGTCAAAAATGTCCAACATGTCCGCTGCAATATTGCAGTACCGATAAAAATCGCAGATCGCCCGCCTTTACTAGTAAAAAATAAAAAATAAATAAAAACCCCAGAAATTAATTCTCAGCATCTGTAAACGCGGCCACTTTTGCGCAAACCAATCAATAAACGCAGATTGCAATTTTTTTAATCACAAATATGAGGAAGAATATAAATTGGCCAAAAAAAAAATTTTTTTTTGGATTTGAATTTTAGCAAAAAGTAAGAAATATGGGTTTTTTTGCAAAATGGTCGCTCTTCTTCTGTTTATAGCGGTGATCAGAAATGACGCAGAGGCGATCAAATACCACCAAAAGAAAGCTCTATCTGTGGGAAAAAAAGGACGCAAATTTAATTTGGTTACAACGTCGCACGACCGCACAATTGTCAGTTAAAGCGACGCAGCGCCGAGTCGCAAAAAGTGCTCTGGTCCTAAAGTGGGAAAACCTACCGGTTGGTAAGTGGTTAATATCACATTATTTTATGCAAGAAAAGCTATTGCTTTACATTGGAAGAAACCCTCTTCTCCTATGCTTTTATACTGGAAACAATTGGTTAACAATAATCTTCCATTGTACAGAGATTTTTATAAGAATAGGGGATGTCCCAGTAAGTATGATAAAGTTTGGGCTAAGTGGCTGGATAAGCCTTATACAGCATCAGATGCCCACGGGGGGGGTACTGAGTACAATATACATTTTTTTCATATATAGGAGGCGTGGGGTTGCTGTGGATAGAAGAGACCCAAGCTTAGTGCGGTTGTGCATGACCTAATTGCCAAAATAATAAGGAGAATGTCTAAGATTTTGTTTTTGTCAAAACATTTTTCTTTTCTTTTTTTTTTTTTTTGTTAATTACCGGTATTTCTTTTTCTTTTTTTTGTTATTTTTAATTGATGGCTGCTAAGCAATGTGATTGGATCTTGAACCTGTATTAATTTTTTAGTCCAACGTGTATGATGTTTTGTTTTGTCTACGTCTTGTCGGTTTGTTTAAATAGAAATACATAAAAAAGATTTATAAAAAAGAAAATATATCGCTAGTTCAGCAAAGGCCCATTACAGGCAGGAATCCCTTGACAAAGTACAAAATTGGAGTGAACAACATAACACATCTCCCTCTGCTTCCTAGGGGTCACTGATCCTAGTTCCACTTGCTGGCAGAATGCTAGCTCACCTGGCTGCCACCAGCCGCACCTGGTTACTTCTCTTCCCTGTCCTCCTGACTGACTCTCTGCACCAGTCTTGCCCGACTGACACACACATGGAGACTCACCAAGGCAAGACTGTATGAAGACTTGGCACATCGCTGTCTTCAAGAGAGACCTCCTACAGCTGGCAGTCTCTACACGTGTCTGTCCCCGCACCGTGCTGATCTACTCACTGTCTCTCCTTGCCCTCTCAGCTGCCTCTCTGGCTTGAATACTTCCAACTGCCCCCTGTTGTGGGATCCTTCCAGGCCAGCCTCCCAAGCTTCAGCCTGAGGTAAACCCCCCCTGACAAGGGTCCCGCAAGGTCCAACAACAGCCTCTCCTCAGCACTGTTTCTCCATCTTCCACCCGACTCCTCTACTGGCATGGCCCATGTCTATTTATGGGTTTCCCAGTTCCCTGCCAGGCCCACTCCTGGGGATTGGCTGAAGGCCCATACATAATCAAGGCAGCCCCCAGAAGCCTCCGCCCACTATCTTCTAGAATATTCTCCAACACTCTAGAAACAGTGGGAGGCACCAGAGAGCTGCTAGGATGAGTCATCCAGCCCTGAACTCCAGTAACCCTGACCCACAGATTCAATGACTCAGGTTTATCCCAGAGCCAACTATGTTTTACCTGCACTACACTTCTAGTAGCACACACTAGAGGGTACTACATCTACACAAAGTTTCCTTTCATTCTTGGTAAATGAAAGGAGCGGCGAAGGAGCAAAAGCAAGATTAACTGTGCAGTCATTGCCACTACCTAGTGGCAATGTCCGTTTCATAAGCAGCGGTGGCCATCTCCATTCGGGGAGCTGAACGCATAGATTTCTACAAGCTATTTTTTTTAAGCACATGATAAGACCCTGAAGCTCTAATTGGCTTCAAAAAGGTTGGGTTCCCTCCCCAAGCCCACCCACTTGTGGCATTAGCAAATCAATATCCGCTATTGTCTTTAGGGCTTCTCCTACTGGCCAATCAGGACAGGAAGCAGGTCTTAAGACTGGATTGGCCTGGAGGAGAAGCCAGGGAAACCGCTACCTGGATGGGGTAAGTGCGGACCTGGTGGGGGTGTTCGTTTTCTGCCCCCCTGCCCAAAAAAAATGGAGCACCAGCAGCCACTGTTCATAAGACTGGCTGAACAGAATTACAACTAAAAGAGTTCACATATATTTATTTTGGCTGTATTTATCTCCGCTTGCCTGGTGTCCAACCTTAGATAACCTCATCCAAGTGAAAGTTGTGATTTAACCTGCTATACATGCTTCAATGTCTACCGTCACCTTTAATTCCTATACACTCGGCATTGCCTCTTTCAGCTGACCAGTTTACAAACAGAACACGTAGGGGTGATAACCTGCTCATCTTGAATATCAATCAAATTACTTGAGGTTGGCTTGATGAGATGATTATCCAGTTCAAGCAAAAAAAGCAGAGGGAGGCAAAGTTGAATTCATGACCATTAATCTGAATATCAGCTCTGCTGTGTAATTGGAAAATTGTGAGAACGATTAAGGATAATGCTAGAGAATATTCGTATGTGGGTTCATGCTGCAGATAATCACCGCACTTCATTGTAATGCCTATAAATATGGCTTAAAGAAGAATTGATAAACACAAAATTCAGGCACTAATAGAACAAACTGGAAAACGATTTACATATGGTACCTGAGAACATGATTCCATCCATCAACACAATGGGGTTGATTTACTAAAACTGGAGAGTGCAAAATCTGGTGCAGCTCTGTAAAGGAACCAATAGTGCAAAAACCAAAAGGAGAGAACAGGAATGGGACTTTAAAGGCCATCACTGGAGATTCCCAAATAGGAAGACACAACAGTGGATTTAGATAAAATCAATGTTTATTACAAAGCATAATAAAAATCCATAACATATGGAGATATAGAAACATATGTAAAGTGCTGTGGCCATAACATAACCAGCTTCCAGGTTTTTTTTTGCCAAAGCTTATTGGCTACCATGCAGAGCTGCAAGCAGATTTTGCACTCTCCAATTTTAGTAAATCAATGCCAATGTATAGTAAAGTGTGGCTAAAACATAACTGCTGTTGCCTTTGTCCATTCTTCTAATAAAGTTTTATTTTAGAAAGGCAGCTACTTCCGGTTCCGGCGCTCCATGGACTAGTCGCGCGTCCTAGCAGCTCCCGCGGAGAAGCCTAGAATCAGCTATAAAAACCAGCACGAATCCCCGTACACCGGCCTCTACTAACCGGAGACGTCAGGGACAGCGCCATGGAGAGATATCTGGATAAGGGACCGCTCCGCCAAGCACAGTTCGCCAAACTGCCAGAGAGTGCTGATCAGGCCGCTCCGCCTGACATGGCGGCGGCGCCACGTGCGGGAGACAACGTTCTGTCTGGTACCCTCGGACAGGACGATCGTTCCACGGAGCTAATCGCCCAAGCAGTGGCAGCTATTCTATCTCCCATGATCACAGCATCAGTGGAGAAGGCGGTGCAGGATGGCATGGCTCAGATCCACAAGGATCTTAAAGCCCACGCGGGCAGGTTGCAAGAGGCAGAGCAGCGTATAGCACACCTGGAGGAAGAAGTCTATCAGTCCCAGGAGTCGGACATCGCACAAGACAAACAGATCGCCCTCATCATAGAGAAGCTTGAAGATCTTGAAAATCGCTCCAGGAGGAGCAACCTTCGTTTTATTGGGGCTCCAGAATCCCTGCCAACAAGTGCCCTCATTAATTTCTCCTCCGTAAAGATCCCTGAAGCCCTGGGTCTAAAGGGACCGTTCCATGTGGAAAGAGCGCACAGACTCGGTGCTCCTTCCTCCAGCCGCCCTGGCCCAAGACCGATCATCGCCAAATATCTGAATTACGCGAACAAACAAGCCATTTTGCAGAAATTCAGACAGTCAAAATCACTGACGATTGACGGGGAGAAAATCCTAATCTTTGCCGATTATTCAGAAGAAGTGGCCAAGAAACGGAAGGCGTTCCAAGGCATCTGCTCAGACCTTTTTAAAAGACAGATCAAGTTTACTCTGGCCTTTCCAGCAACACTCCGGGTCAAAGGCCCCAACGAAGAACAGCTAACTTTCCACACCCCAGCTGAAGCAACCCACTTCCTGAGGACCCTGGAACCCATGACCTATGCCAAAGCAACCTCCAAGGATCAAGGTTCTCCACGCCTCCTGGACCAAAGAAGCCCCAGAAAGGATGCAGCTAAGAGGCTCAAAACTCTCAGGTCTAACCTCATGGAACTTTCGTGAGAGAGAGCATCCTCTATGGAACCCCTCAGCTGGTATAGACACGCAAGCTCACCGCCTGCTCAGATGAGTATGCATACACTATAGCCCATTGTGACTCTCAGCTGTGCCACCCAATTGTCGCACAGTCACACCTTGATACTATAGTGTTTTACCTCATGTTACTCTTGTGTTATTATACTTGTTAAATTTGTCTTCCTCTCCTGTTTTGGCCAGTCTAAAGCGGGACGGGAACCCTGGCTATATAACTCTAGCTGTGCTGCCCCGCCTTGTCCACACGGTCTTCCCCCCCGGGATCACTATGTACTACATCCAGCCGTTGGTTTCCCCTGCCCTATCTCTCCCCCCTCACAAGAGGCCCTTCAATGCACCTCCATTTACCCTTTCAAGGGGATCTTGCCAATTCCCACCCCACCCACTGGCTTCCTCCTAACTGGGGGCT
Source organism: Glandirana rugosa (assembly GCA_018402905.1). Taxonomy (NCBI): domain Eukaryota; kingdom Metazoa; phylum Chordata; class Amphibia; order Anura; family Ranidae; genus Glandirana; species Glandirana rugosa. Next base: position 1,211,860 of record BLSH010403222.1, on the reverse strand, counting down.
GCACTCTCCCGTGACGAAACCATGTGGAAAAAAGTGAAGTCAGTGATTACTGCATTGTTACCCCTGTTTCTTGCTCTCCCTCCACATACCTTCCCCTCCCCCACTAACTCACTATGCAACCCCCTTAAATACGTCATACTTAAATCACTGCAACGCCCACAAACAAATCCCCACATCCAACTCAGGACCTCATTGATTCGGAAGGTTGTCTACACTGAACGTCCCATAACGCAAACTATCTACAAACTCTGCCCAACTCCCCCATCTCTACCCCCTTCATGAACATTATCTCATGGAACGTTAAAGGACTAAAATCCCCACATAAAAGAATGAAAATCCTGAGACATCTACACCACCTTAAAACAGATATAGCCTTACTCCAGGAATCCCATCTCCAATCTCGAGACTTTCACCGCATGCGCAAACTATGGGTGGGGCTAGTCCTGGGCTCGGCGGCAATCGGTAAAAAAGCAGGCACCCATTCCGATATAGACAAAATTCCACCACATCTACAGAGTCCTAAAAGTAAGAAAATACACCCCTAAAATCAGGAAATTGCAAGGTACTCTATTACAAGTACTTCCCCCATCTCTACCCCCTCAACCCGTCTCAAACATCTATCAAACGCAATACCCTGCAAGTCACATCTGTTGGAAGGCTTAGTTACTCCAGGACTCAACCTACACCCCTAAACAAACACCCGCAACGTCACTAAATTCATACTGCATAAATTCCCCCAACGTATCACTCAATCACCCCCTCCCCTTCCATACACCTCCCTCTCGTTCTTTGTCCCCAT
>BLSH010403222.1:1182183-1199213 GCA_018402905.1 Glandirana rugosa | reverse complement strand
ATTTTCTGAGAGGCATGTTGAGTCCATGGAATATTTTATATTTTGCCACAAGTTTCGGGGAAATTTGTTTTTTTTTTGTTTTGTTTTTTTTTTCAAAAAGTTCTCACTAAATGATAAGTTACTTGAACATGCCATGGGTATATGTGAAATTACACCCCAAAATACATTCTGCTGCTTCTTCTGAATACGGGGATACCACATATGTGAGACTTTCTGGCAGTCTAGCCGCGTACGGGACCCCAAAATCCAATCACCGCCTTCAGGCTTTCTAAGTGCGTAAAAAGGTGATTTTACTCCTCACTCCCTATCACAGTTTCGGAGGCCATGGAATGCCCAGATAGCACAAAACCCCCCCAAATGACCCCATTTTGGAAAATTAACTGGTCCGACTTGTGTTTTTCAAAGTCAGACCAACTTTGAAAAAGGTTCCTGTACTACTTTTGTCCAACTTTGATCCTACTTCAGCCCATTGAAAGGCATTGAAGTCGGATCAAAGTCGGATCAGTGTCTTCATCATGAAGGGGAACTCCACACCAAATTTAAAAAAAAAACTGGCATGGGGTCCCCCCAAATTCCATACCAGACCCTTATCCAAGCACGCAGGCCAGGAAATGGGGTGGGGACGAGTGAGCACCCCCCCCTCCTGGACCATACCAGGCCACGTGCCCTCAACATGGGGAGTATGGGTGCTTCGGGGCAGGGGGGGGTCTGTGTCCCCCACCCCAAAGCACCTTGTCCCCATGTTGATGAGGACAAGGGCCTCTTCCCGACAACCCTGGTCGTTGGTTGTCGGGGTCTGCGGGCGGGGACTTATCGGAATCTGGAAGCCCCCTTTAACAAGGGGGCCCCCAGATGCCGGCCCCCCACCCTATGTAAATGAGTATGGGGTACATCGTACCCCTACCCATTTACCTGGAAAGAAATATGTACAAAAAACACACTACACAGCTTTTTCAAATATTTTATTAAATCAGCTCTGGCAGTCTTCTCCGGTGTGTTCTTTCTTCGGCTTTTTTGCGGGGTCTTCCATCTCCTGAGGGGTCTTCTTTCCTCTCCTTCTCTGCGGCGTCTTCTGCTCTTTTGCTGGTCTTCTCCGCTGTCCTCTTCCCTCTCTTCTTCTTCTTCTTCTCCTTCTTCCCATGTTGACAAGACGCGATCTCCTTCACGAATGCTCTCTCCGCTGTGTGCTGTGCCTTATATTGGCATGGGGCAGGGCCGCCAGATGGCATCACCCGGCAGGCCCGCCCCCTATGTCACAGCCGGGGCTGTGACATCATAGTGGGTGGGGCTTGCTGGGTGATGTACTACTTGGGGGCGACTTCAGAGCGACTTGCATTTGGCTTCTATACAGAAGTCATTTGCAAGCCATGCTGAAGTTGTGCTGTACAGGGCAGCGTCAAAGTCGGACAAGAATCGGGCGACTTTGAAACTGCCTTAGTGTGAACCTGCACTTACAAGCCAGGAAAGTACAAATACCCCCCAAATGACCCCTTTTTGGAAAGTAGACAGTCCAAACTATTTAGTATAAGGCATGGTGTGTATTTTTGAAGTTGTAATTTTTTCACACAATTTTTTGCAAAATGAAGATTTTCTTTTTTTCTTTTTATAAAATTGTCATAACAGGTTATTTCTCACATACAGCATAAGCATACCACAAATTACACCCCAAAACACATTCTACTACTCCTCCTGAGTATAGCGATACCACATGTGTGTGACTTTTACACAGCCTGGCCACATACAAAGGCCGAACATGCAGGGAGCACCATCAGGCGTTCTAGGGACATACATTTCAAATCTAATTGGACAACCTATTACACTTTTGTGAGGCACTGATGTGCACTGTAGTGGCATGGATGTGGATGGATGAGCCAGGGATGGAGCATGGATGTGGATGGATGAGCCTGGGATGGAGCATGGATGAGGATGAATGTGGCTGGATGAGCCAGGGATGGAGCATGGATGTGCCAGAGATGGATGAGCCAGGGATGGATGAGCCAGGGATGGATGAGCCAGGGATGGAGATGAGCCAGGGATGGATGAGCCAGGGATGGATGAGCCAAGGAAGGATGAGCCAGGGATGGATGGATGAGTCAGGGATGCATGAGCCAGGGATGGAGCATGGGTGAGCCAGGGATGGATGGATTAACTAGGGATGGATGAGCCAGGGATGGGTGAGCCAGGGATGGGTGAGCCAGGGATGGGTGAGCCATGGATGAATGGGTGAGCCAGGGATGGATGAGCCAGGGAAGGGTGAGCCAGGGATGGATAAGCCAGGGATGGATAAGCCAGGTATGGGTGAGCCAGGGATGAATGGATGAGCCAGGGATGGGTGAGCCAGGGATGGATGAGCCAGAGATGGGTGAGCCAGAGATGGATGAGCCAGGGATTGGTGTGCCAGGGATTAACGGATGAGCCAGGGATAGACGAGCCAAGGATGGATGAGCCAAAGATGGATGAGCCAGGGGTGGATGAGACAGGTATGGATGAGCCAGGGATGAATTGATTAGCCAGGGATGGATGAGCCAGGGATGGGTGAGCCAGGGTTGAATGGATGAGCCAGGGATGGAAGAACCAGGAATGGGTGAGCCAGGGATAGATGAGCCAGGGATAGATGATCCAGGGATACATGAGACAGAGATGGATGAGCCAGAGATGGGTGAGCCAGGGATGGATGAGTCAGGGATGGATGAGCCAGGGACGGGTAAGTCAGGGATGGATAAGCCAGGGATGAATGGATGAGCCAGGTATGGAAGATACCTAGTTTAACCACTCCAGATCCATGCTATTGCCGATGTATGGCTCCAGCGCGGATCTGAAATGGACGTCGTCCCCTGTGCACGCTCATCGCGCGCCCCCTGGCGGCAGCGGCGGCGCGCGCGAGCGCTGCACGCTGCGCGAGCGTGCCCGTGGCTCGGGCGGACTCGATGTCCGCCCGAGACCCGCCGATGTCTTCTAGCAGCTTCAGAACGGGGAACCGCTGATGTAAACACCGCGGTTCCCCGTTCTGTGACAGGGGACAAACAGATCTACTGATCCCTGTCACTGGGATCAGTTAGATCTGTTATGTCCCGGCCAGCCCCGCCCCCCACAGTTAGAACACACCCAGGGAACATATTTAACCCCTTCACTGCCCCCTGCTGGTTAACCCCTTCACTGCCAATGACATTTACACAGTAATCAGTGGATATTTAAATTTCTGATCGCTGTATAAATGTCATTGGTCCCAAAAATGTGTAAAGAATGTCCGTCATTTCTGCGGCAATATCGCAGTCCTGATAAAAATCGCAGATCGCCGCCATTACTAGTAAAAAAAAAAATAATAATAAAAATGCCATAAATCAATTCCCAGTTTGTAGATGCGATAACTTTTGCGCAAACCAATCAATAATCGCAGATTGCGATTTTTTTTTTTTACCAAAAATATGTAGAAGAATATATGTCGGCCAAAACTGATGAATAATTTTTTTTAATGGATTTGTACTTTAGCAAAAAGTAAAAAATATTGTTCTTTTTTGCAAAATTGTCGCTCATTTTTTGTTTATAGCGGCGATCAGAAATGACGCAGAGGTGATCAAATACCACCAAAAGAAAGCTCTATTTGTGGGAAAAAAAGGACACAAATTTTATTTGGGTACAACGTCGCACGACCGCGCAATTGTCATTCAAAATGCGACAGCGCTAAAAGCCAAAAATTGGTCTGGGCAGGAGGGGGGTTTAAGTGCCCAGTAAGGAAGGGGTTAAACAACAAAAACATTTGAAAGTGTTCAATGCCTGGTAAAGGTAAAAGAGCCACTTATCTTCCCCTCTATTCCAAACTATATCTTTCTTCACCCCTGTGCCACTCTGTTCAGCCATCGGGGTCCAAGGAAAACACCTCTGTTATCTTCAAATGGATTGGCATAGGACTTTTTTCCCATGACAGCACTAAGCCAATCTCATAACATCTAGTGCTGTCACATGGGAGAGGGGGAGTCACATGCTCACCCAAACAGGGTGTGGAAACAAGGAAAGGTGAGTATACACAACATTTCCTAGAGTATTGGGACGCCTGCATTTACATGCACATGAACATTAATAGCATCTCAGTGCACCCATGTGCCCCCTCAGGGGTGACTGGTAGTTGTGGTTCACCTTCTGGCTGCCTTCAATAGCACCATATCTCACACATTCGGAGTCACTGAACAAGCCAGCTCTTGTTTTTGTTTGTTTTATTTAGGGGATTAACTTGGATGGGGAAAAGGGGTGACTGTGGGATGCCCCAAAGAATTAGTTTACACAGGACCAACTATATACACGACCGTATATACATCTCTACGTCCTCCAGCACTTCACTTGCAGACTGTTACTCCTCTCATTTCTCTCCAGCACTTCACTTCCAGACTGTTAGTCCTGACCTGAAGGGAAATTTATCAGGCTCACTTAACTCCTTTCTCTTCACCGCAGCTATCATATGGTGTGGCCTGCACTGGATCAGCAAGGCCTCCGAATCACCCATTACAGGTCAGGGTCAAGGACCCCTCAAGTGTAGCTTAGTACGTTGGTGGTAGCTGGGCCTTTGATGGACTACAATTTCTAGCCCATCCCTCTTCCAGACCCCACCGGTCTGTTTTCCTCTCCTTGACACTCCATCCCCTGACTGACTGAATCTGAGACCTCCACAGACTGTCCACATTCCTCCCCCAGTCTGCACCAGCACTTCTTCTCCAGCTCCCAGGTTCTGTCACTCACCGACTCCAGTGGATACTTTAAAGTGTCCTCAGTAGCACCTCTGCTGTTCTCTTACTCCCTTGTGATTGCTCCAGAAATCAACTCCACTCCTGGCTGCTCCCAAATCTCCAGGCCTCAAGGTCACTCCCCCAGACTGGGAGCTTCCTCCCGGGTGAGGCCTCCATAGCACCTCTGCTACATCTTCATCACTTCCATCTGAACTCTCCTCCCACCTGCTGGCAGATCACAGTATTTAAGGAGGCCTGCCCCCTGCCAATCCAGATTGGGAATTGGTCAGGGCTCCTTAACATACACAGCAAGTGACACCTCCTCATACATCCCCCCTTCCAGCACTTTCTGGAACCAAGGGGAGGAGTATCCAAAGGGGTGTCCCTCCCTGCAATCTCCAGTATTCTCTGAGCCACTCCCCTGCCCAGATCAAAACATTCAGGCCTGCAATTTATATCAGGCCTGACTAAATTTTGCCTCTCCTAGCAAAATACCTTTACAAAAAAAGCCTACACTTTGGGGGGCGCTACATCAGTCTTAGTCCTTATGGTTCAATATTGAGTTGGCCCACCCTTTGCAGCTATAACAGCTGTTCACAAGGTTTAGGAGTGTCTATGGGAATGTTTGACCATTCTTCCATGAGCAAATTTGTGAGGTCAGGCACTGATGTGAATGAGAAGGCCTGGCTCGCAGTCTCTGCTCTAATTCATCCTAAAGGTGTTCTATCGGGTTGCAGGCCAGTCACGTTCCTCCACTCCCAAACTCGCTTATCCATGTCTTTTTGGACCTTGCTTTGTGCTCTGGTCCAAATCATTTGGTGGAGGGGGGTTTATGATGTGGGGTTGTTTTTCAGGGATTGGGTTTGGCCCCTTAATTTCAGTGAAGGGAACTCTTAAGGTGTCAGCATACCAAGACATTTTGGATAATTTCATGCTCCCAACTTTGTGGGAAGTTTGGGGATGGGCCCCTTCCTGTTCCAACATGACTGCACACCAGTGCACAAAACAAGTTCCATAAAGACATGGATGTGAAACCTGGAACAAGTATGCAGATCAGAAAATTTAGAAAAGATGCTATAGGTCATTATCTGAATATTGGTCCCAAGTCAAAGTAACAAGAGTCAGCATAACAAACAGGCAACCAGCATTTTGAGAAAAAAAATCAACAATGGCAAGTACGTGTTTCTCATTCTTGTTTGTTTAACTCTTTCCCGGCTTCCCTTTTAACAGTTCTGAATGCTGGAAAAGATAGGCGATCATGTGACCACTGCCACAATGGTCACATGATCAAAGCAAGCCATTTAAGAAGCGGGTCCTGAGACCCGTCACCCGATTGGTCCAAAGGAGAAGTGATTCTATTGGCCACCTATAAGGAGGAGGGAGGAGACGCATGGTGGAAGCCACCATGATGCAGAGGAGGAGATGTGAGGGAAGCTGCCATCCGCAGGAAGCGCTGTCGATAGATGAGGTAAGTGTGGGGCTGGTGACTGACTGACGGGGGGGGGGGTTAGGGGCTTCGGCGGGTAACCTGACCGACCAGGGTGGTGGCCGTGGGTGCAACCAGCATGTGTTTGGAGTGTGGGAGAAAACCAGTACCTGAAGGAAACCCATGCAAACACAGGGAGAGCATGCAAACTCCATGCAGGTAGTGTTCTGGATGGGATTTGAAGTGAGGATCGTACTGCTGCAAGGCAGAAGCGCTAACCACTAAGCAGGGCAGCATGGTGGCCTATAGTATAAAAATATACCATTATTGCTATAGTGTTTTTATGGCCCCTTCTTGTACAGCGCTGCAAAAGCCACACCCACAGAAACATGATTTCCCACCAATAAAAGCTTACACGCCTTTCAGGCCACACCTCCAAACAAATGCAGCATGAGCTGATTTTACCTAAATCTTAAATTACATTTTAGGATGCAAATCATAGTTACATAATAGGTAAGGCCGAAAAAAGACAATAATCCATCCAGTTCAGCCTTTGTAGGTGTACGTGTGTCAAGATTTTTTCCCATATTCCTGTATGTTGTGTTCTTGAAGATATACATCCAAGAGCCTTTTAAAGATATCCAGACTCCCCGCAGCCACCACCAGTTGTGAGAGAGAGTTCCACATCCTTATTGCCCTGACAGTGAAAAAGCGGCTGCACAGTTTAAGGTTAAAATGCCTACCTCCAGTCTCTTTGAGTGGCCTCATGTCCTCGTACAATCCCTAGGACTAAATTGTTTTTTTCCTATGCTGGGATCCCCATTGAGGTATTTGTAAATCGCTATCAAGTCCCCCCCAGAGAGAATAGTTTTAGTGATTGCAGTCGTTCCTCATAGTTGAGCTCCGCCAGTCCCCTTATTAGCTTTGCTGCCCTTCTGAACTCTCTCTAGCTCCATCACATCCCTTCTGGGGACCTGAGACCAGAATTGGACAGAGTACTCCAGATGTGGCCTAATCAGAGTTTTATAAAGTGGCAGGATTATAGTTTTATTCCTGTAGTATATCCCTTTTTTATGCATGCTAATATTCTGCCTGCTTTTGTAGCTGTAGCTTGACATTACATGCTATTGCTTAATCTGTCATCTATTAGGACCCCTAGATCCTTCTCCATCCTTGATTCTCCCAGAGGTTTTCCCCCTAGTCAGTAGTTTTCCTTTATGTTTTTTGCCCCCATGTGCATTACTTTACATTTCTCCACATTAAACCTCATTTGCCATTTGTCTGCCCACTCCATTATTTTATTTAGGTCATTCTGTAAAATTTCTATGTCCCGGTGTGAGTTTATTGCTCTGCTTATCTTTGTATTATCCGCAAAAATGGAGACTGAACTACTTATTCCATCCTCTATATCTTTTCTAAATAAGTTGAATAGAATTTGTCCCAAGACCGAACCCTGAGGTACTCCACTCACCACCTCAGACCAGTCTGAGAACTTGTTATTTATCACCACCCTTTGGACACGTCTTTGTAACAAGTTTCTTACCCAAGCACAAACCCTATGGTCCATGCCTGTAGATCTTAGCTTGTAAATTAAGTGCTTAAGTGGGATTGTATCAAATTCTTTTGCAAAATCCAGATATACCACATCCACAGGCCTCCCCCTATCTAGATGGCAGCTCACTTCCTCCTAGAATGCTAGGAGAATGGTCTGGCAGGAACGACCTTTCGTAAACCCATGCTGATTACTACTAATGCTATTCTTTTCCTCTGTGAATCCTTGGATATAGTACCTAATTATCCTATCCAATAACTTACCTACTATTGATGTTAGGCTGGCTGGCCTGTACTTCCCAGGAATATGTCTCTGCCCTTTTTTGAATATTGGTACCACATTGGCTTTTCTCCAATCAGCTGGTACCAATCCTGTCATGATGCTGTCCATAAAGACTAGTGACAATGGCCTGGCAATAACCTGACTGAGTTCTCTAAGGACTCTCGGGTGTAATTCATCTGGTCCTAGTGATTTATTTGTGTTAAGTTTGTTAAGTCTTTCCTTGACTCCATCCTCTGTTAGCCACGAGGTTATGTCCGGTGTTGTGTCACTAACAGTACAATTGTGGTCGGTAAACCTTTTTTCTTCTTGCGTAAAAACTGAGGAGAAGAAGGTATTTAGTACTGTTGCCCTATTTGTGTCATCTGTCACCATCCTCCCATCCTCATCTTTGTGCAATGTGTTCAGATTTTACCTTCTTACTGTTAATATGTCTAAAAAGTTCCTTGGTTTTTTTTCTTACTGTCTTCCGCTATGTGTCAAATCCGTACTAGACTCATGGTACAGGTGCACAAACAGTAGGAATCCCAGATACAGTGTTTATTCCTTAGGCTGCAACTTCTATACCACACATGCGACCAGTTTAGATAGTATGACCACAAGGAATTTATGTCCTTAATGATTGTCTCTACTTGACAGATTGCTATATGAGATTTGGCCATCGCATTCCCTATACTTTGATAGCTATATGTGTGGTGTGTTTGGTGGTGTGACTGGCATCTAGATGGATGTTTTGAGACAATGTTGTCTTGTGGTGAAATAGTGGTGGTATCTGTGTTCTATTTCTATATATATTTTAATTTTTTCTAAATAAATTTGATATTCATTTATTTGAATTGATTCTTGTATATGACATTGGTACTATACCCCGGTGGCTCTTGTTAAGTGGTGCTGTGTACCTCTCAATCTAGGGAGGTTTTCTTTTGGTTATGCATGTTTTTTTACAGCTGAGCCCCACTGTATTTTATCCGGTGAATGGATGAGTACCAGGGGTATTATGGTAATGGTGTGCCCCCTACAATTGAGCTAAGTTATCCCATGTTTTTCTTTTTGGTTCAAACCCCCTTTAAGTTTAATACATCTGCTAACATCCGAAACAAAATCCCTTTTTGCAGCACACTAATCATTTAAATATTCATAAATACATTTGCAGAGCGAGCACAAGAAAAAAAAAGTCACAACTGAATTATCCCTGAGAATTATTATTATTTTTCCATTTGTTAATCTATTAGTGACATATTAATTTAGCTCTGTCACTTTGTGACCTATATTTTGAATTGCATATCAAGCGATGACATGTGTTCGGAGTTCAATATTACTTTGTGACATCTATCTGGAGTTACACATCCATTAGTGACATTTATTTGACTTTAAATCACAATGGAGAGTGACAGAATGAGGCCTACAGCCACCCTCCAGTCGGAGATGAAAATGTGTTGATAATAATTACAGCTTTTGTTATCTGTGCCCCTTATGAAAACATCGCTGTCTCAATATGGAAAGATGTGACAAGGCCTCTTCTCCACTGAGAAAGGCCAGAATAATGCAAAAGTTCAGCGGTCAGGCTGATGCTGCCTAGTAGAGAAGATATATATACACAGTATATAGCAATAGAAATCCATATCTACTCCAGAATATTATGAGCCCTTGTCAGGGAACTAACAGAAGACTGAGATATTTGCGCAGAATTGCACACAGACGTTGTGTAAGGATTCCTGGGTGTGCACGTCTGTGCATGATGGCGCATGCAAAGCATAATATTTTTTGGCACCCAGTGGCCTTTATGGGCACAGCAGGCTTGCTCACAAGTTGCTGGATGATCGTCAGCCCCCGTATCCTGTGCTCCTGTGGATGCTGTTTTCTTGGATTACCCATTACTGACCTGTCTTGGCTTTTCTCCTGGCTCTGACCTTGGCTTGCTCTCACAGACTTTGCTTCTGCCTGCTTTTTTGTGCATGACCCGACTTGATCTTGACCAACCTCCTGTTCTCTTTCCTGACTGACCTGCTGTGTATGACCCTGGCCCTGGCTTCTGACTCTGCCTCCTGCTCTGCTCAGCTGTCCAGTTTCACACCCAAAGTGTCACCTGCAGTACTGACATTCCTGTCTGGTCCTGTCTCAATTAGGTGCCTCATTAACTCAGATCATCAGGTAACTACACAGCTGGCAGCCCGTGCTTCTTTGGGAGCAGCACTCCCTGTCACAATTTTCAGGGGTGCTCTGCACTCAGCTGCAAGGGGAGCCCTCTCTTCACTTTGGCCTCCGACCAGGTATGTGACTGCCCTCTCTATGGTGACCAATTCTGTAGCTGCACCCAACATCAAGCCGATTGCAATAACCAAGCTTCTGTCCCCATAGTCTCTGTGTTATTTATTTGTTCAATAAGCATGTGATGAGAGGGCTTTGGGCACAGGATACCTACAAAAAATATATATGAACCATTTAGAGAACACTAGATTTTCTCAATGAGAGCAAAGTGTTCTCTGATTGGACAAAGTGGGGATAGCCTTTCCACCCCATCCAAACAGAGAATGCCGTGCATTCATTGAAAAAATAAAGTGTTCCCTGAATGGTGCCTGCTCACCCCTAGAGAAGGGGGACTCAGTCCACTTTACCCCCATGGGTTGTTGGGCCTCTGGAGCCTAAGAAGGTGTTGCCTCCACCAACAGCAGGTGTCCACATCAAGCAGGCAGTGATGTGGACACCAAAATAAGGACCCCAGGAAGTAACAGATGACAAGAGATGGATTAGGCCAACAGTGTCACATGACCGATACTTCAGGTAAGCAAATTGGGCATTTGGATAGGCATTTTTTTTTCATACGAGCAATTAGTTTGAGAGGAGTGGGAGAGAGAGGTGGTGGGGAATTAATAATATCCTAAAGTTTGGCTTTAACCATGAAAAACAATGGTGCTGTATCAGTGACCGATAAGTCTACAGGATACAGCTCTGAAGAGTAGATGAGTATAGCAGCCTGAGGAAAGCTGGACTTAAAGCGGAGTTCCACCCTTTCCTTATGCTTATTAAAAGTCAGCAGCTACAAAAAGTGTAGCTGCTGACTTTTAATAAACAGACACTCACCTGTCTCCTGGTCCAGCGATGGAGCCGCATGGAGCCTCAGCCTCTCCCCCTCCCCTCCTGCTGTGGGCCCCCGGCCGTGGTTTCATGGCTGTGCGCACACTGCACATGCACGAGTGGTGCTGCTCTTTGTGATTGGTCGCAAAGTCTTCTAGGACCTGTCCTGTGTGCCAGAAGACTTCGGGAGGGAGGGGGAAGGAGACCTTCCACTTCCGATCGCCTAAGGCGACCGGGGCAGAAGTACCCCTAAAAATCTTTTATCCCCACCCCCTGCTCCCCAAAAGCTCTGTTTCAGCATCCGGAGCTGGGGAGGAGGACTTAAAGGGGAAGTTCCACTTTTGGGTGGAGCTCCGCTTTAAGCTGGTCATACACTTATCAAAATTAGCAGCAGGGACCAGCCAAAGTTTTTTCAAAGAGTATATCAGAAAAATGTTCTTGATCAGCGGTGGGTGCTGCTGTAGAATACAATGTTTCAGCAGGGCAGTCCTCCATCCACCTTTTTTGTGCTGGCTAAATGAAAAAAAAACTAAAGCTGGCCATAGATGTATCATTTTCTTTCCTGCAACCACTCAAAATGCCTCTCGCTGAGCTACTATGTTTTCCCAGTGGGGGGGTTGAGGATCGTTCCTTGCCAGGAGAACATAGTGATTATTGCTAGCGGCTATAACCACTGGCAATACTCACATCCTAAAAATCCGAAATGCTGTTGTATCCAAGTCGATCCATCGATTGTACAAAGAGCATGTCGGATTTTTAGGTCTGCCCATACATGGTTAGAATCTCGGCTGGTCCTTGTTGAACCAGCCAAGAATGGAACCGTCTATGGCTGGCTTACAGGGGAAGTCCACCGTAACACTAAAATTGCTACATCTACATACCTATATAGCCCTGTAAAGAAGAAATTAGTATACATACCTTTTTTGAAGCCGGTCCGGTCTCCACCGGTGGAAGCTCTGCAGAGTAGACAACTGTGAAATGAATGGGAAGTGACGTCACCCATACAATTACTATGGAGCTTCCATTGTCGGCTGCCTCCTCCATACCCACCTCCACAGCAAAGCCGCCACTGACAGCTCAGCATGGAACCAGACTGGACCAGCTTCAGAAAAGGTCTTAGACCGTGGATGTCTGTATATGTAAAGATTTGTGTTAGGATGGACTTCCCCTTTAACAGTGTATGGAGGGTTTAGGCTTTAAAAACTTTGGTGGCCCAAAAAATAATGTTGTACATTTTTTTAGACCCTTTGATGTCAGATCACCGAATGCCAGGAGCTGCAAACCAAGCTGATCCTGGACGATGTAAAAAAATGTTTCCAAAAAAACTTTAGCCCACAGAAATTTGCCCCTACTATAAAATGGTCACTTGGTGGTGTTTGTCCAACAAGCATAAAGGCTCCCAGCCCTCCTCAGGTTGTGGTTCAGTTAAATGCAGATGATGTAATGGTCTGGGGGGATCTAAACTTTACATCAGGACCTGTATAGGTTCCAATGGTCACTTTCCTCCATTCATTCCATATCATCTCACTGTTGTAGACTCTCTGTGTTCTCTTCTTTCTTTAAGCTGTCTGAAAAAGTTTTAGCATCAACCAAAGAGACAAAATTGTGCGCTTATAATTAGAAATCCGAACAAGCTCCACCACCGATCTCTTTAATGCTGACAAGTTGATACATTAGCCCCATAGTCTTTTGCTTTTATTTCTTCGAATATATCTAAAGATATAAAACATTTTCCCTACAACTTAATGCAATCTCTGCTATGAATTTTCATCAGCATAATAATGCCATTTAAAGCAAGATTTCAGCTGTAATGCAGGCAGGGTAAGAACAGAGATCCCGTAGCCGTAGGGGGTAGCTTTTTATTTGTATACATAGTCAGTGTTTTCGCTTTCATGTTATGCATTTTGTTTTGTATAATTCTCTTGAGATTTTTCTTACACTGGATATTTGGGTCATCCCGGAGTCTAGCTGCTTCATAGAATAGAAATATTGTACGTTTCTGAGAGGCCAAATATTCATTGAAAATTAAAGTGAACCTGTCAGCTATTTTAAACTTTTAAAAAGTCAAATCTAAGATCGGACATCAGAAATTGCCTCTCGTTATATTGATTAGCCAAAAAAAAAACTTTTCTCCCCTAAGAAACAAAATTCTGTTTGGTTACTAAGGACTTTAAGTTCCTTAAACTGGCCATAAGTTGTTAGATTTTCGTGCAAATGTGCGTACATGGATGTTCATAAAAGCATATGATATCTGATTTGCCACACTTTGCTATATCTCACATGTACTATACTAATTTTATACCCCAATTGTAAATGTACTTTATTGTTATTAGTATTATTATACAGGATTTATATAGAGCCGACAGTTTATGCAGCGCTTTACAACTTGAGGGTAGACAGTACATCTACAATACACTTTAATACAGTAGGGATCCGAGGGCCCTGCTCTTTAGAGCTTACAATCTAAGAGGGAGGGTCAAGAGATACAAGAGGTAATAACTGTGGGGATGTGCTGATGGAGAAAATAAATGTACACATAAGTGACCTCTTCAGCCAGCAACAGGCCAGCAAAGTTGCAGATATGTTTGGATTCTGGTCTGCCCGGCACTGAGGTGAAGACTACACCAGATCACACTCCCTCATAAATATTCCATCCATCTCCAATAGCGTCGTTCCCCACATCAGACCAACTGGTGCTAGACACCACATTTAAGGAGATGTTTATGTCACTGCATTCCTCCCTCCATAATGATATCACATCCATGTTTAACAAGTTCTCAATGGAGTTGCACTCAGTGGGAACAAGAGTTCGCCACATAGAAAGCCAAATGACTGAAACAGTGAATGATCTGATAGATGGCCATGATAGCTCACGGGATGAACAACAATGGATGAGGGCCAAAATGGCGGAGCTCGAGGACAGGTCCCGCCACAATAACGTTAAAATCAGGAGCATACCGGAAAACATTCTCCCCCCAGACCTAGATGCCTATGCCAGGAAGCTGATTGTAACACTCCCTCCTGATATTCCACATATTGAAACAACCGTTGATCGCATACACCGTCTCCCTAAGCCACCTCACTTACCAGAGGAGGTTCCCAGAAACATTTTGAAGAGAATACATTTTTATCAAATGAAAGACCAACTGCTGACAAAGACAAGGAAAAGTGGGTGAACTCCCGGCTCCTTACTCCAGATTACAAATTATGTGCAGATGTCTCTATAACTAAACCCCTAAACAATCACAAGATTCCCTATCAATGGGGATTTCCTACCAAGCTAATGATCGCCAAGAATGGAACAAAACATCATGTGTTCACACTAGATGAAGGCCTTCATCTGCTACACAAATGGGGAATCATCAATGACCCGCCGGCATGCTACAACGTAACCAAAGAGGGAAATATCCATCGCCAAATGCGAATTACTAAACCAGTGTTCTCTAATTTAATAAGTTAAGGCATTCTTCTAACTAAAATTGTCTACAAGTATCTTCCAGATCAATGCCCTGCTCATTGCAATATCTTTCCACAAACTCATACCCCGTTCTACCCAGCAGCACTTATACCACTCACTGCTGCTTGTTATCATTTGCTTTACTACCCTCTCCATACCTAATCTTCACCTAATCTGACTTATTGGTATTTCTATAAAGAGGGTATAAACCACTGAATAATAATATTGCTTAACTAACAGCTTCTCTTTCCTCCCCATCTACCCCAATTCTAACCAGAGCACATAGGAACCTCCAGGACGAATTAAACTCGGATACCTCCCTAAGGAATCCAAGACCTTTCGACCACTCCTATCTGACCCGAACTACACAACTAATTCATATCTACCAACTGTAAGTACCTGTAAAGATCCTCTCAACCAATTAATTGCATACCTCAAGATGCCAAAATATCTTTCACTCAAGGGTCTAAACCACCCAGCAAAATAAGCCTCTCTTTGGCTCACAGCAAAGGAAGTGCAAGGCGAAATTCTCTGCCTACAAGAAACCCACTTTAAACTAAACGAGGAACCTCAATTCACGAACAAGAACTTCCCAGATATATACAAGGCCTCAGGTCCACACAAAAAAATGGTGTACTTATAGCCTTCAAAAACACCATTTCCTTCACCTACCACAACTCACTAGTGGATCCTGATGGTAGATATCTAGCTACTGACTGTACCCCGGACAATTCCAGATATACTATTGCAAATCTTTATGCCCCAAACACAGGCCAGATCAGATTCTTAAGAAAGCTAGTGAAGAAAGTCAATAAAGGTCTGCCAAGGTCGTTTTATTATGTGCGGAGACTATATTATAGTCCCAGATAACTCAATGGACTCATCATCCAGGACAACCAGACATCACCCCCCGATGGGACCCTTCATAAGAGAAAATTATCTGTATGATGTGTGGAGGTGCCATCACACCACCGAACGTGACTTTTCCTTCTTCTCCCACCCACAGAACACATATACACGAATTGACTACTTTTTAGTAGACAAATAGACTTTACCTATATATTTGACACATCTATTTCTACAATTACATGGTCAGACCATGCACCAGTCACCATCACTATATACTCTTCATCATCCAGTCCCACAAAAAGAATATGGAGAGCCAACTCAACGATCCTCCAATCTCCATTATATTCAAAACCATAAAAGACAAGCTAGAAGAATTTTTTGAACTGAATAATGGAACCGTATCCGATGACTCCACACTCTGGAATTCTCACAAGGCATTTATCAGAGGAATTCTTATACAACTGAGTGCTAGAGAGAGGAGGAGGAGATCACAGCATCTAGATATCCTCATAAAAATCATCAAAGACACAGAAACCCAAAACCAATTAAACCCTAACCTTACCTTAAAAGACAAACTGGTACACATTAGACAGGAATTAAAGTCACTCCTATTGGATTCCTTAAAAAAAAAAAAACAGAAAAAACCCAAAGCTAATTACTATGCCACAGGAAATAAAGCAGGGAAATACATAGCCCTCAAAATCAAAGGCTACATAACAAAACCAAAATACCATATCTCTTCCACCCAGCCTCCAAAAAGAAACTCTTAGTCCCACAAGCTATAGCTGACGCATTAAGCTACTACTACAATACCCTTTATAACTTAAAGGAAGATTCAACAACCACCCAATCCTCCCTAATCGAGATTGAATCCTTCCTTCAGGAAAGTAACCTTCCCAAACTCCAACCAGAATAACTAGCTAGTCTTAATGCACCATTTTTGACTCAAGAGATCTTAGAGGTAATAAAATCCTTACTCCCTAATAGGGATGGGGTTCGTGTTCAGATTGAAAGTAAGTTCGACCCGAACATCCCCTGTTCGCTAGTTCGGGTTTTCCCGAACATTATGGGGCATTTGCGGCAACTTCGCACGTTCCATAATGTTTTAAAATGGCGGCGGAATACCGCCCGCTGATTGGTCAAAGCATGCACATGACCTGCATGCTTTGGCCAATCAGCGAGCGGCCTGCTGTGAGAGCTTTGATTGGCTAAAGGCAGGATGCCTTTAGCCAATCACTGCACGGCAGTCTCAATCCACGCCCTACACTATATAAAGCCGCTCTTACAGCGGCTCTATGATAGTGTGTGTCGGTGCTGCTTGTAGTTAGAGAGCGTAGGTTCCTGTATCAGGCAGTTTTGATAGCTAGCTTAAACAAAAAATGTAAAAAACAGACAATCATCACAGAAAATAGATAGCTAACTAGATAGATAGTTAGATATCTAAAATATATCTATCAGTTAGAGCAGACAGGTTAGTGTAGGGAGGAAAAAAAAAAAAAATATATATATATATATACACAGTCTAATATATATATGTTCGTCGTGGCTGTGTGTGATAGTATCTCGGCGACATTCTCGCCGAAATATATCACATCCCGCACCTAACTCTGACGGCACGTCACTAACCGATTTCCGTAGGACGGAAATCGGTTAGTTTCGAGAGTGTCGTCCGGC
>BLSH010403222.1:1152801-1182124 GCA_018402905.1 Glandirana rugosa | reverse complement strand
CTGATATATATATATATATATATATATATATATATATATATATATATATAAATATACAGCTCTATATAGCTGTCCAACAAGAGTAACTGCAAGGGGTTAGAGTGTTCTGGTACCGCCAACACACAAGGCCCAATTTTTGGCCACCTGTATAGGGGCTTTCGTCACAATTTGTAAACTAATCAACAACTTCAGGCCCAGTTCATCCATCCAACAAGTGTAACTGCAAGGGGTTACAGTGCTCTGGCCACCTGTTTGGAGGCTTTCGTCACAATTTGTAAACTAATTGACAACTTCAGGCCCAGTTCCTCCGTCCAACAAGTGTAACTGCAAGGGGTTACAGTGTTCTGGCACCGCCAACACACAAGGCCCAATTTTTGGCCACCTGTTTGGGGGCTTTCATCACAATTTGAAAATGAATTGGCAACTTCAGGCCCAGTTCCTCCGTCCAACAAGAGTAACTACAAGGGGTTACAGTGTTCTGGCACCGCCAACACACAAGGCCCAATATTTGGCCACCTGTTTGACTGGTGGCTTTCGTCACAATTTGTAAACTAATTGACAACTTCAGGCCCACTTCCTCCGTCCAACAAGAGTAATTCCAAGGGGTTACAGTGTTCTGGAACCTCCAGCACCCAAGGGCCAATTTTTGGCCACCTCTTTGACTGGGGGATTTTATCACAATTTTAATTTACAACAGCATGGCCCGCGCAAAAACTTAAAAAAAAATGACGTGCGTCTCCCCCCAAAATCCAAACCAGGTCCTTCAGGTCTGGTATGGTATTTAAGGGAAACCCTGTGCCAAAATTTGAAAAAAAAATGACGTGCGGTTCCCCCCAAAATCCAATCCAGGCCCTTCAGGTCTGGTATGGAATGTAAGGGGAACCCCGCACCAAAATTTTTTAAAAAATGACGTGGGGTCCCCCCCAAAATCCAAACCAGGCCCTTCAGGTCTGGTATGGATTTTAAGGGGAACCCCACCCCAAATGAAAAAAAATGGCGTGGGTCCCCCCCCAATCCAAACCAGACCCTTATCCGAGCACACAGACCTGGCATGGTAAGAGGGGGTAGGGACGAGTGAGTGCCCCCCCAACCATACCAGGCCACATGCCCTCAACATGGGGAGGATGCTTTGAGGTCCCCCCAAAGCACCTTGTCCCCATGTTGATTGGGAGAAGGGCCTCATCCCCACAACCCTGGCCGATGGTTGTGGGGGTCTGCGGGCAGGGGGCTTATCAGAATCTGGAAGCCCCCTTTAATAAGGGGGCCCCCAGATCCCGACCCCCCCCATTCACCAAAAAAGGAGTGTAGTGTAAAAAAAAAATTAGGCAGTTTTTGACAAGTCCATTATTTTGTATTATAGCTCTTTCTTCCTCCATCTTCTCCTGGCCCGCTCCTTCTTCTGGTCTTCTTCTTCTCCTTCTTCTTTTAGTCTTCTTGCTTTCTCTCTACGTCTTCAATCTTCTTTCTTCTTTCCTCGCCGCTGCTCTCTTCCCTGCTGCAGTCCGACCCCTGCGCGTCTTGCCGAATGGGCGGTCTGCACGATGAGAGTACTTTTATAAGAAGGGGGGGCCACCCGTGACTTAAATGAGTGACCCGCCCCCCTCTGACATCACATGACGTCAGAAGGGGGCGAGTTCACTCAGTTACGTCACTGGGTGGCCCCGCCCCTTCTTATAAAAGTATTGTCATTCGGCAAGACGCGCAGGGGCCGGCTGCAGCAGGGAAGAGAGCAGCGGTGGGGAAAGAATAAAGAAGATGAAGATTGAAGATTGAAGACGTAGAGAGGAAGCAAGAAGACTAAAAGAAGAAGACCAGAAGAAGGAGTGGGCCAGGAGAAGATGGAGGAAGAAAGAAGAAAAGAGCAATAATACAAAATAAAGGACTTGTCAAAAACTGCCTAATGTTTTTTTTTTTACACTACACTCCTTTTTTGGTGAACAGGTAGGGGTACAATGTACCCCAAACCTGTTCACATGGGGGGGTTGGGATCTGGGGGCCCCCTTATTAAAGGGGGCTTCCAGATTCTGATAAGCCTCCTACCCGCAGACCCCCACAAGCACCGGCCAGGCTTATGGGGAAGAGGCTCTTGTCCCCATCAACATGGGGACAAGTTGCTTTGACGTGGGGGGGGGCAGAGCCCAAAGCACCCATACTCCCCATGTTGAGGGCATGTAGCCTGGTACGGTTCAGGAGGGGGGGTGCTCGCTCGTCCCCCCCATCCTAGCCGGCCAGGGCTGCATGCTCGGATAAGGGTCTGGTTTGTATTTTAGGGGGACCCCCACCCAAAGAGCCTGGTTTGGACTTGGGAGGGCGACCCCATGCACTTTTTCCAGCGATTATTTGTATATTGCTGGGAACCAGCAATACATTACAGCCGCAATTTTAAATGACAATTTTTCCTATGGAAATGTCATTTTGCTCTGGCTATGTTCTACACCTCACAGAGATGCGCCCTTTTACACACAGACTAAGGACACCCCCCAGGCACAATATTTAAAGGAATTTTTCTTTCTTTTTTTCCCTATTTTTTCCCATATTGATTTAAAAACTTATTTTTTCATTGATACATGTCCCCTAGGGCAGGACCCGGGTCCCCATACACTTTTTAGGGCAATAGCATTGCATATAAGCCTTTAAAATTAGCACTTTTGATTTTTCATGTTCGGGTCCCATAGACTTTAATGGTGTTCCGGTGTTCGCCCTGAACTTTCTGTCTGTCCGCATGTTCTGGTGTGAACCGAACCGGGGGGGTGTTCAGCTCATCCCTACTCCCTAACAAATCCCCTGGTCCAGACAGACTAACAGGAGAATATTATAAGCAATTGAATCTATTTTGGCCCCCTTCCTGACTCACGTCTGCAATGATGCTGCCTCGTCCTCCTCTCTACCACCAGGAATGTTAAAAGCACTTATTATCACCCTACCGAAGCCAGGGAAGGACCCCACCTCTCCACAACATTTTAGGCTTATTTCTCTCCTCAACATTGACACAAAAATTTACGCAAAATGAATAGCTGCCAGACTAGTAGACATCATGCCCTCATTGATACACAGAGATCAATCTGGTTTCACTAAAGGACGACAGTCTCATGATGTTACACGCTAAACATCATTCATAGCGCCGACTCCACCGGGACAACTTCTCTGCTCCTCTCTTTGGACGCAAGAAGGCGTTCGATAGAGTACACTGGTCATACCTACAAAATACCCTAGTAAAATCTGGTTTTTATTATCAGCCATTCTATTTATCTACTCAGCACCCTCTGCCCAAGTCTATTCTTCCGAAATGCTCTCTAAGCCTTTCACTATCAGTAATGGGACCAGACAGGGCAGTCCCCTATCTCCCCTCATATTTAATTTACTCATGGAACCTTTATCAGAACACATCCTATCAAATTGAAACATCTCTGGCCTCCACATTGGCAAAACAGAACACATAATTAATTTATTTGCGGACAATGTAATTCTGGTCATCACAAACCCATTCACCTCCCTGGCTTCGGTACAATCTGTGTTATAGAGATTCAGCAACATTTCGTACTATAAAGTTAATGCAAGTAAGTCTTCAATACTGAACATAGGCATAGATGGTACAACCAGCAATCTTTTATGCAACAGCGACCCATTTTCTTGGGCAGATAAAGGTATCACATACCTGGGCATTACCCTAACCAAATCCACCAAAACACTATTCACAAGTAATTATATAGAAGCCAGAAATATGCTTCTCCAAGAAACAACTAGATTATCCAAATCTGAATTCTCCTGGTCGGGGCGCCTGGCTGCTTTTAAGATGATGGTTTTACTATTATATTTATTTCATACTGTACCTATTCCACTACCTTACACTTATCTCAAATCCCTTCAGTCCATTATTCATCAATATGTTTGGCAGGGGAAGAAACCTAGGTGCTCTCATTAAAAACTAATACAAATCAGGACAGCTGGAGGTACAGCTTACTGACATAAAAGATTATCATTTAGCCACCATATTATCACAACTGAAAGAATGGATGGGACCCAAACCTATTACCATTTGGGGGGACATGGAAGCCGACATGATTACAGATGGCAACCTTAAATTATGGGTATTCAGCATAATTGCCAAACCTACATATATCAATCACTATTCTCCAACTATTCAAGCCACAGTCAAAGCATGGAAACAGAGGCATAACTAGAGCCTTCAGGGCCCCGGTGCAAGAAATTATGAAGGGCCCCCCCCGACTCCTGGCCAGGGCCATTCCCTCTTCTTGCTGATCCGGGGACTCTTTACTCCCATCACGGGTCCCTTTATTATGGTCCCGCAGCGGGACCCTTTCACAAGTTCTACAGTGGGCCCCTTTTCTGCCGTCTTTGGGCCTTTATCAACATTAAACCTCATTTGCCGCATAGTCGCTAAATTAGTGCATTGAGGTCTACTTGTAAGTTGGAGACACCCTGTAAGGACGTTATTCCACTGCATAGCTTGGTGCCATCTGCAAGCACTGAAATTGTACTTTTAATCCTAGACCCTATATCATTTATAAATATATTGAAAAGTAAGGGTCCCAACACTGAACCTTGGGGTACACCAGTGCCTGACCTCACAAATGCGCTTCTGGAAGAATGGTCGAACATTCCCGTAGACACTCCTAAACCTTGTGGACAGCCTTCCCAGAAGAGTTGAAGCTGTTATAGCTGCAAAGGGTGGGTCAACTCAATATTGAACCCTATGGACTAAGACTGGGGTGCCATTAAAGGTCATGTATGTGTAAAGTCAGGCGCCCCAATACTTTTGGTAATATAGTGTATAAAGTGCTGGGTAAATTATTGGTGCTATATAAATGCCAGTATTAAGTAAATGGAGCTGAAAAACACAAATGGTTAGGGAGAACACATGGGTAGATATTCCAACAGTCAGATCGGTGACTCACTATATAATAGGGCCAAGATCAGATGACAGCCCAAGAAGGTAAAGGTAAAGGTCCCTGGGCTCTCATCTGATCCGGGCCTGTACTATCTGGTGGGTTACTGAACTTACAGTTGGAGTATGCAAGACAACAGAATCCTGTGCTAATGCATCTTACTAGGTTGCACTTGTAATTGCTTATTACTTATGGATAGACTTACCCTGTAATGTACAAATTCTCTTCCTTATAACAAAGGGAGCCTTGTCTTTTTAGATCCCCAGTTGAATGGCATATGAGTCAAGAAGGCCAGAAATCAGCTTATTGTAGGTGTATTTTTCTCCTATACATGGAGCACAGTTCTTTTTTTTTTTTTTTACCCGTTCAAATTGCCAGTTGAAATGATTGCAATTAATCTACCTTATTCTTTTGTCATTTGGCTCTTGTTCTGTTTTTAATACGAAGCCAATGTCGGTGTGCAATGAAACAATATTTGCTGTTTTGCATGCATTTAAATAAGCTTGGCATTCAGAGAGCTGCAAATTTTTATAATTAATTGCTAATTGGGATTAATTTGCACAGACCACTCATGCTGCTAATATTTTTAGCAAACCACTTTATCATCTGTTAGACTGGGCTGTCATCTGTCATTATCTTAAACCAGCTCCAGTTCCACAACATATTTGTCTAAATATAAATCATTATTGCTCGGTTGGAAAATAATATAATAATCCTTGCTGAAACTGCGTCCTATTATTTTTTTTTGGGAATATATAACCGAAGAACGAATTACTTTTGTAAGAAAAAAGGCTAATAAATAAATAAAAAAATCTGAATAAATGTATAACATTTATTATGTAATGTATTTAAATTAAAACCCTATTTTATTTTCTCTTACCTTTCTTGGTTTCACTTTTTTCCTGGTGTCAGATACAGTATGTTTCAGGATTACACAGTTGGGCTATAAATGTCTAAGATTTTTTACAGTGTCTGCACAGAATATTGTCATTTTAATTTATCTTTTAATTTAGAGGATTTTTTTAATAGATAAGTAAGAAAATCATGAGAATTGGTACATTATGATAACATTAGTTCATTCTATT
This sequence comes from Glandirana rugosa, assembly GCA_018402905.1. Lineage (NCBI taxonomy): Eukaryota > Metazoa > Chordata > Amphibia > Anura > Ranidae > Glandirana > Glandirana rugosa. The sequence goes on along the minus strand of BLSH010403222.1, from coordinate 1,176,132 downwards.
TTCTTATCACAAAATTTCATTTAAATTTTTTAAAGGATGCTTTTTTATTCTTTGTGATCATAAGTTAAATATCTGGAGAATTAAAGTATATGTCATCTAAAATGTTCATTTTTTAAAAAAAGAACTTGGCAAGGCATAGACGGTCTATTGGGTTTTCATTGTGGCTCTGTTAGAAAGATTACCCTTCCCTTACCACTGGTGACAATGGTTTCACTCAACGGGAAATTAAGGAAAAATCCAGAGCTGTAACTACATGCTACAAATTCATAACAAACTCTTGCTTAATAAAATGATTCTTAGTTGGCCTTAAATACAATCTACTGTAAATTAGCCAACTGTGTCAAAGTGATCCCTCTCTGGCCAGTATACATTTTAATATCTTAGATATTTTAATATGTTTTCACACAAGAGTCACACAACTTTCACTCAGGATTCACACATTTTAGGGTCCCGTGCCAAACGACTGTTCTGCTGATTAGTGAACAAAGGAGGTGCCATTCAGAAGACACTTTGCATTTTTTAACCGGTTCCCGACCGACTTGCGTATATTTACTGCTGCAGAGTGGTGCTGTAGTGGGAATCACCGTTTATAAACGTGCCCGCCGCATTCTGCAGGAGTATGCCCGTGGCTCGGGCGGACCCGATGTCTGTCGGCGTGCCGCGTTTGCTTAGGAGAGGAGAAACATGGGGAGTTGCCGATGTAAACACGACGGTTCCCCGTTCTGTCAGTGGGGACATAAGAGATCTACTGTCACCGGGATCAGTTATATTTCTTATGCCCCTGACAGCCCAGCCCCCTCACAGTTAGAACACGCCCAGGGAACACAGTTAACCCCTAGAGAGCCCCCCCCCCCAGGTTAACCCCTTCACTGTCAATGACATTTATACAGTAATTAGTGGATATTTACATAAATATGTATTTACATTACAATGTATAAATATTATTGGTTCCAAAAAAGTGTCAAAAATGTCCGACATGTCCACCCCAATATCAAAGTCCCGATAAAAAATCGCAGATCGTCGCCATTACCAGTAAAAAAAATTAAAATTGTAAAAACGCCAGACAGGGCTGGTGCAAGGATTTTTGACACCCTAGGCAAAACCTTATTTTGCTACCCCCATTGGCTCCACCCCTGACTCCACCCCCTTTCCCCTGCCCAGCCTGATCATCGCCAATCAAATGCAGCCTGATCAGCGCCAATTAAATGCAGCCTCACCCGTGCCCATCAATATAGCTTCACCAGCGCCAATCAATACAGCCTCACCTGTGCCCATCAAATACAGCTTCCCAAGCGCCAATCAATATAGCTTCACCTGCGCCAATCAATACAGACTCACCTGTACCCATCAAATACAGCTTCACCTGTGCCCATTAAATACAGCTTCACCTGTGCCCATCAAATAAAGCCTCACCAGCTCCCATCAAATACAGCTTCACCAGCGCCAATCAATATAGCTTCACCTGCGCCAATCAATACAGGCTCACCTATACCCATCAAATACAGCTGCACCTTTGCCCAATCAATACAGCCTCACCTGTGCCCATCAAATACAGCTTCACCAGCGCCAATCAATATAGCTTCACCAGCGCCAATCAATACAGCCTCACCTGTGCCCATCTAATACAGCTTCACCAGCGCCAATCAATACAGCCTCACCTGTGCCCATCAAATACAGCTTCACCAGCGCTAATCAATACAGCCTCACCTGTGCCCATCAAATACAGCTTCACCAGCACCAATTATTATAGCTTCACCTGATTAACAGTGTAGATATCCCTTTAACACAAGCCGGTTATCGCTTCTCCTCTCTGCTGTCCGCCAACACGATCACAGGAGGACTTCATATGACGCCCTCCCAGAACCGGCTAGTCACACTGTAGCAATCGTTAGGCTATAGCGTAGTCAGCAAATGGTTAAAGGCTCAAGGATTCCATGCATGAAGGTAAAAATGCGGCAGTGCCCCTAGCCCCCCTTAAACTTACCTGCACCTCACCCAGCTATGTGCACAAGAGCATTGTTTCCCCCAGGTCTCTCCCTCCTCATTGGCTGAGACAGTAGCATTAGCCATTGCTCCACAGCCAGTGAGCCAATGATGAGTGAGTGAGAGTGGGGCCAAGTCACACTCCCTGTGTGAATGGACACATGGAGCAGTGGCTCAGGAGCGAGTCTGCTTGAGAGACCCCATAGGAAGCTGCATTCTATAGGGGCACTAAGCAGGAAGGAGGGGCATTGAGCACCAGCAGGGGACCCAAGAAGAGGAGGATTCGGGCTGCTCTGTGCAAAATCGTTGCACACAGCAGGTAAGTATAACATGTTTGAACTTAAAAAAAAACCCCAAAAAACAAACCTTTAATATCACTTTAAGTAGAGCTGCAATAATACTTGGGCCAGATTAGCAATTCACTGCTTTATTTCAATTGCTTCCTCAGTTTGCTCTTTAAAAATTATATAATATTTGGCGATGAAGAGTGTGGGCTGTAAGATGATATTTGGAAAGATAAAGTTGGTGCCAGAGGTACAAAGTATGAAGACAGTTAGTATAGGAGTAGTCATAATATACTGTGGCTTTAATTATCCCGGCAGATGGACGAAGGTGTAAAACCTGATATGAAAGATGCACAAATATGTCAAGCGAACACCTGTTCCTGGATACAGAGGGGTTTAAAGGGATGAATAATATATATGTAGTGGTTTAATGGATGCAGCATTTTATGTCAGTCATGACAAGTTTGCTAAAACTATTTGTTGGCAATGGCAAAATCTTCTACCTTCTTTTTTTTAGGAGTTCAGAGAACAAAGAAACCAACCAGCCAACACTTAAAGCTCAACTCCAGACACACTATCTGCAGATGGACTTGGAATGTATTGTGGTTTTGTACAATTTGTTTTAATGAGTAGAACAAAAATATTTTTTTTAAAAAACCATATACATTTATTTGGTCTGTTTAATATAAAATATTGAATGTAGAATGTAATGCCCTTCTAGTTAGACTTCTAGGCAAATTAAATGTTTGTCTTCTGCTGTAATTACAAGAGCTGCAATTGTTTGGCCTGGTCTGTTTGATTACTTCCCCCTGCTTCTGGAAGATGTTTCTAGAATTCAGGGAGGGAGAATTCAAATGTCCAGCCTGAATATTGAGCAGGACCTAGACAAACCCTGGGGAGGTGTACCCAGACAGTGGCTGGGCTGCTGTTAAATAATCTTGATCCCTGAGGCCCATAGAGTCTATAAAACACTTACCATGGATTATTTATTTAATGTACTGTTTGGCATTATGACACCTTTTCCCAGTTCTATTGCTGGAATTTATACTCAATAAACCTGAACTATGTTTTTATTACTGGCTTTCTGGCGCTTCATCTAAAGTCCCAATGGGAAAAACTCTGCATTTGTATGTACAATAGGGGCGCCTCGCACTACCAACCATATCTTGTTTCTTGAGGAATTTATTTTTCCCTCCTGAGGAAATGGATAGGTGAGCTGAGAAGAGGTAGGCTGCTTGCCCCTGGCGCCCCTTGGACTGCATGCTGGATTTCTTCGCAAAAGGCTGTACCTTTAGACTGGCCTTGTTCCAGGATTCTGTGAGTGGAGCCTTCTTTTTGGTGCTGCACTTTTAACCACTTGCCGATTACCTTCCGCAGGTATGGAAAAAAGAAAGATGGACGGCCGCACTCCAAATATACGCCTTTATTTCTTCTTTCTTTTTTCATACTATAAATCTATGACTAAGCGCCAATGACGGCGTGAAATGCGTCAGTTGCTTTGATTGTCTGTACTTCATGCAACCATAGATTTTGATCGATTTTTCCAAAAATAAAAGCATATATTTGTAGTGTGGCCATCCACCTTTCTTTTTTCCTGACCAGTATGCTGAGCTTGCACCCTTCATTCTGCCCACAAGGTGCTATCACCTGGAGTGGAACATTGTTTGTTTCTCTACAGTGACCTTCCACAGGTATACTGCAGCAAGGCGGCTCGGCTGCGCAAACCAATGTACCTATACGTCAGTCCGTGCATGAGATAGTGTGGGCACGTGCCCTCGCTACACACCGGAGGAGCACGCACATGGGTCCGGCGGACTCAGTGTGGTACAGAGAGGCCAGAACGGGGATTTGCCTATGTAAACAAGGCAGATCCCCGTTCTGACAGGGGAAACATGGAGATCTGCTGTCCCTGGTGCTCAGGAACAGCGATCTCTGTGTTGCCCCAGCAAGCCCATCCCCCACACAATTAGAATATATCCAGGGAAAACAGTTAACCCTTTGATCCCCCCCCCTAGTGTTAACCCCTTCCCTGCCAGTGTAATTTATACATTGATCAGTGCATTTTTTAGCACTGATCACTGTGTTGGTGTCACTGGTCCCCAAAAAGTGTCACTTAGGGTCAGATTTGTCCTCCGCAATGTCGCAGTCATGCTAAAAATCACAGATCACCACCATTGCCAGTAAAAACAATAACAAAAAATGTAAAGTCCCTAGATCTATCCCCTATGTTGTAGACGCTATAAGTTTTGCGCAAACCAATCAATGTACGCTTATTGGGATTTTTTGACCAAAGATATGTAGAAAAATACATATTGGCATAAACTGGTGAAGACATTTGATTTTTTACATTTTTTTTTGGATGTGTATTATAGCAAAAAGTAAAAAAAATGTTTTTTTTCCCTGAAAATTGTCTGTTGAGGTGATCAAATACCACCAAAAGAAAGCTCTGTTTTAAGGGAAAAAAAAGACATCAATTTTGTTTGGGTACAACGTCGCACGATTGCGCGATTGTCAGTTAAATCGACGCAGTGTCATATCGCTAAAAATGGTCTGGTCATTAAGATGGTAAATCCTTCCCAGGGATGAAGTGGTTAAGCTACTTCATGGTCACCCAACTATCTCATGGTCTCCAGCTGTGAGCGAAAAAACGAGTTGTTTAGACACATGCAATTTGTTTCTGTCCGAATATAAATTCGGACAAATTTTCGGTTATTTGGAGAATCAAATGTATCCGAATCTCCGAATGAAATAATAACAAATTTCAATAAAATGTGTTTAACTTCATTTCGTATATCAGTTTTCTAACAAGTTCCAAATTTTCAGAACTTCGGGGCCTTCCAGATTCCGATAAGCCCCCTGCCCTCAGACCCCCACAACCACCACCCAGGGATGTGGGGAAGAGGTCCTTGTCCCCATCAACAAGGTGCTTTGGGGTGGGGGATGGCAGAGCTCCCCTGCCCCAAAGCACCCCCCACATGTTGAGGGCATGTAGCCTGGTATGGTTCGGGGGGGGGGGGGCGCTTGCTCGTCCCCTCCCTCTCCTGGCCTGCTGGGTTGCATGCTCAAATAGGAGTCTGGTATGGATTTTGTGGGGGACCCCACGCTGCCTTTTCTATTATGGCGTGGGGGAGAGGAACCCCCCTGTTTTTTTCTGACTTTTCTAATGCCGGCATTCTTTTGTTTACATTTCAGCTGATGAGTCATTGGTTGTTAAGGACAAAGTGGCCGGCTTCTCAGCCTGCTCCTTAACAACCAGCTATTCTTCACACAGAATTAGAATTGGTTGATAATTTTTTGACCGATCCAAATTAGAATCGTTCCAAAAATTTGTAATTCATTAGAAAATTAATAAACAAAATTTAATGAAACAAAATCAATTCTGAAATGAATCAAATCAACATACCAAAATTAGTAAAATAACAAATCTCTCTGGAACAAAACAAAACCATTTTTTCTGTTCTGCACATGTCCAGTGTTGTTGCTGTTTAGAGAGAGAAAGAGTTGTCCTCTGCAGAATTCTGCTCTAACATTTTGGAGTGTTCTACACCAGTGGTTCTCAACCCTGTCCTCAAGTACCCCCAACAGGCCATGTTTTGGGGAATTTCTCTTTCTCTCTAAAATAGCTGTCCAAAATACCAAGCCATTGACTCTGATTTAAAGCATCTGTGCAAGATAAAGGAAAACCTGAAAACATGGCCTGTTGGGGTACTTGAGGACAGGGTTGAGAACCACTGTTATACATAGGGTTGCCACCTCGTCCCTATATCCCTATAAACCCGAACACATATTAGTTACGCAGGTTCTCGGGGGGGGGGCGTGGCCGAGCAGCAGATGTGATTGGTCGTACTTTTCAGAGCTCCGGACCGCGCCAAAATCCCTTGTGATCCTGTTCAGCATCCACCACAAATCATGCGGCCAAAAACACCCACATTGGCTCGCCAACAGGGTAGGCATATAGCCATGGTCAAAATCGGGCCGAATTTACAAGATACGCCCGTGGAGCGGCTCGCTCGCTTCCCCAACAGGGCGGATCTAGATGGCGCCCGGAACATGCAGGGGCGTCCGCACTCTCCTTTGGCAGACAGCCAGCAATGGACAGAGAAGGAGGAAGACTGGATCGACCCTACAGATCCCCTGGCGAACCTGCCGCCATCTCCAACAGCAGACCCAGGGGAAGGGGGATCTAGAGCACAGTTAGGAGAGCCGTCCCTGTCCCAGATTATGGACACTATTAAGAGCTGCCATACATTCCTGACTCAGCAATTAGAGACTATATGGGTTGATTTTGCTTTATTAAAGGATGATGTGCATAAAATCAGGCATCGGGTTAACAACGCATCAGCTACCTGCAAGATGATTTAAACCCACTGAGGGTAACGGTCTGCGATTTGGCGGCAGACTACAAGGCCCAGGAGGCCAAACTGGGGGACACAGAAGAACACCTCCGCCCGAATAACCTCAGACTTCTGGGGTTCCCGGAGGGCACGGAGGGTAAACACCCTGAAGATTTTCTGCTCTCCTGGCTCAAACACGCTCTGGGGGACGACTCCTTCTCCCACCTTTTCACTATAGAGTGAGCCCTTAGGGTTCAGCTGAGGACTCCCCTCCTGGGCACTATCCTAGGCCCCTTCTGGCGCGCTTCTTATTCTGTACAGATAAGGAAACAATACTACGCAAAGCCCGCAATCATGGGCGTCCGCAGAACTTTTTTCAGGGGGGGGGGCATCATTTTAAGTTCACCCATGCTCAGCCCCTTTTGACAATGTAATGAATGGGAGGGGCTTAGCCGCGACTCGCAATTACTTATTTTTAAGGGGGAAATCGCAGACTTTATTCCAGGCATGTGCTATGTACAGGGTGCAGATTCCAGGCGTGTGCTATGTACAGGGTGCAGATTCCAGGTGTGTGCTATGTACAGGGTGCAGATTCCAGGCGTGTGCTATGTACAGGGTGCAGATTCCAGGCGTGTGCTATGCCAGTATGCATACCCAATCCCCCCCACAGAGCTCTCTTCCCCCCACAGAAGATACTGTCGACCACCCCCTCCTCCTCAAAAAACTTTACTCCCTCGATCTTCGTGACTGTGCTCTTCAGTGGCTCTCGTCCTACCTATCCCATCGCACTTTCAGCGTAACCTACAATTCTACCTCCTCCTCTCCTCTGTTGGGGTCCCCCAAGGTTCCGTTCTTGGACCCCTCTTATTTTCAATATACACCTCTTCCCTGGGTCGGCTGATAGCCTCCCACGGCTTTCAATATCATTTCTACGCTGACAATACCCAAATCTACCTCTCTACCCCCCAACTCACCCCATCAGTCTCCTCACACATCACTAGCTTATTAACAGACATATCTGCCTGGATGCCCCACCACTTTCTTAAACTCAACTTGTCCAAAACTGAACTCATAATATTTCCTCCCCCACGTTCCAGTACCCCCGACTTCCCTGTCAAGAGCAATGGCACAACCATCCACCCATCCCCACATGTCAGGGTGCTTGGTGTTATCCTGGACTCTGAACTCTCCTTTTGGCCCCACATCCAATCACTTTCTAAGGCTTGCCGTCTCAATCTCCGCAACATCTCTAAAATATGTCCTTTCCTAACCAATGAAACCACAAAGCTCCTGATTCACTCCCTGGTCATCTCTCATCTCGACTACTGCAACTCCCTCCTCATTGGTCTACCTTTAAATAGACTATCCCCCCTCCAGTCCATCATGAATGCCGCTGCCAGACTCATCCACCTTACAAACCGCTCAACGTCTGCCACCCCCCTCTGCCAATCCCTCCATTGGCTACCACTCGCCCAACGAATTAAATTTAAAATACTAACAATCAGCTACAAAGTCATCCACAACTCTGCTCCCAGCTACATCACCAACCATGTCTCAAAATACCAACCTAACCGTCCTCTTCGCTCCTCCCAAGACCTCCTGCTCTCCAGCTCCCTCATCACCTCCTCTCATACTCGCCTCCAAGACTTCTCCCGAGCCTCTCCCATCCTCTGGAACTCCCTACCCCAATCGGTCAGAATGTCCCCAAATCTATCCACCTTCAAGCAATCCCTGAAAACTTTTCTCTTCAGGGAAGCCTATCCTGCCACCACCTAATAACTACACTCCTTTTTTCTCAATCAGCTCATCCCCCGCAGTTTACTGCCCTTTTGTATCATTTAACCCTCCCTCCTAGATTGTAAGCTCTAACGAGCAGGGTCCTCTGATTCCTCCTGTATTGAATTGTATTGTAATTGTAATGTCTGCCCTAATATTGTAAAGCGCTGCGCAAACTGTCGGCGCTATATAAATCCTGTATAATAATAATAATAATAACTCACAGTGGCAGGTCAGGCTCCTGTTGATACACGCTGCAGGCTTGAGTGGCTGTGGATAACCCACCTTGCCCCCTCCTCTGTCTGTATATGCAAAGCTGGGGGAGCAGGAAGGGTTTTTGTGTGTGCTGACTCCAGATGCTAGACTGCCGGCTGCCATCCACAGTGTAATCTACCTTCCTGTGCCGGGTGCTAGTACATGGAGAGTGTTCCAGCGCCCAGCACCTGCTCACACTCTGTGCGCTGCACTCGGGTGATTAGGGTGTGCGTGCCTGGGCACAACCGTGCACACACCTATGGTGGACACCTTGCGATCCCTGATTCCAGGGGGGGGCACTTGCCCCCCCTTGCCCCTACCTGCGGACGCCCATGCCCGCAATATTCCTGAACTGATGCATGAAAAACATCTTATCAGCATCTTTCCAGATTTTTATGCTACTACACAGAAACAACACTCGGCTTTTCAAGGAGTGAAACAATGCCTGTGGGAGTGCAACTTGCCCTATAGTATGTTGTACCCGGCCAGGCTGAAAGTGGTGTACAAGGGTAAGGTGCATTTCTTCACATCCCCTAAGGAGGCTGACAGATGGCTGGAATCCTCGGTGGGCATCTGATTTGGAATACGGTGAGGATACTATACCAGAAGATAAGGACACTGCGAAAACATGTTTTCCCCATTATTAAATCACTAAATAATGGTGGATGCACACACTGTAAACTATCTGGTGCCAGCTGTCCCCAGAGGGTTGACGGATATTCCTATAAATGAGTACTATGGCACCTAATACTAGAACTCTTGACATCTTTTCCTGGAACGTGAGATGCCTCAATTCAAGAATTAAGAGGGCACTTGTGATTAAATACATACAAACCTATAAGCCACAGATAATTATGTTACAGGAGACCCATTTAACGGGAACCAAAACGCTGGCACTTTAACTTGCACATATAGGGCATGCATACCATTCTATGTACTCAAACTATGCTAGGGGGGTATCGGTGTTGGTGGCTAAGACGCCTAAAAATATTGTAACGGATCCATTTGGTAGATTTGTGGTGGTAACTTTGCTTATAGATAATTTGCCTCATACCTTTGTGGCCATATATATCCCACCCCCGTTTACTCTAACAACCTGGGAGGGAATATTGACAAAGGCACTGATGGTTGCGGAGGGCCAAATTGTACTTACTGGGGATTTGGACATGGTACTGTCCCCAGATTTTAACAGATTTCAGGCACCCTCTAGGTGTAATGCTCCATTGGGGCATCTCTGTCATAGCACAGCCTGGTGGAGGCATGGAGGTGGAAGCACCCGGGGGCCAGAGTGTACTCGTGCTTCTCCTCCACGTACAACACTCTGTCACAGCTGGATATGTGTTGTGTGTCTAGGGAAGTCCTGCCCAGGGTGGTTGCTATCCGCTACCTCCCGAGGGCGATCTCGGACAACTCCCCCTTGATGCTGACACTGTCCTTGGGACAGACATGTGGGTATAACCTGTGGAGACTGAGCCCCATGTGGCTGAAGGAGGAGTATTTTGGGAACCTGGTGGCTACTGCTATAAAACAATTTTGGTTAGAAAACGATGGGGAGGTTCCATTGCATGTCACCTGGGATGCGTTCAAAGCTGCTATGCGGGACTCTCTGTTTCGAGAGTCTTTAAACAAATCAGAGCGGACAGGGAAAGCAGGGTAGGGGAGGCATCACAGGTGGTCACAGTGGCCGAGGCCAAATATATCAGGAACCCCACCACTCATAGCTTCAAGATTTGGAGGGACTCAGCACAACAATTGGAACTGATGCTGGTTGAAAAAACTCTGAAAAAATGATTATACCAGTCCCAGAGAATCTTTGGGGACAAAAATAGCAAATTACTGGCCTATCTGGTGCACTCTCAACACCCCCCTTCATCTATTCCCTGTATAAGGGACAGTAGAGGTGCTCTTTGTGATTCTCCGACTGATATAGCGAGAACATTTATGCAGTTTTACTCTGAACTATATGCCTCCAGAACAAATTATGCCCAGGAGGAGGCTGCAGAATACCTTGATAATATCCCTTTGCCTGCCCTGTCCAGGGAGGATGCGGGTGAGTTGGACCTCCCCATATTGAGGTGATAGAGGAGGCAATGCAGTCACTCAATCCCAACAAGACTCCGGGTCTCGATGGTTTTCCGGTGGAGTGGTATTGCATAAACAAGGAATACTTTGCGCAGTGACTGCTAGGGGTTTATAAGGATGCTTTTGAGAAGGGGACACTCCCGGAATCCTTCCGGGAGGTTCTGATCGTGCTGATCCCCAAGCCGAACAAGGACTGCCAACTGTGTGAATCCTATAGACCAATCTCTCTAATCAATGTGGACAGGAAAATTCTGGCCAAAATATTGGTCAGACGTTTGAACAAAGTGATAACTTCTATAAACAGCCAGGACCAGACTGGGTTTATGCCAATGTGGTCCACTGCCATAAATTTAAGACATCTATTTACAATCCTACAAACTGAGGGACCTACTCAGGACACCAGAGTGGTGGTGTCTTTAGATGCACATAAAGCATCTGATTCTATTGAATGGCCCTATTTTGTGGCGGTCCTTGTGAGGATGGGTTCCGGTCCCAGATTTGTCTCCTGGGTGAAAATACTATACTCAAACCCGGTGGCTTGTATATAGGTCAACCATATAATCACAGAGACCTTTGCAATAGGGAGGGGTACGCGGCAAAGGTGTCCACTATCCCCCCTGCTGTTTGCCCTTGTAGTTGAACCACTGGCGGCGGCATTGCGGGCAGAGGGAGGGGTTAGAGGGTGCCATATAAATACACTGGAGGAGAAAACATCACTTTATGCCGACGATATGCTTCTCTATCTATCTGATGGGAACCAGTCCCTAGTGAAGGCAATGTACATTGTTTCCAGGTTTGGGGCATACTACTTAATGTCCTGTATAGGAACGGCCCTTATCCAGACGAGGGGGCGGACCTGCCTAAACTTTCGTATAAAATATTCCACCTCTGTAACAATAGAGTGGGCGGCTCCTCCTTAAGTATGTCTCCTAATGCTCCCCTCTAGCATAACCCCCAACTACCTGAGCTACGCAAGATGCAGGATGGACAGCATTGGGCACATTATGGCCTAAAATACCACCAGCTGTTTACAAATGGGACTTTTAAAACATTTAAAGATTTCCAACTAGAATATAGGGTCCCCACAAAATGGTTTTATGGCTACCTACAACTGAGGCATGCAGTAGCAGCACAATTTGGCTTGTCACCGGTATCACTCACGCCCACTGAGCTAGAAAAATTAATGTTTGAGGGAGACCATGTAAAGCTTGTCTCCAGATATTACCTCTTTCTGATGGCCCCCTCCTCCACTGGGATGGGGAGGGTGATCAGCCAGTGGAGTTCAGATATCCCATCCCTGACGGAGTTTCCTGGATGGAGATAAAGGACACTATCCTGCCGTCTGTCATATCCGCCAGGGACAAACTGACACTATTTTATTATCTGCATGGAGTCTACTATACTCCCTCGCGTATGTATCAAATGGGCAGAAGGGATCCACCTACACGTCAGAGATGCCAGCACATGAAGGGTGATTTCTTCCACATGGTGTGGCAATGTCCTGTGGTGAAAACATTCTGGAAGGCAGTTCTAAGCTTTTTGGAGGACAAATTAGCCCTGCCCAATATATACTCACCGTCTAGATGTCTTCTGGGGGAGTTCGGGGAAGAGGTGCTTACCAACTCCAAAAAACCTTACTTATAATATTGTTCTTTTATGTTAAAAAGGCCATAGTGCTTAAATGGAAGGAACCAATGCCTCCTACTATACAGCTCTGGGTGGACCTGGTCAATAGAGCGCTCCCAAAGTTTAAGCTCACATATCTCTCTAGGGCAGTGATGGCAAATCTTGGCACCCCAGATGTTAACTACCTTTCCCATGATGCTCCACTACACTGCAGAGTGCATGAGCATCATGGGAAATGTAGTTCCAAAACATCTGGGGTGCCAAGGTTCGCCATCACTGCTCTAGGGGTTGTCCCAAAAAATTTGGGAAAATATGGGCGGGATGGGTTGACTCAGTGTCCGGAGATATTGGAGTTCAAGGCCTCATACACACGGACGTTTTTTGACGCCGGCGTTTTCTGGCGTTTTTTGCAGCTCTCCATGTTAGTCAATGGCCCCATAAAAACGTCGGCGTATTTGAGCTGTAGGTGGTGTCGGCGTTAGTGAGCAGAAAGTAGAACCCATGGCCATCGCGTTCTGAGGCTGTAACGTTTTGACGTTTTTTGACGCCGACGCCACAAAACGCCAACAAACGCCACCTAATATTGTACCGGCGTTTTTTGACGCCGACGTTTTTAGGTTCAAAAATAGCAGAGGGATGATTTTTTTTAAAAAACGCCTATTGACGCCGACGCTCACTAACACTCAAAAACGCCGATGCAGAACGCCGAAAAACTTCAACTTTTTTTCCTTGACGTTGGACCCGACGTTTTGTTTATTTTTTTAGATACGCCCGTGTGTATGAGGCCTTAAAGTCTAGAATGAGTATCATGGAGGAATGAGCGTGGTGTCAGATATGAGAACTGCTTGGTGGGCTAGAGATAACTCAGTACCTCCAGAGCTCCTTACTCGATTGGGGTCATTAAGATTCGGAGGCAATAATGGAAGATGTAGAATTCTGGTTTCATGGGAAATCAATTGTAGAATATACAGGAATAACAATGGGATGGTCGCTGTAAGTGTACAATGAATACATGCATATGCAACGGATTCTGTTAAGTATGTATTGAACCATGGGTGACTTGTAATGTTATATCTGTCTGCAAAACCCAATAAAGTTTACCTTTAAAAAAAAAATGCACAGCTTCTGGGGCTAATTTACTGCAGATAAGGCACTTAAAATAGTTTAATTACCACCTTAATCAACCACAGAACCTGTGTAATTAATATGTGTTCGGGTTTAAAGGGATGAGGTGGCAACCCTAGTTCTACACCACCCTTAAATCCCTTTCCAAGCTTCTACAAGCAATAAAGTCCAATAAGCCAAACCCATGAGCTGTTCAATGAGTCAGAGTGAATGGGGTGTTGCTGTGCGTCTGGCTGCCCTCTGCACTCGCCTCTTACTAAATACCTTGGACTGTCTACTTTCCAAAGAGGACTCATTTGGGGCAGTTGTACTGTCCTGACATTTCCAGGCCTCAAGAAATGAGTTAGGTCGTCAGTACATCAGGATCGATCACGTTTTTTATATATTAATATATCATAGTTTATGGACTCTATAACTTCCTTAGAGACTAAATAATAAGCACTGATTAGGGTTGTTCTCACCAAAGAAATGTACCAGAATACAATTTGGCTTAAATGTATAAAGAAAGATTATTTATTTGCCACATTTTATAACAGAAACACAGAAACACCTTTTTTTTTTTCCCCATTTATTTTAGCAAAAAATAAAAAACCCAGTGGTGATTAAATAGCCCCGAAAGAAAGCTTTATTTGAGTGAAAAAAGGTAAACATTTATTTTAGGTAGAGTGTTGCATGACTGCGCAATTGTTATTCAAAGTGTGATGGCCCTGAAAGCTGAAAATTTGCCTGGGCAGGAAGGGGGTGAAAACGCCCAGTTGGCAAGTGGTTACGCCACTTTAAATCTGAGTTCTAGCTATGGATATTGGTGTATAGTTACATTGGCACAACTTGGAACAATAAACCAATACATGATCCATACCTGGCCTTTTTGAACACACTCGCTCACTATGCTCAGTGACAACAGAAGCATAGTAAACTGTGTTTACGATGCTTCTGTTTGTGAATGAACAGGAAGCCGCTCAGCACAGAGCATTTCCCATTCATTCAGGCTGCATTCACAACTATGTGAATTGGATGCGGTGCAATACACATGACACTTGAAAACACATTGTTTTCAATGTGTCAGGTTCACATAGGTGCGGTGCATTCGCACTCCGCATTGCACAGAAAACGTGTGCGTTTTCTGTCCAATGCAGTGCGAATTCCCAGCCTATTAGGTTCAATGGGTACGCATCTGACACGGAGATGTGTTCTGCACCGAACTGGGATATTTTCCACTGCTTGTGGCCCCTCCCCCTCCCTCAGCTGCTGCGCTGTGGGGACGGACAACTGAGCAATGGCTCCGCCCCTTTTCAGCAGCAAACGGGCTGGAATTCGCACCACAATGGTATGAATCCAGCCTCACTGTTCAGTGCAGCTGAAGCTGCAGAGAAAGGCATGTTTGAACTCTGGGGTGCACACCCTAATACAATAGGCTGTGCACACCTACAGGTGCTGGTCATATAATTAGAATATCATCAAAAAGTTGATTTATTTCACATATTCCATTCCAAAAGTGAAACTTGTATATTACATTCATTCATTACACACAGATTGATATATTTCAAATGTTTATTTCTTTTAATTTTGATGATTATAGCTGACAAATTCAGTATCTCAGAAAATTAGAATATTACTTAAGACCAATACAAACAAAGAATTTTTAGAAATCTTGGCCAACTGAAAAGTATGAACATGAAAATATGAGCATGTACAGCACTCAATACTTAGTTGGGGCTCCTGTTGCCCGAATTACTGCAGCAATGCGGCGTGGCATGGAGGCGATTAGTCTGTGGCACTGCTCAGGTGTTATGAGAGCCCAGGTTGCTCTGATAGTGGCCTTCAGCTCTTCTGCATTGTTGGGTCTGGTGCATCGCATCTTCCTCTTCAAAATACCCCATAGTATTTATATGGGGTTAAGGTCAGGTGAGTTTGCTGGCCAATTAAGGACAGGGATACCATGGCCCTTAAACCAGGTACTGGTAGCTTTGGCACTGTGTGGGCGGTGCCAAGCCCTGTTGGAAAATGAAATCTGCATCTCCATAAAGTTGGTCAGCAGCAGGAAGCATGAAGTTCTCTAAAACTTCCTGGTATACGGCTGCATTGACCTTGGACCTCAGAAAACACAGTGGACCAACACCAGCAGATGACATGGCACCCCAAACCATCACTGACTGTGGAAACTTTACACTGGACCTCAAGCAATGTGGATTGTGTCTCTTCCTCCAGACTCTGGGACCCTGATTTCCAAAGGAAATCCAAAATTTACTTTCATTAGAGAACATAACTTTGAACCACTCAGCAGCAGTCCAGTGCTTTTTGTCTTTAGCCCAGGTGAGACGCTTCTGATGCTGTCTGTTGTTCAAGAGTGGCTTGACACAAGGAATGCGACAGCTGAAACCCATGTCTTGCATACGTCTGTGCGTCGTGGTTCTTGAAGCATTGACTCCAGCTGCAGTCCACTCTTTGTGAATTTCCCCCACATTTTTAAATGGGTTTTGTTTCACAATCCTCTCCAGGGTGCGGTTATCCCTATTACTTGTACACTTTTTTCTACCACATCTTTTCCTTCCCTTCGCCTCTCTATTAATGTGCTTGGACACAGAGCTCTGTGAACAGCCAGCCTCTTTTGCAATGACCTTTTGTGTCTTGCCCTCCTCGTGCAAGGTGTCAATGGCCATCTTTTGGACAACTGTGAAACCAGCAGTCTTCCCCATGATTGTGTAGCCTACAGAACTAGACTGAGAGACTATTTAAAGGCCTTTGTAGGTGTTTTGAGTTAATTAGCTGATCAGAGTGTGGCACCAGATGTCTTCAATATTCTAATTTTCTGAGATACTGAATTTGGAATTTTCCTTAGTTGTCAGTAGAGTTGAGCGAACACCTGGATGTTTGGGTTCGGCGGGTTCGGCCGAACTTTGCAGAAACGTTCGGGTTTGGTACCGAACGTTACCAACTTGACCCCGGACCCCGAACCCCATTGAATTCAATTGGGACCCAAACTTTTCGGCACAAAAATGGCTGTAAAAAAGTCCTGGAAAGTGCTAGAGGGCTGCAAAAGGAAGAAAAATTGGCGACGTTATTAGATCTGCAATCTGTCCCTCAAAGCAGTAGTAATCTCTACCTATTCCAGTATCAGATCGTTCTGTAATCAGATTGTTCTGTAATGCAGGATGAGAGATCGTTCTGTAATCGGAACTTTCTGTAATGCAGGATGAGATGTTATAGATCTACAATCTGTCCCTCAAAGCAGTAGTAGTAATCTCTACCTAGTTATTAGATCTGCAATCTGCCCCTCACAGCGCCGGCAGCATCCTCTTCCTACACTAACCTGAGAGCATGTGACATGCAGCACTGTGACTCCAGCCTCATATAGAGGCTGGGTCACATGATGCACTGGCCAATCACAGCCTAGGCATGGCTGTGATGGTTTCTAGGGAAAACCAGTGAAACACTTGTTGATTGGCTGCCCTGCAGCTATTCAACATGCGTGATAAAATACCAGAACCCAGAACCCGAACCCGGACTTTTTCTCAAACGTGCGGCTTCGGGACATAGACACCCGAAAGTTTGGTACGGACCCGAATTTTACAGTTAGGGTTCGCTCAACTCTAGTCGTCAGTTATAATCATCAAAATTAAAAGAAATAAACATTTGAAATATATCAGTTTTTGTAATATGAATGAACATAATATACAAGTTTCACTTTTTGAATGGAATTAGTGAAATAAATCAATTTTTTGATGATATTCTTATTATATGACCAGCACCTGTATGTATGGGATATATATATATTTAATTTTTTTATAGCAATTATTTTTATTGAAAGAAACATTTTTTTCCAGAGTAAATAAAATGAACGGATTGTAACATATTACAATTATTGTGAATAGGTATGGTATACAACTTCACATAGATATATACCGAAAGTCTCTTGTCGTTCCAAACAATTATCATCTCTGCCTGCTCCCTATTCAATCACCTGTCTAGCCAACTATGAACTAAAAGGCACAGGCTTGGTGGAATTACGAGTAGGGACCAATTGGTATTGACAGAGATAAGATAAAATAGCCAAGTAAGAAGTGATATGTTTATTTTTATTTTTAATAATAATATAATAATAATATAAGTAATGGCAGCGATCAGCGATTATAGCGTGACTGCAATATTGCGGCGGACATTAACTGACACTTTTGACACTTTTTGGGGACCAGTGACACTGATACAGTGATCAGTGCTAAAAATATGTACTGTCACTGTCCTAATGACCAAGGTATGTGCACAGGGTGTGCCTGGGTACACCCTAATTACCCTGTACTGTACAGATTCCCCCTGCTGCTTGGCTGTAGAGAAAGGGGCTGGGGAATCTCTGTCCTCAGTCTCTTTCTCTGTCTCAAAGGTGAGACATCAGGGGTTTGCTTAGACCCCTGATATTTCACCAAAGTAAAAAATTGTAAAGAAAAAAATAGTTATTGTTAATATATATATGTATATATATATATATATACTACAAAAATAAAATTGTAAAAAATGTAATAATAAGATAATGATAAAAATAAACTACAGACACCAACCTGAGTGTTTGAGCTCTGGGGTGCACACCCTAATGCTATAGGCTGCATACACCTATGAGAAGGCGATCAAAGGGTTACCTGTGCCTAACCAGTGCTTTAGTGTACTAACTTTTTTTTTTGTTTTAGTTTTGCCCAGACATTACTATTATATAGGACTAAATTTCCAACAATTCTTGCACCGCTGTACAATAAATCTTTTAATTATTAATATTCTCTAAAGCAAATTTATAAATACAAACAAATATTCGCCTACTTTTGGTTAGAAGAAATGAAACACCACCCCGTTATTTCCTGTGGGAAGCACACTGATAATAGCAGACACATGGTGGCCTGATGCAAATGTCACCCTTTGTAAAGGAACGGCGTGCACTTTTATTGAAAGCCAACAGTAAGACATATGTGCGGACTGGCAGACAATCTCGAAACACAAAGCCAGCATGTAAATGTCACATTGCGGTGGGAGCCCATGTATATACCACAGGGGGAGCGGTGTTTCTGCAAGCGTGGCAAAGAGCTGTGTGTTCCCTGCCATCCATCGGAGACTGGAGGACTCTAATAAGATGTTCACACAATACTGTACATCCCTAAAGGTTACTCTTCCTCACTAATTGTGCTGCAACATGAAAGCCGGGGCGAGCTGCAAGTCTCAGCGGCCCTTTAGTCAGCTGAACAGGCTGCAGACCGCATGCAATGTTCAAGCTGATCCCCGGGATTAACACTCTTTTCCCTATAAACCTCCCTCTCTCCAAACATAAGGCACAAAGATTTCCAAAGCCTCAACTTTTTTTTAGTTTTGGACAAAGTGAGGAATAGTTACAATCCTGTTTTTTTATTTCTTTTAACTTTCTTTACAGTAGGGCTCGGTGGCGGCTGGTGCTCAATATTTTGGGGGGGGGGGGGGCGGTAAACAAACCTGTCCCCCTTGCCCGCGACTGCAGGAGATGGACGGGATGGCAGTGATCAGTGGCCTTTAGTGTTGAGCGAACCCGGACTGTAACGTTCGGGTCTGTACTGAACTTTGGGGTGTCCGGGACAAAAACCCGAACACGGACGTTTCAAAAAAGGTTCGGGTTCGGGTTCTGGGTAGTTGATCACGCATGTTGAATAGCTGCAGGGCAGCCAATCAACAAGCGTTTCACTGGTTTGCCCATAGAAGCCATCACAGCCATGCCTACTAATGGCATGGCTGTGATTGGCCAGTGCATCATGTGACCCAGCCTCTATATAAGCTGGAGTCACTTGATGCTGCAGTCACATGCTCTCTGAGACTCTGAATAGTGTAGGGAGAGGAAGCTGCCAGCGTTTTTGTGAGGGACAGATTGCAGACATTTTAACATCTGATCCTGCATTCTGAGATTACTACTACTGTTGCTCTGAAGGACAGATTGCAGAAATTTGAGAATCGAGATTTCACATGCTGCTGCTTTGAGTGACAGATTGCAGATCAAACCCTGCCTAACACAACGATCGCTACGATCGTACTCAACAATCAGATTGTGGGAGTATTTTGAGATTTCACATACTGCTGCTTTGAGCGATCTGACTGCACTAGGTAGAGGCTTCAGATTATTGTTCAAAAATCATCTCCTAGTTCTAAAGGGAGAGGTTCTAGCTGCAGCTGTAAGTGACACATTATTGTTCAAAAATCATCTCCTAGTTTATTTGATTTTAGTTTATTTTCCCTATCCCCATTTTTTTGTAGGGCACTTGCCCTACTCTTACCCCATTTTACTTCCTTTTGCAGCCCTCTAGCACTTGCCAGGACTTTGTTACAGCCATTTTTGTGCCTAAAAGTTCGGGTCCCCATTGACTTCAATGGTGTTCGGAGTCCGGGATAACGTTCGGGCAACCTTCGGTGCCGAACCCGGACTTTTTCCCAAAGTTCGTACGGACCCTCCCGAACGTCCCGGTGTTCTCTCAACTCTAGTGGCCTTACCTTAGGCTGCTCCTCACTCCAGTTTGCCGTGGGAAGTGCCGGGCCATTGCTTCTCCTCCCGGCCTAACAGGAACTGGGTTCTGAGACCCGAATGGCCAGGAGTCCTAAAACTCCCCGGCCAATTGGGTCTCAGGATCCACTTCCTAATTGGTCAGTAGAAGAAGCAGAAAGACATTAGCAAATATTAATTTGCTAATGGCACACAACTGGGTGGGCTCGGGGCGCAGGGCACTTTTTAAAAAGCCACTTCCAGATTGGCCAGTAGAAGAAGCAGAAAGACATAACGAATATTCATTACCTTAGGCTGCTCCTCGCTCCAGCTTGCCGTGGGAAGTGCCGGGCCGTTGCGTCTCCTTCCGGCCGAACAGGAAGTGGGTCTTGAGACCCGAGTGGCCAGGAGTCCTAAGACTCCCTGGCCACTCGGACTCAGAATCCACTTCCTGATTGGTCAGTAGGAGAAGCAGAAAAACATTAGCAAATATACATTTGCTAATGTCACACAACTGGGTGGGCTTGGGGCGCAGAGCACTTTTTTAAAAGCCAATTAGAGCCTCCGGCTCTAATCACGTGCTTCAAAAATAAAAAACCCCATTGAAATCCATGCATCCGGCACCCTGCATGTAGATTATGGGTCGGGCGCATGGATAAGGGAGAGCGGCCGCCACTGGTAGGGCTCCATTCACACCTGAGCGTAGCGCAGTGGCAGCACGTTTTTTTTTAGCTTTTTTTGTTTTTTAGTGGAGCATTTTTTTGGAGCGGCAACATTCATCTGACTGTGTCTCCCTTCCCATCCATAAACGCTCCAAAGAAGCTCATGTAACGAATCTTGGTAGAGAGCCAGGAGCATCTGCGGATTTTTTCTGTGATTGTAGCACGTTTTGTCATTCGAAAATCGTGGCAAAATTGCACCATGTTTGGGGTGCCATTAAGAAATAATGGCATCCCAAAAGCGTTCTGCTTTTTGCCGCAATTCTGTAATTGCGGGCAGAATCAAGGTAATTCTGCCTGCAATCCAGATTACCCAATGGAGCCTAAAGGAAATGTTGTCACTCAATGGAACATTTCCTTTCTGTTCTTTTTCTGTTGACAACTCAAAGTTTTGGATTCTCTCTCGTTTTGACAATGATCACCAGGGCCGTGACAAGGGGTGGGCAGGAGAGGCAGCTGCCCTGGGCACTGTGGCATCATGTGAAGTGGTGGGGGGGGTTCCACAAGGAGATTGGAGGGAGGGGATTTGTGTTGGAAAGGAGAATTTGGGGGGGCGGCAGGGGGTAAGTATTGTTCTAGAGGGGAAATTTGGGGGCGGGGTGCTAAAAGTAGTAATTTAGGGGCATTTGTGTTGGGAGGAGGGATGAGGGGAAGATAATTTGGGCTAGGAGGGGGAATTTGGGGGTAACTTGTGCTGGGAGGGGGGATTTGCATAGCACCCAATTGTCCCTGATTTTGAGGCACTGTCCCGGATTTGAAACAAAGTCCCTCTGTCCCTCTTTCCTCCTCCTTAGTCCCTCATTTTTCTCTGAAGTATATAGTTGTATATAAAATGCACTTTTTATCTTTCAAAAAGTGTTTCCCAGTGCAAAACCTTTCATCTAGTTTCTTTGTAACTTTCAAAAGCCAATATAAAGGAATAGTGGTGGTAAAAAAAGCACTTGTGGGATTAACTAATCTTTTTGGTATAATTCTCCTTTTGGGGATGTGACAGTGTGTCCTATGCCTACGTAGTTTTGCTAATAGGTTTCTCTCATTCCCATCTCAAAAAGTTGGGAGGTATGGATTTGAAGAGGGGGCGAGGGGGGGGGGGGAGATGTGGAGGGGAAATTTTAGGGGAAGAGGATCAGTGCTAGTAGGGGGTGAAATTTGTTGGGGGGGGGCATTTGAGGGGTGGGTTTACAGATTAGCGCTCAGTGTTTTGTGGGGGGGGGGGGTTACTGACACATAATGCTCATACATCTTTGGGAGGGGAGTGTAGTTTGGCATATGTGCAATGGGTTCTAGATTATTTTGTCCTGGCACTGGTGGGCACCAGGGCAAAAAATGATACTATCTCTAGTAGGGACATGGATAGCAATAAAAATCTAACAATTGAAATCTTACTCTCAAGCCCTGAAAACCTAAAGACCTTCACTCTTCCCAAAAGAAAAAAAAACATGCTTACTACACTTTACACTGGGCCAGTGGCCACCCTCCGACCAGGCCTACAGCCATTTAAAGATCCCCTAATGTTCCACAGTGCCTCCAAGCTTCTATAGTGGTGCTCTCCTACCTTCCATAGTGGTAGTCTCTATCCTTCCATAGTAGTGCTCTCCAACCTTCCATGATGGTGGTCTCTAACCTTCCATAGTAGTGCCCTCCAAACTTCCATAGTGGTGCCCTCCAACCTTCCATAGTGGATTGCAATTCCCCTCAGCCCCTACAGGGCCCCCAGTCTGCTGTGTTCTCTAAACTTGTAATGTGCAACCCAGCCCCCTGTAGAGCCCCCTAGCCTACTGCAAAGCCAGAATCTCATAGTGCTCTCAACCTCCAACAGTGTCCCACACTTCCCCCAAACCTCCCACAGTTCTCAACCACTGTGCCGTGGGCTGCCGGGTAGTGGCCACTCTCCTACCATGCCTCCTTCCAGTTGTCACCATCAGGAACTACCCCCTACCCTTCCGCCCCCATGCCATGCAGTCATTGCTGAGTTCACCTACTGTAGATGGGAATAACTGTCCCTCTTAGGGGAACCAATCCTTCTAGCCCTCATCCCTCCACAAATGTCCCTCTTTTGGACTCCATTCACACCTTCATGCTTTGTAAACATGCGTACAATCACATGTTTGTGTGCATGCTTATGAAATGCAGTAAAACTGCGAGACATGTTTGTGGTGTCATTGTTAATGGCAACCCGAACGCTGTAAGCTGAAGCACATTTTGCTACACACAAAAATGTGCAACAAATGCAGCGAAGTGTGTGGTAAAATAACACGAGACAACCAACACAGCAAAAAGCTGCAAGACGTGTTTTGCCACATTTGTCACACATAGGACAACCCGTTGAAATGAATGGGCCACCCAATGCGTGTTGTGTGAAAAAAAAAGGAGGTAGGAGGGGCTTTCTCTGCTAAGCACAGCCTCCTGCTTGCATGTCTAAGCTAAGGGCAGATTGATCCCAGGAAGTAAATTCTACATGAATCATCTGCCCTTACTTAAGATGGTAGAGGTTTTTTTTTTCTGTTTCAGGTTGTTTTTTTAAAGCAATTTGTCAAGGAAATAGAGCATGGAGTTATAGATGGATGGATGGGCGAGTTTGCTTTGAATATCCACTTGCTGAACACAATATATATATATATGCAGAACGTCGAAAAACGACACAACCAACAGAGCACAATAAAATGGTG